>CM041536.1:12758270-13115270 GCA_023238725.1 Scortum barcoo
CACCACAGTCTAACAATGCTGAGAAAGGGAAAATGAAAAATGGCCTTATCGCTCTTATCAATGGCTCTTTTTCTATGTGTATGTGTGTTACGTAAGGGGAAACGGAAGCCAGCCTCCCAGGACAGGAACGGATACTTGAGACGAGGACTGTGGGTACAGGCCCTACACCACTACAGAGAGAATAGAGCACAAGACCCTTCAGGATGTATAGCTGCAACCCTCCGCCCCCAGCTTAAAATGAACTCCGCAAACTGGACATGACAAACGGATGAGGAGAGCCCCCTCATGTCCCCCGAGATGCTGGCCTTCTCTTCAACATTCCTCAGTCTCCCCCCGCTGTCAAAGGGGCAATTCACCGCCATGCGCTGCTACAAAACCCAGGCAGCTTTTTAAAACAGGATGTTTGTCTGAGGCCTCCTTCCCCTCAAATAAACAATCCGCAAAACCTGATTTCGGGAGGCAGGGTGGAAGCACTCGAGTCACATTATTTCCACATCCCGTATCCTGGAGCATTGGGGCTCCTGTGGGAGTGTGGGCGGCCAGGCGCTGGGAAGGCTCAGGGCTGCGGTGGAAACCTGAGGCCATGTGCCAGGCTGCAGGGGGAGATGAGCCCGGGCTGCATCACTCTGGGGTCTGTGGGACGGAGCAGCGAGGGATGGGAGGGGGAGGATCATGCCTCGAGGTGGGGAGGGGGACATCGCTAACATGCTGATGCAGATGTCACTCCATCAGACTATACATCTGTCTGTCTGAGAAATTGCAGCGTCTGTGTGCTGCTGATGCGTCAACACAGCTAGATGGTTTGCACAGCAGGAAAGAAAGTTCTTTGTACATTCAACACACTACATTATAAACTGACCCAGAAAAGACATGTATCAGTATTTGATTGAACATGGTGGTTCCTGAGTATAAATTAATCATTTTGCTGTGGATATGGGTGTGCTGTAAATGATGTCACCTACATTATGTCACTCAGCATCACTTAAGCTCAGGAGAGAAAAAAATAATAAAATACCAGGGCCACTGCAGTGAAATGAAGAGATGATCTAATAGACTAAGAGAAAAACAGACTGAGACAGTTTAGAGCAAATTAGAGGTGCAATCTATCTTTCAGATGTGTACAGTAGATATGCTATTTAATTAGTTCCTCGCAGAAGTGGAATCACATGCCTTCAAAGTCACATCAACAAATACAGGCCCAGTCTAATCTACTTTAATCAAGAGAAGCATCACATGCCTTGATTAGACTGTCTAATTATTCCCTGCATTTCCACTGTCTGACACACACGGAGGGAATGGTTTGATGCTTAGCACTGGCCTCTTCCTATCACAGATGGGCGGGCTGTGATTAGTATTGACTGCACAATTTAATTTGCTTTGCTCTTGCATGTGAATGTATGTCAGTATGCATCTCGGACTTATATATGAGGACTATAAGGTAGAAAAATAGATGTTAAAATGTATAAACAAAAGCTTTACAGATGCATTTTGGTGGCCCCAGGACCTGCACGTTGTTCACTGTAATTTCCCTGAGCAATCTGTTGCGTGACTCACATGAGGCCCCTTCCCATCTATCTACTAACTGCCTTGTTCTGCCTGGAAGAGTAAGTCAATACGAGAGCTGACCTGACACAGTGCCTGTCTGCAGACGAGAACTCCAGAGAGACAGCACTGGCTTTTCCTCCAGAGACATGCGGGCAGACGGAGGAGAGCACTGTATGATTACTGTGTGGGAACCCTGACTACCTGCTGATGCCCTCTTCCCTCCAGTAAGCGCTACAGCACTCTGTGTAATCCACGTCTAACAACTTTCAATCTTTCCACTCCTCCAGTCCAGCTTTCCTAAGCTCTCAGGAAAAGGAAGGGAAAAAAAAAGGACAGAGACTCAGGTCACTCTGCATGTCCTCTGGTTACCTGACCTAGCATATCTGAGGGAGCCCCTCCGTTCCCATCGGTGATCTCAACTCACACCAACATGAGCGTGTACACACAGTGTTATGCCTGACAAATTCCACTCGGTTGATTGAGAACACTCCAATGACTGAAGAATGCAGGCAGACTGGAGCCATGATCTTACAAGGGTCTAAACAAGGCACAGAGGGAAGGGCTACATTCATCGACAGTGCACAGTGACACTTATCATTCTGAAAAAGTGGCGACACTTCTTGGCATGCCTCCTCACATGGAGAGCGAGAGCTGGCCGGAGCTGCGTTGTAATGAAGAAGTGACAAACATAAAGAGCCCCCGATGTCGGAGACAATGTGACTGACATAATAAAGTCAATGCGTAGGGGGAAAACACCCCCCTCAGACAGTCATACAGGAAGCAATGAGACCTGCTTCAAAGGGCTTCAATTTGATGTCCACACGACGAGGCCCAGGCAGTGAGGAAACAGGTGTGTGGGCAGACTGGGAGAGTTGCACCAGCAAGGGCACATTCCCTCACACACGCAGTACTAAGGTATACTCTATACGCACCGGCTCCAAAGCTGAAAACAGCATAAACAGACATCGCACTGTGCCTGGTGGCACTGTCTATGATAATACAGTAACTGAAGGTAGAATATTACACTTAGACATCATTTAAGACATATCCCATGTTAACATGGCACTAAAAATCTAAAGCAGAAGGAGGGCTACTGAATATTTTCTGAATATTGGTTGATGTGGTAGAATAAGCTGATCTACCAAACCAACCAGTTGCAATCTCTTTTTCTTCCTTTGTGCGATGCAGAAGAATGCTCGGTGGGTATTTCTGTAGCCCTGGGCTGCAAACTGTAGTTGATTATTTGACTACAACCCACCCATCCAGTCAGTGCCCCCCAGACTTGCTTTCAAGAGGTTTACTTGTTCCTGCATGAGGGGTGGAGTCCTGATCCCATACAACTCCGGTTACACACAGACACTCTCTACCCGAGCTGCAGGGAGATTCACGGGGAAAGTCATCGTTAGGTCAGCAACATGCTCCACACAGGGTAACTTGACAATATGCATAATTTAAGAAGGCCTTAGACTGAGGTCTTTTTGATGGAATATGCTCTGACAAACTCAGGCAAAGACAAGATGCTAGTGATTTGGTTCACTCAATGCGGAAACTCTTTTCTATCTAAAACTGAAGCAGCATCATACAGTCCAAATGCAATATGATCAGAGACAAACTGACTACACAAATTAACTCACAGCACAGAAAACTACCATCCTGTAGAGCACTGGTCATTCTCTTTTTCCCAAGTCCAAGTAGCCGAGTGTGTCACAGCGAGTGCAGAATGATCTGGCCCGGCCTGTACAAGCAGCAACACAGTTGGAAGAAACCAAAGCCTAGCATGTCTAGATCCTCCCTCCTCACCACAGTCTCTGAGGAATTGTGGTGCGCGCTCTGACAAGCCCCTCATTTGTTGACTCAGGGAGTGTCGCCGGGCCATGCTGAGGTGGTGACAGCATGTGTACTGGGGAGGTGGGGGCCCTTGCTGACTGAATACTTCACTGCCAGGTAGCCATGTCAACTGCTCAGTGTCCAGGCCTCTGAGCCACGGCAGACCCTTTAACAGGAAATGCTGTTCCTTGCAGGTCCCAAAACGCAGGCTCTGAATCCCTGTGCACATGATACCGCGCATGCTGGCTGTGACCCTCATATTAGGGGGGAGGCATGCTTACTCTATGCCATGAGAAAGGAGTGTTTCATGTCAAATCAGAGGACAGGACTGTTTCTACTCGCTTCCTTTGGTGTGGCCCCATTCACAGGAGCAACTCCATTTCCCTGAACCCACCCCTCCCTGCAGCCCACTTACAGCCAGTTGTACGTGTGAGTGTCTGTGCACATGCATGTGCACAACTATGCACGCTTGTGTGTGTTTCTGAGCGAGCTTGGATCTTATTACAGTTTGATCCCACTCAAATATTTCTGAAAGAAAAACAGAGGAGGGGAGGCCGGCTCTGTGGCCAACGCACACGCCCCGCTGAACCTCTGCACCGCTCACAATGAAACCTTTATCTTTAAAGCCCGGACTGTTCGTAATGGACCTTAATGAGAGGGAATAAAGTGCAACATTAAAATTAAATCACATTTCGTCAGTTTGCATTTTCATGCTATAGTTGTGCAGAGTTTAGTGCTGAACTGTTGTTAAAGTACACTCTGAAAGAATTAGACCTCGTTTTTCTTTTTTTCCTCAGCCAGACATAATTTAACCATTTCAAAGCCAGAAAAACAGGACGACGCAACACTGAACAGTCACAAAAGCTCTGAGATGTATTACCAATGCAGTGACTAGTGCATTGTATTATTCTGATTTGAATCTATATGAACTAACACACATTTAATTATACATATGGACAAAGTCAGACAGACACAGACTACCACATCAGCATGGAAGATACTTCTCACTTCTATTATTTACAAAATCTGTCTTATGTGCAGTTTTACAAATAGTTCAGGGAAAAGCAAAGCTGCTAATTCACAATGATCTTTACTACACACATCATCAAATCAAATATCATCAAATATCTTGACATATGACACAATAAGTGGCAGCTCTTTTTCAAGTTCTGTCTCCATGGTAATACAGTCACTCTGTATTTAAATTAGTTAATGTGTCACTAACCAGCCCTACTACTTCAAATGTGTATCCAAATAAAACCATTAAATGATTAGAACATGTACTGAATACATAACCACGCTTGTGCTCCAGACAGCATTTGAGCATCCAATATACAGAATGTCTACTTTTACCAAGTGTACAGAACAGAAAAACAAATGAACTGTTAAGTTCTCTGTGTCCTTGTTTGACAAATTACTTCAGTGTTTGCAGACGGGCTCCTCTGTGATGATAAACTTCCGGTAATCATTAATTTCTAAAGTCAGGCATTTTGCGTATAAACTCCATATTTGGAGACCGACAGACAGTTGGAGAAACAAACCCACCTGAGAAATCCCCTGGTGTGATGTTTGGTGAGCTGGCTGCCTCAGTTTCAGTGTAAGACAATGTGGAGTCTGACAGATCTGTGGGGAGCAAAACAGAAATTAGCTCTTCATCTCCAGCTAGTGACGACGTCTGCTGCAAACTCACTGATCAGCAGCCCAAGAGACTCAGTGTCTACATCTGAGGACCTCTTCATTTCAGCAAGAAAATTATTCTTATTTCGTATCATATTCAGAACAATACAACACTATGCTGGGCTTCACCCCACAGTGGGCAACCTGGCAACGTCACTTACAGGCTTTACCTGATGACATCCCCACAAATGCCGCCAGAAACCTCAGCTGTACTCAGGCTTGCAGCCCGAGCTAGCAGCCAGGCTCCAGAGTCCCAGCAGCCCACAGTACATACTACCCACACCATACTGCCCACGCCGGCTCTGGCTGGCATGCTGACATTATGCCACATGCTGGCCTAGGTTTCATCTCAAAGCTACCACGCAGTTTGTCAGTAACTGTGCCCAATTACAGCCATAAAAATTCTCCACATTGCTTTATTCCTTTTATACCAGAGTCTAAACAAAAGACTGACCTACATATCTGCAATTATGAATATTTAAAAAAAAAAGATAATAAATCAAGCAATTACAGTTTTACAACTACATGGATACGAGTCAAAACACCAAGGATCAAATATTAATAGCAGAATTCAAATGAACATTGATACAGGAGGATGAAATAGAAAGCATGCCTCAGGTGCCACAGAGCTCATGTTTGTCACTTACCCAGTGGCTTGTGTTCTTCATTAGGGGAAAGCCTCGAATAAGGAGGTGGGGGTGACTCTGTAACACAAAACAGTCATTTCAATACCCAATAAAGAGAGGAAACGCTCTTTAAAAACAAAACAAACAAAGAAAGGTAAATCTCTCAATCCCTGCTGTGAAGTCACTAAACTAAATAAGAAAGTCATATCTGTGCAATTCAAACGTGAATAAAGTGTTCTGGAGTCTGGGATAATTTATCAGACATTTATAGCGCAATGTTTGGATACATAAACTGATATACAGTGATAAAATAACTGTGTGTTAACAAGCTGAAAGGGAAATAACTACACACACTTTGACACACATATCTTTCGGTCCGTACTCTCTTAAACTTTCCAGTCTATTCAGTGTTTCATTACAGTGATTCAAAAGGTAACCAAACATTGTTTACTACATTTTCGTTTGATGCTATCCTTAATAAAAACACATTCTAACACACCAAACTTAAAGCCATCATAAAGGCTTCAACAAATACCTCCACTATTTAAATATTTTCAGCTCACTGTCAAAACAGACACCCGACTACATCTCAGCTGTTACAGCTTTGTCTCTGTGCTACAGTATTTCACCATTTTGTACAAAAGCTTATTAAAAAGCAAATAAACCCAAATGAGAACTACACATTTGTTTCTATTGTTTAAGCACTTATCATTTAACCGAAGCGGCCGTTACAACAACCACAGAAACTAACCATAACTTTTAGTTGGTAGTTTAATGAGTCATAGTAAATCTCTACTTTTTAACTTCATTGTGTTCAGAAACCGTGATTTTATCCAGTAAAAAGAGGAGAAATGAAGAGAATAACGTGCACAAGGAAGAAAGGCACAAAGGAAAGAAATCTTTGTGAGCGCACTGTGACCTCGCCTACAGGGAAAAGGGGAAGGAGAAAAGCATAATAGCAGCGGGTCCTTTAAGAGTGGCGGCAGTAATTGCTGGGATCTGAACTCAGTCACTCAGATACACAGCTAGTCAGTCTGGCGCCAGTAGTATGCAAACTGTATATTATCACCACTCCTTCACCTAAATAGCATGAGGGGACCTCCTTAGGACAAAAGGGCTTTTAAAGCGCAACTTGAAACTGATCTCATTTTAAAAGTATAATGCCTGGCAAAATAAAAGGAAAAACTTTTTGTCCACCTCAATCCAAGCTCTCTGCCACACATTATACGCTCCTTTATTCTTTAAAAAGCCTTACATAAGGCCAGGAGTTCACTTTCAAACAACACTAAAATCAAACACAAGTAGGTTGAACTACAATTGAGTGCCTCAACACAACTTGATGTTAAGTATGTTTTGACTTTGTTTTGAGGAATTAAACTATTTTTCAATTAAAATCCATTTGATGTATTGAATGTTATTCCCAATTTTTTTACTCCCCCATTTAAAAACAATGTAAAAAAACGGTGATTAAGGTCTTGATTCATAGCCCCCCCCACCCCCCCTTCTTGAATAGCATGAAAGAAATACCAGCTCTATCGGGGCACGCATGAGCGCATGTGAGCTATGTCTACTACGAGCCTTAGTCCCAATATGGGTTATGCGCCCCTCTCTCTCTTCTTACAATTCATCTTGTTAGTTTCAGTGGAAAGAAACTCACAAAGCATAGCTTAACATCCATTTCAGCAGTGGGAATAAATTTCACACTCTTTCTGTCTAAGAGAGCCTGTTAAATGTAACAAACAACAAGGTTCATTCGTAAACCTGAAGTGCTATAATAATAAGTTCTTATCAAGTCGTACAGTTTGTGGTGGGACATGAGGGTCAAATCCACATTAGTTTCCCACATTTGCACGCTATGAATCCTGATATTGTTGGGCTTATGACTTTGAAGTGCTTGTCACAGCCAGCTGGCTCTAGTAAACATGGATGTTATGGAAAATCCACCTCCTGTGCCAGTGAGAAGACAGAAATACTGACGCTTGCATCTTTACACATGATACCACGCCTTGTCATCGGGTCAGTGGGGTCGAGTGGCCCAGGATATAAGGTTTGCCAAATCACAGGCCTATCACCTGCCAAAACTCAATCTGTTTAATATAGGACAGGGAGGTTCTGCCATAGATAGCTCATTGATTGTGAAAATAAAGCTCAGTCCTCTACCACAGCACCCACTAAAGTGACCTATGGCACCAGGTCCAAACCTCTGAGTAAGTCTATACAATCATATACACGTCATAAACTGTTTGATGTACCGGCCTACCTGTTATTAACCCTGCAAGAAACAGAGGTAAGAAACGAAGATGGACGCATTGATAATCACGCTTCAGGCAACTGGTATATTCAGACACACTGAAAGTGTCATGTACTAGATGTAATTCATTAAAGACTTAAACACTGAAGAGTTGTAAGGACAGCAACAGTCCAAACAAACAGTCTTCAGATCCAAAGGGATCAGATTTCACAGGCCAGTCTGAGTGATGCTCTGGTGTGGCGCCAATCTGTTCAAAAACAACTTTCTAGATTACTAAAATCTTCAAAAGTGACAAACATATTAAAATGATTAAATATTTTGGATGAACTTCTTTCTTTTTCCTTACAAATATTCTTGATTAACATGACATCAGAATTACACCAAACTGCCAAAAAAGTGGACACAATAGTTGTCACATTTGTTTTGTCAAATCCACCTCAGCTTATAGCTCTTGCTCAAAGTGACTTTATTATTGTTCACCTTGCCATAAGGATGACTTTATTAATCATTAACCATTTAATCAAACCCTGCCACTGTATGAAAGTAAGCCAAACAATCCCAGGCAAGTAAATCAGGGTTAATCAGGGTCTTGAATATATATCAGAGCCCTTTAGAGTTTTACAATCTGGAAAAGTTCATTTCTGCAATAAATATCAATATCCTTTTTGGTTTTTTTTATAATCATGTTGCAAAAAGGAGAAAGAAATGCCAATGTGTGAAAAAAGGCCTATTTGTTAAGATGTACCTGCAGGATTTACTTGAGTGTTTATATAGCATAGGCATGTTCAGAAGCAAATATGGTATCCTAAATGCAAGCTGATGGAGAACTGTGGCTAAAGTTAAGCAAACCTGTGAAGGAAAACAATCATATACATAAACCCAGATGCCTCATTGGTATCCTATCGTGACCTAACCCCAAAGAGCAGCATCTGTGCGGGCCTGTAAAGGTGCTGCATGCAGACAGTTTCCAGTGTGCTGGCAGATGCACTTACCTGGCCCACAGAGCCGGCTGTAGTGATAGGGGTTGCAGCATACTGTGGGACCCTCCAGGGCCCCAAAGCTCTTACACTCACAGAGCGGTTTGAGCTGGGCATGGTGCTGGAGGTCGGACCAGCGGTACAGTTTACACACGAGCAGCTGTGGGGATGCCACATGGCCGCCCAACCTCAGCTCTGTCCGGGAAATCATAACACAGTCGCTCGGCATCCCTCCCCTGGACTCCACCGCCTCCAGTAAGGTATCCAGCGCCCTTTCCTTTAGCCTTTTTAAAAGAGAGTAAGTGACCGATTTCAGTTCTTGCTCCAGCATCGTGCGCGGCATCGCCTCCTGCGCCTCGAGGGGGCCGCTCTCCCGAGCTCCGAGGCTCCTCAGCACGAAGTGACACGACCCTGGATCCCTGGTGCCCTGAGCCGTCTCTGGACCCCTGAGCGCGGAGTGGTCCCGGTCTTTAAATAAGCAGCAAGTCACTGTCCTGCACTCTCCGTCCTGTACGGAGCGGGGGCTGCCTTGCTCCCGGACGCACACCGCGCCCCCATCTTGGTCCGACGTGACCCCCGAGCCGCTGCCGTCCGCGGGGCTCCGGGCGCGCACACCCCCCGCGTCCCCTGCCAGACACCCGCTAGGGGTCATCGGTCTGAGCTCCGTTTTGGGAATTTTCTCTGGGTTGTTTCCGAACAGATCGTCCCTACAGCCCTCACTAGTTTTGCCATTTCCATCTTCCCCTTCGGTATCTGGGATCAAACGGCTTCTCCAGAGTCGCCGCACAAGACCTGAGCGTTTCGTCCTGAACATACGACAACTTGAAAATCTATATGTTTTTTTTTTTTATTATTCTTGTACGGATATCCGAATCTTACAGACACTTCTCCGGCCGTTGCAAAACATTAATGTCTGTGAAATGCCGTGCAATGCATGCACAGCCGACTGACGAGCACTGCTGGCAAAACCGCAACATTAGACTGAAGGATATTTTGTTGCATCTAAAACAACAAAACGGCGCAACAAATGCACTGCAGCATTCCGATCAAAATGCATTCATTTAGCCGGCCAGACTGTAAAAATAACCGAGCGGGCGAAACTGTGACTTATTATCCAGGATCGCTGCGGAATTGGCTGTTTATGTGTTCCTTACGCACGGATTAAAAAAAGCAGAATGCATAATAACGTGACATGAAATGCTCAGAAACATAATCCCAAACCAGCAGCCCTTCAACCCAAGACGGCGACTCGCAGCCTCAAACAGTTTGGGACTTTTAAAACAACCTCTAATCTACTTTCTACACCGGCACGAAGAGCATGAGGTACTTCGAAGGCGATTTAATCCCAGGGAAATGCACTGGAAAGTCAGGATCCTTGTCGTCTTCTTGAGATGTCCGTGCACTTCTTTTCTTTCCTTTCTTTTTTTTTTTCTTTTACAATCCCAACAAAATATCCACGCGGGCTGAAATTACGCGAAGAGGATCAGTCCGCGGCTGAGTTGCGCTCCTGCCTCTCCACTCAGATCTAAACCAAACTGCAGCCCAGATCCCTTCCTTTCTCCGTTTCTCTCTCTTTCTTTTTTTCCCCCCTCTCTCTCTCTTTCTCCCCCCTCCTCCCCTCTGCCACCTCCTCCTCCTCTCTTCCTCACACATACACACACAAATACGCGCGCACACACACACATACGCACACACACGGGGCCCCCGAGGAGAGCGGTGGAGCCATTGGCTGACTACCATCATGTGCTAGTCTAGACACTTTGGCGGCTGTGAGCTGCACTGATTGTTGCGCAAACAAGGTTTCAAGTTTCTTAACTCTTAAAGGCGAAACATCCACCTCTGGTTTTTTAAGTTAAAGTTACTAAAACTTATTTATGTCCGCGCAGCCGGTAGGATGTGATTGTTGCGAGCAGAAAGGGCACAAACCCAGGATCTTTAATGCCCAAGATTGTTGTTGTTGATGTTTATTTCGCCTGTAAAAACTCAAAAGTGTTCAATTTTTGCTTTTGATGTCGACACTATAACTTCGACGACGAAACATAATTGCAAACTGCATGACAAAGACACTCGAGATATTTGATTTTGTAATTTTTTTATGAAAACGAAATGTAAAGAAAGTGAGAACATAACAGCGATTAAAGAATAAGAATATCCTGCCCTCTTCTTAAAAAAAAAAAAAAAAGCAAGCAAACAAACAAAAAAACTACAGCTACATTACATATGTAGAAACATTTGGAGAATGTCTCCCCCAGAGCAAACGTCTTGTTTGACATTTTCTTCCAGTTCAACATTTAAAAAGTTACCTGTACTGTAGGAATTTGCAGTGGACAACTTTAACCCACCGACCTCATGACCGACAGACCGACAGTGGTGAATCTGGAGCCCTTTGGGCAAAAATTCCAGGGAGCCCCACCAACCAGCGTTCATCACCATTATGTTATTAATAATCTGACACCAGAGAAAAAGGTAATGTCTTAACTTTTTATTTTTTCAAATGATCACTTTAGTACGATTTTCATAATATAAAAAACAATAAAAATATAAACAGCAAAAACCTAAATAAATGGCTCCAGCATTGTCACACTGCAAATAACCAGTGCTCATCAACACATAAAGATTTGATTTTTGTAAATGCTGCTTATGGGCCTTGGCCACTGCAAATGCTGCCACTATTGCAGTGTTTCCAGTAACACTTTGACATATTACATTTGGTAGAACATATAGTACCTTTGCCAAAAATACCAAAACCCTATATGTGTTTGTTATTTAAATGTAGGCAGTGTTGTGAGAGGATGGTAACAGTGCATCAACCATATAACGTTAAGCAGATAATTTCATTTACTTAAAAGTTGCAAAAGTTTTTAAAATGAAAATACATTTTGCTGCTTTCTCATCTTCTTACTAGTTAATGTTACCCATATGTAGACAGGGGAAAGGATAATATAGTTCACTGTGCTGATCAAAGGCTACACCGGCAAATCATCAGTTTAAGGTGGAGTGTTTTTTTCGCATCTTACTCAATGCATGAGTTTACGATGTGGATCTATCAACACACCTTAACTGTCAATATGATGACTTTGACCATTCAGTTGGCTTTTATTATCTCTCTTGAGTTATATATGCTTTGGTGATGACTGGATTTTCAAGGTTAGGTTAATTCATTTCAACCAGAGTATGAAAACTGGGGATATTTTATTTCCTCACTTGGAGAAAGTGACAGAGTTGTTCTGATGCACTTTGGTAGCACTACACTTTTGCATATAAGTTACTTGACTCTTCTGTTGACCAGTCAGCAGACGTCAGTGTTTCTAGCTTCAACTTTATTTACCACGTCAGTGTGCTAGGTACAGATGACTAACAAAAAATGAGAGAGCATGTGATTCTTTTGGTACCATCTACAGCTTCTAAGGTTAGAAACGTGACAAACAAGCTTTCTAATGTGTGACAAACTGAACTGATCTGAACCGGACTGCTTAGTGGAAACATGGCTTATGTCCTCATGTGAAAATACCTTTCAATATATAATTATGAAAACCAAAAAAACATGGCAAATTACCTCAAATAAAAACAACATACATAATACAAAATACTATGTATTGGGAAAAAAAACCCAAACTATTTTTAAAGGGTCTTCCCCATTAGTTAAGTCCAGACTACAATAAGGCTTACAGTTATTTACTGTTATACTTAATGTTCATTATGTTCTCCACTTACCACTGTTTTGCTTTCCTTTTCACTCTCTTTTTTCACTTCCTGAGGATAACTTTATTCATTTTCTTTCACTGACTTTCAAGTCAAACTTTGAGAATGCTACGTAGAATCATGAAAGTTTGAAAGCAACGACATGGGGCCCTTTAGGGAGGTTTCCTACCGATATGTCACTGCAAATTGTCCATTGGTTGTTTAAGGAAGAGGGAGCTGTGATCACTCCAGTTGCCACATTTTGAGACATTGCTGTGGAGTAAAGTCTGTCAGCCCTCGAGGGCCCCCTGACATCCTGGGGCCCTAAGCAGTTTCCTGCCCTCTGTTCACAAGCTGCCATCCTGTGAGTGGGCTGCTTACCTAAAGGAATTGACAAAAGGCCTAAATCATTACTTATTTTACAGATTGATATTGATATCAAAATTTATATATATATATATATATATATATATATATATATATATATATAAATAATGAACAAACTATAAAATAAAATGGAGACTCCACTTCTAAATTACCTCAAACATACAATATATTTGGGATTTCTGTGCTGCAATTTCTTATTACACTGACTGAGACTGATTTGCAATAAACTAATATTACTGATTGGACACTGATTGTGCAAGTGCGTCATACAAATTAGGAGAAAATATAGGGAAAAATCCTCAAAAAGATATTATTATTGTTATTATTTTCCATTGAGGCAGCTCAGCTAGAAAGAGACACTAATGGGCCCAGATTATGGGCACCCATCATAGGAGGAGGGAGAAATCTTTGGCGTATGCATTCAACAGCTTTAATCAGAATGAATGGGCTGCCATATTTGGACTGTAAATAACCAGAACAGGTTGTCACTTCACTGCAGTGAAAAGGAAAACAGTGAAAAATGTTTTACTCACCATCTTTAAGGTTTTTCAGTGCCATGAAACAATAAAGTAATGCAGAATGTAACATTAAAAACTTCTAAGTAAGGCTGTCAGAACTTATGTGTGTATGTGAGGAACAGGAGAACATTATCAGGATTTTGCTGGCTTTATGGTAACACTAAGACATATCAGGAACACAGCGTTAGCACACAGACTAATATATTTTCATAGTTAACCTGAAGTCTAACTAGTAAAGCAGCTTTAGTTGACAAAACTAACAAAAGAAATCACCATTCTGACCTTACATGTATTCAGAGACAACAGTGTTCGTGTTTGCTGGAGACACAGCAGGTGAATTCTTGCTTACTGACGTCTCTACCAGTCTGTCTCCACTTTATCTCATCTTCCTCGTCCTGTCAGGGCAAACGGTAAATAACAGGGGAGTCCTGTTTCTGCTCCGATTCTTACAGTTCTTACTACTGTAGTGCACATGTACCCAATGCTAACTGTAGTTTTTAAAAAAAGAAGATGTTTTTTGCAGAAGACAAACAGTTACTAACATAACATTTCTCTATCTGTTGTCATTACAGGAATAAAGTTCATCTGAGCACTTGAAGGATTATAGTTACTGCAGTTTAATTTTATTTGGCCTTCTAAGAGTTAAAATATCATGGCTCTGGAATCAGTCAGGCAAAACCACACCCCAAAATGTATTAACATAATCCAAGAGGCAAATATTCAACAGTAAGCACTGCTGATTGGCTAAAAAACCTTGAGGACTTGCCCTCTAATGAAAAAGCCATGCCCAATTCTGAATTTGTAAGTAGTCATGAATGAAACACAACTATTTAACCGTTGGAGATGTGCCAAAAACATTATTCCATCTACTTAAGTCTCTTCACTAACATTACTCATATCAAACATAGTTTCCATGGTAAATGCTGGTCAGTTCCTTATTTTTTAAACTTATACAACACATTTCAAAAGTTATAGAGAAGAAATATAAAACTTTAACTGTTGTTCCAAAACAGTCATTGCATGCATCACTCACTGAGTTAAATCATGAACTGTGGGTATATTGAAAATAATTATAGTGTTGTTTCAGGATTTGAAATATTACCATCAAGCTTTATATAATCATGTGAATTTTTAAACACGTATATTAATACACATTTATAATGCGTGCGCATGCTCACACACAGAATCGTCACTGGGACATCTCTGAAACTTTCAGGATTTCACCAGTGGAGACTCGGAGGGCTGCAGCAGCAGAGTGTGCCAGTGTCTGAACTGGAATCAGGTTTCCCTGGCAGCCTTAGGGCTTTGGGGCAGAGGGAGGTTACTGAGGGTGGACATGAAGGCCCTCATGCCTGCACTGTGTTAGAGGCACCTGTTGCAAATGCATTCCCCTTTGTAACTCAATCACATGTCAGACAAGGAAAAGAAAACTGTTATTACAGAGTACCGCTTCATTTAAATCAGTGTCATGCAATTTTAAATTAAGTCAAAGGAAAACCCAGCTGGCTCATAAGTCACTGAAGCTGTCCACTCTGCTATCCCTGCTGCTGGAACCCATTCACATGAGACGAATGTCTGAAAGCATCAGGAGCATGCAGACATATTAGATGCTTTGAATCTGGAACAGCGTAAGTTACATACAGATGATCCAGTGACCCTGTAAGAGGGTCCTGACTCGGTCACTGTTACAGTGAGTGAACTGTAGGCCCTGCATGACTACAGTCAAAGTTACTCTCGACAGCAAAGTTGTTAAAACAGAAGCAATATTTGACCCCCTGCTAAACTTTGCTCACATACATCCACCATTTCCTTTGTGTATTCCTTTCTCTGCACAAATCAGCCTTTTTCCAGTATTTATCTCTCTGCATAGAAAAAAGGACACACAAGACATTTAGTAAAACCACACCATCTTCATGCACCTTGCTTAAGCAGATATTTGGGTGGCAGAGGAAGAGAATATCCATAGGTGTAAATACAAGATTTTGGCAGCACTGTTGCTAGATTGAAAAGGAAGAATACATTATTTATTTTAGTGTATGATGGGACTCAAATAAGAAAACAACTAATTTAAAATCCATCTTCTTTCTCTTTGTGCAAATGGCTGCCTATAATTTTAGTGATCTAAGAAAATAAAGATAATTTACTGTAGTGTTAATTGTAAGATGGTGGATGACTTACATATGATGGAAAATGTAGTTTATTTAGTTTAGTACAGAAGCAGCGTTGGTCACTGCAACAGTCACTGAGGTTCATTATGTACAATCATCAGTGAAAAATTCTGGTCCAAAGGTACACTTGAAGCTGTTACCAGCAATGACTGTATCACTGATAAACTGTTAATTTATACATGTGTTTGTTTATGTATGATACGGTTGTTGGAGGTGCTCTCCATATTGTGAAATGCATGGTGAGGCTTGTTGTGTCTGTCCTGGTAAACAATGCCAATAAAGTCAATTCAAAACAAATGCAGCTGATTGGTAGACACTGAAGGAAACATTTTACATGTTTGCATCTCAATTTGAATAAAGCATAGGTAATGATGCTTTCCTAACAAGCACGGTTTTCTAGATTTGCAGTGGGTAATTCAAATGAACAGCTTGTTTGCACAACCTTCCACCACAACTCCGGCAAAAACACATAAAAAGCATAGTTTTATTATCATTATTGATGCTTAATTTCTTCTTATTTTACTATTTGTTTGAACAAGTCATGATATTCGCACTCTAGTTAGATGGCACTCTTTTTTAAAATTAGGTTGATTCAAAAACTAAAGCAAAGCAAAAGCTTTACTGGTCCACTAATTAGACATGTTGATTGGTGGCAACTATTAAAACATTGAGTTGGACTGTCAGAAGCTTGTACATGGGAAAATTTTGTGGTTATCAGATAGAGCTGATGTTTTTATGTGATTTCTGTCATGCCTTTGAATTTCAGTGTTACATAGTTAACACACAGTACTGTCAAGCCAGCCATTGCTTAAAATAGGATTGAGGCTATCTCTCTGAAATGTTGCTGTGGCAGCTCAGTATGAATGTACAATCTTTTGTACCACATGATGGCCATGTGCTCCAGTGTTACAGTGCATTGAAAACCACTATGGCTTATACATAGAACAATTTGTGGTTCTACAAAGAACTTTATTGTTTTAAATTGGACAATTACTAGCAATATGAATTCACAGTTGGTTCTTATAACAGCAAAGAGCCAGATTTTCAAGTTCTTTGGACACTAATGACTCTATAAAGCTCCATTTGTACAAGCTTTGAAGATTCATCTTTTCTAAAAGTGTCATTTAAAAAGCCACCAAACCCATCTGGCTCTTTTTTTGAATTAAGAAATCAAAGTTTAGGCATTTGAACTTTTCATCCTACAGTCGTATCTGAGGTCGACTTTACTAATGTGCGCGGCATGTGTGAATGTGTGTAAGGAAAGACTTCTTCAAAGAGTAAGAGGTAACTGAGTACGCAGATCTAAAACAGGGCACAGCTGTTCACACAGGCCTGTCCCCTAGCCTGCCCCTCTCCCTGTGAAGGTCCAGGCCCATGCACCCCTGGAGACCCCTGGGTAATAATGCAGTGGTCACGCTAGCCCAGCTCCTGACTAACGCTTCAGACAAACTGGGCAAGCAAGTTACATTAAACATGGCAGAGAGAAAGCATATACAATCTGCTGCACTTACAAATCCAGCAAAAACAAACAAACAAACAAAAAAACACACTGTAAACAATTAAGTGTTTTGTTCGTATTATGTCCCATTACAGTGTAAACCAGTCCTTAGGTCAGACTCCAAGAGCCACACAGGAAACTCGGACAAACTACCTCTCTGTGTAGCTGTTTGGAATTACTACTTAAACCCCATTAGTATACTGACTTCATGTCTGTGTCTAATTGCATTCAAACCAAGCTTCTAATCCAACATAAATCTGTTAATTGGACAGCATGCCATCTTAATGCCAGAACGTGCCACTGGGACCTGGGACTGAGGTGGTGCTGCGGCCACGATGGGGATACTGGTGTCAAATAGTCAACAGTGTCATTAACCTGTGATGGAAGCTGTATATCAAGCCACGCAAAGTATTCATTTGGTCAGGGGAACCCTTTTGGAAGAAAACATGCTCAGTCCCAGAGCAAATTTGTGGTGATGAAATATGGGCCTAATTAATTTGTAGTTTATTTGAAGGTGATCTCAGCTCCCTGGCTCCCTAATTGATCAACTGTGTTAATGTCCTCTTTAGAGAATACTGTAATGTTACACTTCCTGGCTTGCTTGTCATGATAACAACTGAATCTTTTGCAAATGTATCCTAAAAGAAAGTTATACACATGACCTGACACAGTGATAGATGATAAAATACCAAATGTTCTCCTATGATAACAAAAATAACAAAATAGATACACCTTAAAATGACACATGATCGATATAATGCAGAAAGTAGTATGATAGCAAGTTATATTTTCTTTTCTTTTAAAGTGATATGAAACATATGTCATTAAAATTATTCTCAGTTATATTAAGTTCTTAATGATTTCACTACATCTAAATAAACAAATAAATAAACTAAATAAAAATGGTTGAACTAGTGGACACAAAATGAAATGAAACACAGGATTAAAAATTTATAGATAAAAAATATTTACAACACATTGGGTAAAGTGCAAGGCAGTGGGGCAAGAGTGAACGCTGACTGACTGAGGATTGAGGCATTACAGAAACTGCAACATGGTTAAAATTTCCAAAGTGCTCAAACTACTCATGAGTGGCAGTTTTAGAAGTTGAGAGCACTTAAGAGGGGTGTGGCTTGGGAGAAATTAGCTTTCTAGATACATTATGTCTTTATTTAGAAACCCAACATCTTTAAGCCCCAAACCAAACTATTTTAAGATCATAAGCGTATATTCAGGTCGCTGTATTACAGAACAAGGCTGCTTTTCTCCAGCACTCTGAAGTTATTTCTATAGCTCACATAATTACCCATGTCGCATAACACACAAAAACAGGTTCAGTTGCATACCACATGTGCAGTCCAGTAATACCTATGTAAACATTACAAAGCTTACCCATTGTCTATTTTTTTTCTTACTACAATGATGCCATAAAACATGTTTTTTCGTATCATGAAACTGGAGGGAGAGAAAATGGAACAGCCAAAGGGGAAAGAACTATAGTTAAATCTTTAATTGGAGGCAATTTTATTCATTTAGCTGTGTTGGAGACAAGGAGTCCAGGGAGACAGAGCCTGAGGCAGTGTTTTTGTCATCTTCTTTTTGTATCAGTCAGAGTAATTCATGTCCCCAGGGGCCGGCTGTCAGTAGCAAGGCTCCATGAACACATTCCTTCTGATCCAGGCCATTATTGGCCCATTCAGCAGCACTGGAGCCTGCTTACGTGGGCCTCTCTCCGGGCTGACCTCCTGGGCCCTCGCCTGGGCCTGACTCAACACTCCCACTAATCCACACCTCAAAGACTACAAACACAAACTTAGATTAAAGTCTGGGGATGGAGTCACGACCAGCCACATGAGCATAACATGATCAGCACACAGTCCTATCCATAGTCTGCAGTCCACACACGCACATGCACTGTAAGAAATAGTAAGAATACCCTCTGCTGTTTAGGAAAAGCAATGTAGACTATGTGCCATAAAGACACTTTTCTTGTAATCATGGATCAGACGTGATATACTATGTAATAAAAAGGGAAAGTCCACAGAGCTTTGGGAATGTGATAAAGGCAAACCTGAGAGATATTTTTGAATAACCTATATTCTATCAGGTGACAGACTGCATTTTATACATGTATAACAAGTTTAATTGCATTGTCTCAGCAGAGTGATTTCATCTTAATCACCGTGACATTCCTCTTAGCTGCAAATGAGAGGCGTGTCTAAGAGCAAAGGTAACAAGCCCTGTGGTGGGAGCCACACCCTGTCTCGACCCAATACAACCCCCACCCTTCTTATTATTGTTTTGGAACATCTCCATTTGGTTGGACGCTTTTATCTCGACATGCAACATAATCACCAGCTGTCATATTCAAGTGGTGCCACAGGTTCTCTTGTGTGGGCGCCATCTTACCCTGGGGGTCCGAACTATCCACAGGGGACTTTCCTGTTGCAAGCTGCCTCCATCAAGCCCACACTTAACAGCACGCTCATTGAAATGTATTAAACCATGGCTGATGTTATGTATTTTTAATATGCTGCTGTAATTTCCCTACAGTGAAGAGGAGCTGGCTGCAATTATGAAATTATAACTACCACAGAAGTATAATTGGCTGCATATCTGCACTTAGTTCATTTGAACTGTCTCGATGTGCCTAATGCATTCATAAATCTCATGCTGGACTGGCCATGGCCCTCCATACAAGCAGAGTAGAAATGAAAATACTGTTCCAGAAGAAGAGTGCTAGAGCCAAAACCAACTGGCAGTAAGCAGATTTTCACACCTCACCAAGATATCGTACACCCACACTGGCAAAAGATTCACATGCAAATGCTGAGAAAAGTTTATAATCTTGCCTCCAGATTAGTCATAACTCATTATTTCCATGTTGAAGCTTGACAAAAGGGAGTGCAACAAACTTTAACACTGCTTGAATACACTGTTCAGTGGTCTTGGTTTGTATTCTGTGAGGTTGTCTGGTATATCTGTTTTTACTGCTCTGCACCAACAGTGGCAGTATATTGCATGAAGTCAGGAGGGGGCTGGGGAAACACTACAGAGAGCACAGGCACTTAGTGTGAACCACTGCACTTTTTAATGTTTCCCGAATGCTAGTAAATCTAACCCTCCCAAAATCCACAGTGAAACACTTTGCCAAGTATGACATCACCCCTCACAGACACGTTTTATGATTTTTAACTTCATTTACAGAGACCAGGGCTGGGCAGGCCACAGAGTCCAGTTTAAAACTCAGTCGCCACACTGGACGGCAGAGACTCGTTTTGCGAGTTGAGTCATTCACTCCAGATCTGACCGGCAAACTCAGAGAACCCAAAAGAAGAGGCGGGAGAGAGCCGTTGCTGTCTTCTCATTGTAGTTTTGTTGTGCATGTGTAAAACATCTGCTGGAGTTTCAGCTAAGTTTGGTTGTGGTAGATGTTTACTATTTTTCCTACTTACCCAGAGTAAGACAAAGTCATGGGTGATATTTTTTACATATGTGTGCAGTTTGATGGTTATTCTCAACATTGCCTTTGGCCTTGCTTTGCTCAATTGACAGAGGTCTATCATATCAAGTATTAGTTCCTAAAAAAATAAAAATACACTAATGCAAAAGGTTTAATACCCTTTAACCTTTAGCCTAGCATTAACACTATTTTTGTCCATTTTTTAAGTTAATGGGAAATTATAAATCTGTCAATCACTTTCACATCTAACGAATTATTCATCTAGTCATGCAGAAAATGTCAAAATCGTGACAAATGCAAATAAATTCTAAAAGCCCAAGGTGATTTCTTCAAATTCAACTGTCAGAAAATCCTAACATTTTACTTTTAACAATTAGCAACAGCACTGTATACAAATAGGAGGCCATTTACCACAAATGTAATAGAAAAAAAAATCCTTTAAGTTATGACAAATATTCTTGAAAATACTAAGTATCTCAAAATAATGACTTTAAAATACTAAGTCACTGTTTTGAGATACAAAGTCTGAACTTTTAGATACCAATTCATTATTTGGAAATATAAACTCATCATAATGACATATAAGATCTTTTCCCCATCACAATGGTTGAAATGGGCTTCCATAAATAATACTGACTTCATAAATGAGTAAGAACTTAATATATTTAAGATATAGTCAAACCAGCTATCTTTACAGAACTGTAAAGCTTTATTTACCTACATCTGAGAGGACTTGCAACTTGATGCTACAGTCATCCAGTAACTGAGCAAAGCTGCACAGTCCCATTTGTCCTGTGACTACACCTAGAGCCAATAAAAAATACATCCATGACTTTACTTGGAAGTAAGTAGGAAAAAACACATTATCTCTTTAATGGCTCAGCTACATACATACATACATACATACATACATACATATACACACACACACATATATATACATACACATACACACACACACACATATAGTTCAGAAGACATTGTGATGTCTTAGTGGTTAAGATGCATACCATACACTTGGGTCACACAATGTGATCCCTTATTTTTCATCACCTCTCTACTGTCCACCAAGGCAAAAATAAATAAAGGAAGAAATCCCCCCCAAAATGTAATGTTCTTCAACTGGCCTTTTTGAATCCCTAAGGCCACTATGTATCTTTGAACTTGAGGATATGAATCACATTTTCCGTTAGATGGTGCATTTTGAGAAGTATTTCCTGTTCTATCAGGACCATGGATAATAGTGTTATTATTGTGCTCTGTGAGTCCCCCCTCCATTTCAATGTTCAAGGATGCTCATTAGAAGACCAACCAGCTAATCTAGTGTTGGGGGCCTGATAACTGCCTTGCTTGGCGTCACTGTAGTAAATTGCCATGGCTCCCTGTTAAAAGCCGGCAGTTGATAGCAGTATCAGGAGACAGGCTGCAATGGGGAGAGACAGAGTGTCCGGCTCCAAATGACCTCCCAAAATAGACAAGTGCCTCAAGACCAGGGGCCACAGGCACCTCCAGCCGAAGCAAAGGAGCTCAGACAAGGCCAGTCCAGGAAGAACATGTCATCAGAGCCATTGCTGTTAATGGCATGCAGATATGCAAGGGAGGCGGCAGACACTGAGTGACCCCAACCCTCAGAATTTAGTCCTCCCACTGAGCAGGGCCTGGCCACACCACAGACAGGTCAGACATGGAGCCGCCGGTACAGAGTGGGAGCCACTCACTACCACAGAGCTGATAATGATTATGGCCAATTCACTATCACTAACAGTGGAGCGCCTGCTCTGTCCCTCTCTCTCTCTCTCTGCGGTCAGAGGACAAGCACACTGTGAAGCTCGGAGACCTTACTGGTGACCTAAGATACAAACAGCCTCTGAGCCTTCTGGGTCATATAGAGACAGGTGACAAATTAAAGGACAAACCAACAAAAAGTGTCTTAGAAGGTGTTGGGCCTCAGAGTGTCACCAGATAAGCATTAATGCACCCTGGCATTGATTCTACAAGTCTCTTCTCGCAGAAGACATTCATTTGGTGTTTTGATGACTATTTTAAAAAGTCACTCCAAAATCTCTCAATTGGGTTGGGGTCCGGTGACTGCCAAGGCCATAGCATATCATCCACATCATTTTCATCCTCATGAAACCATTGTGTGCAGGTTTTTCCTCTAATTTGTCACCTGTCTGTATATCTTCAGACAGTCTCCATATGTGCATTCTATTATCCACATGTGGCTCTAATATTTTTGTGAGCTTGTTGAAGCACATTATGCAAAGATGAGACAGCAGCCATAACCAAAGGAACATGCTTTTTTTTTTATTACATAGCATGTACTGTCTCTCCTCACCGAGTGTTTGGTATGTTTAAGCCTTGCTGGTACAGTGAGGTCAGCTGTATGACCCTGTCTTTAACCAATGATGATTTACTTGTGCTCAGAGGGCACACTTTCCCCTCTGCCCAGGCACTACCCTGGCTTAGATCCTCCCTAAGGAGTCCCTTGTTTGGTCCTACTCAGGAAGACTAATTGCCGTCCCTGTTGCTACACTTCCACCGCCGAGCCCCATGAAGTAAATCAATAAGTGAACAGAACAGGAGGTATTGAATCATGGACTGAAAACAAGGCAGCTCCAGTGTATCCTAGCTGGACCTGTGCAAGCCTCCGTGAGAGGTAGAGAGAGAGGAAGTGAGCGAATGATCCCTGTGAGTCCTTCAAGCTTGAGAAGGAGCACATTGTTGAGGATGCCAACAGTACCTTTGAGAATTCCTGATGTACCAGCAGCACAGTTACACATTACAGATAAGTGAAATTCAATGTGCCATGGCAAATTACTAACTCAGCAGATCCCCAAAGATTATACTGTGGACTGACTCCCAAATACACGGCAAACACTGTAACAAAACATATGAAATTGACTCTTCTAAATCAAATAATTTGTCAAAAGAGAAAAGATTTACAACCAAACTCAATGCAAACAACAAAAGGATATCAACCTGAAGTTTAAGAGCCCAAGACGATTTTTAAAGACTAGAGATTCTAAGGAAAGGAAATGCCTGTTATGAGCAACCAACTGTCACTGACAGTCATTTAATGTGATATGCCCACACATCCAGAGATAAACAAAACTAAAACTCTTGTGAGAACTGACTGATTTCATCACATCTTTTATAGCAGTGTATATTCTGTAATGATTATAGGCTGCACGATAATAACAGACCACTGGAATCTGGTTTTAAAGGGTTCAGTCACTGAGAACTGAACCTGAACATGTTTGATCCCAGGTGATTATCCAATCCCTACTTATCCTCACAAGTGTGTACATTGCCGTGATGGAAAATAGGTTGCAAAATGTGTGAAAGTTGCAAGGACGCTCCCATTCCCTTATTGTTAAATGCTAGCCTGTAAGCTGGGAAAGCACCGCACAATAAAAAGACTGATAATTACTCTGAATTGTCCATCACAACTGATATTTAAGACTGTGGAAAGTCTGCACTGGGCAGAACGGGAGCAGGTAGGATTCAGATCTCTTGAGA
This sequence comes from Scortum barcoo, assembly GCA_023238725.1. Lineage (NCBI taxonomy): Eukaryota > Metazoa > Chordata > Actinopteri > Centrarchiformes > Terapontidae > Scortum > Scortum barcoo. The sequence continues at coordinate 12,782,411 of CM041536.1, forward strand.
TGACAGCAATCTGTGAATGTTAGATATCAAGTGTTCATGTTTAATCGTTTCACCATCAGGACGGATTGTGAAGGTCTTTGTTTCAGGCTTTATGTACGTTTATCCATAGAAGTGGGTAATGCTATAAAAAAAGGGGGGCAGAATCAAGCAGTTTTCCTGTGTCCCAGCAGAAGCACATCAGCTAGCTGTCGTTACAGTCATGTCATTACTAGTGCTTTGGGAGATGAATCTCCATGTGTCTATTCCAACAAGCTCCCCTGACGCTGCCAACGAATTAAAATCAATTGGTTTGTCTCTTGTCTTTATAACTCTCAGCAGCCTGTGAAAAATGGATCCTCTTAAGAGGTAACACAGTATCCATGTGGGGCACAAGTCCAGAGCATGACTAATGGAGCTCCAGTCTATATGCTAATGCTACATAACACAACACTAATACTGGCTGCATTAAGTTAGCCATGATACCAGGATGATATCATGTTTGCTGAAAGGAGAGCCAGTCGATGAAAAACGGATGATAGCACAAAATACCATCTTCATAATGCTCCAGATCTCAGACATAGCTGTGTGCTGGGGGGAAAGGAGCAGTGGTCATTAGGACTCTTAAAGGGTAACGACTCCTAACTCTGATTTACTTGATCTCCTATCTTGGAGGAAACTGTGGATCGCCTGCCAGTCTGGCGCTCACAGACTCCCTGCGTGACCTCAGCTAGTAAGCCTGCTAGCGCTCACAATAGGTGGCCCACTGTGGCCCACGTCCCTGGTGCTTCAGTAGATGTGGGCCTGGAGAAGTGAAGGAAATCCTGGTAAAGAGCATAGCCGGAAAGAGTGTGGTCATTTCAGTTTGCAGGTCTATCCTTAGAGGTCAAGCAGAGCTTTTTCCCCAAGGGGCCTCCACTCTCTCTCTTTTCCCTCCCCCTCCTCCTCAAAGACATTCCTTTCTCTTGCCTCCAAAACAGTTAAGATCCATCAACATCTCAATACTTTCCCCATGTATGGCCTTTTACTTAGTTATTTGGAGTTATCACATAACTATAGGCGTGATACCCAAGGTCAGAGCCAAAAGGGAGGGTAAGATAGAGGAAGAAAGGCTATTACGATGAGCTCTCCAAGGATTTTCTGAAGAGGATGTCATATTAAAGGAAGCATGAAAATAAATTTGCTATGGTGAAAATATATGATCCCAATCGGTCAGACACGCGCATGTTTGGTGGAAGCCATAGATGCACAGCTAAACCATGCCGGATGTAACCAGAGCAGGGCCTCGGGAGAGATCTTAAGAGAGCCAGGAAAAGAATTTGGGTATAGGAAAATGATTGATCAGCAAGATACACGAGAGAGACACACAATTTAACACACGCTTTTCAGTGAAGAGCTGCAACAAATTCATTACAATTTTTTTTCTTGAGGCCAACACTGGAGCCACAAACCAAGGGTTTTCCCAATGTGTCACCCACTCGAGGGGTATTAGTGTTTGTGTTACAGTGTCTCTCTGTCCTATAAACAATGTGTCTCTTGTGACAGTGAATCAGACACGGCCTGTCGGCTAGCCTCTCCGGCATCAGGCCTGCTTGCCAGAGATTGGTCGGGGGACTGCTGCAGAGCCATGCCATTTGTCATGCTGTATATTTACAGGCTGTGTCAGCACAGGGCGGGTGGAGCGAGACGTCTCCGCTCTGCGCCTGACTCCATGGACGCCAGGCCCAGAACCTCCCCTCATTCATCTGTTTACTTTCTAAATAGGCCTCTGTTTGGACTTACATCAGTGGGGAGAGAATATCTAAGAAAACGAGGAAGGAAATCTGTGGAAAACAAAGGAAAAGGAAAGAAACTCTCTGTGATAGAGACTGCCCCTCGCTGTTCCTGATTACGGCAGAATTGCAGAGTGCTTGGCGCCATCAAAATCGGCCATCCAGGCAGCCGGGCAGGCCAGACAGGGGAGAGGAAGACTGGTGGTGACGCTTGCAAATACCACGTCGGGGACTGTTACGGCGCTCTTTCAGTGTTTATGTATTTTAGATGGCTGTTTTTGATTTTGTAAAGCAGGAGAAGAAAGATAGACACCTCCCACTGTTACTAGACTTGTTTTGCACAAAAATTATGCAATATAATGTTTTGATGTACTACATACTGAATGCCTTTCTGTTTACACGTTTTCTTAATGAATGTACATTATAATTACCTTTTGGAATCACATTAAGCATCATATCTCTAAACATTAGAAGTGAGCAGCATCCAACTGCAAGCCGTATAAGCACTTAAGAACTTGACACAACAACCTGCTCAATAGGTTTCGAGTGAGGGGATCTTCTTTGCCCTTCAGTTTATGTAAAATCAATAAGTGCAAAGACTATTAACCATTTTCCCACGCCTAAAGTCAATTGCAGGTTACTGATGGTCGTGTAACTTGCACATCACCACAAGGTTAGCAGAACATCCATCCCTTACTACAACTGAGATGTTCCCAGTGTGATTTGAAATTTATATCCTTTATTTTCTAATTGTCCATAGACCAAATGTTTCAAAAAGGGGTGCAAAAGGAGCACTTACAAAGTGAGTCTAAACAGCTTTGTCTTAAAGATAAATATTAAAATTATTATCCACTGTGACTAACTATTGTTTCTACACTCCAGAGTTGCAGAGCTGCTTCCTTGTTGAACTTTAACCTGCTATATATACAATCAGCATACGTGCACAGTTTTACAATGTAATGGAAAACTGTAATGAGTGTTTGTGGTTCATTCACCTTGATTTTCACTTTTACAAAAATACAACTGCACTTTTTTGAAAACCTGTCTGATCCTTCAGGTGTGTGATGTGTCATGGATGGTTATAAAGATGTGTCAAATGGAGACCCCATTGCTATGCAATTAATCCAGTATTTAAAACTGCAAGACTGATTATGAAAATAATCAAAAGACTATCAGAGTGCTCAAATATACTCCTTTGCTTGCCAATTTGTTAGTTGTTTCAAATATTAATGAACCTGTTTGTATGTATATGAAGTATCTTTAGCAAATGTATAAATCTTATTCAGCTATACTGAGCACTTCCAACTTAAACTTGTTTTTTTACAGACATTTACAGGCACTAATAACATCTCAAAGGATATTAAAAACAAAAGCAGCAAACTTCTGTGTTGTGATATGTTTTGTAGTAGACATCTCTCATTGCATTGTTTAGTCTAAATGTTAAGAGATAAACAGAGTACAAGCTTTTCATGGAATCTCAACATGTGATCTAATCAAATACACGTTGGGATTAATGGTAATTAAATTGTTTAAAAGCTGTAAAAACAGGATGATGTTATGTTGCTTGCAACTTTTATATACATTCAAACCAGCAATGCTTCTGTCTCTTGTGTTGCCACAGCAACACTATCTAATCTCCATTGAAAAGAACAAGAACACCAAAAAACAACAGGACTGGCTGGGGCTGAGGCAAGAGTGAAGAGAAAATCAGCAGTAAAGATTTGAAACAGGAAGAGCGTGGCGTCAGTACAGGCGGGAGATAAGAGCACTGCGCTCCATACACAAACACAGGGTTTCTGTGGCTGAGTGACTCCCAGCTCTCCGGGCGCCCTCACAGTAGCTGTCCTCTCCCCCTGGCTGGCTCCGGACCACAGCCCGTCACCCAGCCCTGCACACAGCAGATCCAGGGGCCTGATACACCCTCACTGACTCCAGGGGTTTTAAGGGGATTTGCGTGAGTCCAGAGAACTGACGGGCCCCCTCAAACACACAGCCCTGGGAAAAACTGAGGGAACTTCTATCCCGTGCTGCATTTCAACCAGCCCCCTTGCTTAAATGTCATTAGAGTGCAACTCTGAGGGAACTAATTAACAACAAAGCCTTCCTATTTCTTTTATTATGTTTACTACTGTGTCCAGCTGAGAGAGGTATTTTTCTAAATTAATATTACAAGTCAAAGAAACAAAGCCCTGATTCTCTCACACAACCCCAGCAACCTGTGACTGAGCGAAACTGACCACTGCTTCTCCCAAAAATCCCAACTTAAACAAGCTGGCTCCCACACGGTCTATTGTTCCAGCCATAAAAAGAAGAAACAGAATCATCTTCGTAAGCAGCAACGGGAAAACGGATTATAACTGTTGTCACAAGCGGCGGCTGTATTTACATACAGAAACAGGATCACATACTCCTTTCCTTCACCACAAAACCACTATCTGTTGCAAGCATGCTTCAAATCCTATTATCGGAAAATCCTGAGTCAAATATCCTCCCCAGTGAATCTCACAGGGCCATCATTCAGCAGGCCTGTGAGTGTTATGACAGAGAGGTAGCGGGAGAGAAAAGACAAACAGCAGTGCCGTCGGATGAGCCACTGCATGAGACAGAAAGGGCCAAAAGTGTAATAGCGCTAAACACAATCTTGTGCAACAGTCTCAATCTCCGTGAAGCTCGCTTGTGAAAAGAGTTCTGCTAATTTTCTCACAGCCAGGAGACAGAGGAGAGTTCCTTCGCCATCGGCTCGACATGACAACGTTTCTACCAGACAGAAAGTGTGTGTGTGGATGAGAAGTGAGGAAGCCTTTTGGCACAGGGTTTAAGGCTGGGAATCCTAGCCGGGTTAATAAAAGTAGCCCGTGGGGCACTGTTTTTCCAGGCGCTCTCTGTGATGTTTGAATGTGAACTCAAACAAGCCTTCATTATGTGGCCACAGCCCTGGAGCCCCTGGTGCTGGGAGAGAGGCCCTGCCACTGACAGCCATGGCCTGCTGGCGGGTGCAGACGCCTTCCCCTCCGCTATGTCTCTTTCTCTCTTTTCACTCCCCCCGCCTCTGATCCCTTTCTCCACACTGCTCTTAGCCTCTAATCCTGCATTCCCCCTCTCCTTCCTTTCCAGTGTGATCCTCCCACCTCAATCCCCATTTACCTCTCTCTCTCTCCTTTACCCATATTTCTCCTTCACCACTGGCTCTCTGATTTCTCTCTTTCCACGCATTTTTCCAATCATCCTCCATGAAGGATGGCTTTCAAACCAGCCCTTGTAGGAGCTGGAAGCCTCTAATCCACCATCTTTGTCTGTGGGTTTAGCCTGGTATGAATGTAACATTTTACCATACAATGACAGCTGCCAGAGATACGTGGGTATATAACTCTGGAGGTGCTTCATCATGTTTGGTGGTCCACACAATGCTGAAATAACAGCGGATGATTTTTCTCAATACGCACTCCTCCATCATAGTTAAGAGCAGTACATCATAATCTCAAATTGACACACGTGAAAACAGCCATTATCGCTTAAACACAACATTATCATTGGCCTGGTGTGCTGCAGCAGATGTTGTTTCACGGGTAGCTTTTCCCACTTTCCCAGTTATTTTTTTTTCTGCAAGTTCATTTCTCTGGGATTGAAGTGTACAATCTCACAGAACGGTTTTGCATATGAACTCAAAATAAGCTGAACAACAGCTGACGAAGGAACGTTTTGGCTTTTTGGGGGTGAAGATGTAAAAACAGAAAGGAAGCTAAGTAGATAGAACGAGAAGAGCAGAAAGAGAGAGACAGCCAGAGAGAAAAGAAAAAGGAGATCTGTAATTAGAAACATCTTTTCTCCCAGTGATTGCAGCCCAGTGTTTCCCAAACTGTGGATAAATATAAGCCCTCCTCCTCTCTCTCTGGCCTGAACCAGAGACGCCCGCTGTGTCACTAAGGCCACATCCAGACAGAAATGATTAAGAGCACTGGCGATATTAAACTTCTGGGAAGTTAAAAGGCCAAAGGTATGAATGGGCAAGATTTGGAGAACACAGCACAGCAAGAGACTGGTGAAATAACACAAGATTGCCAAAGTGTGGAATTCACTTTGAATGTAAGAAACCACAACATATACTATACACTTCTACATGAACATCTATTTATTTCTATCAATCATGCATAGCTACCACACAGCTATAGGCTGGTTAATGTAAAACCACTGAAAACAGACCATAAGCCCATCAAATTAGGGAATCGTAGCACTTAGCCTAATAATTTGAGAAGCTGAATCCTTTCAACAGCCACTGGTATGCTCTATGGACACTATGTTGGAGACAGTTTGGTGACCCGCTGAGTGAGGAGAGCATAAAAACACCAAAAACTGGCTCTGGAAGATAATGTGTGCTGATGCAATGCTAATACTTAAGCATAGAGTGTGCAGAGTGATCCCAGTCTGATGCAGAGTAAGAACGCTGGCCCATACTGATTCATTTATTTGAGGATTTAGGATGAAACAGTCTGTGGATATATTGTGGCAGTGGATATAGTTGGGTGGCAGCTGTGATTTGCATTGTGTTGCCACCACAGGTGACTGGGTAATCAATATTAATGTCACCAGCTTTTTTTTCACCTTGTTGACTGTGCGCAGTACCCTCCAATCCTGTGGTGTTCACTCAGTATCTGAGGTTGTTTTGTTGTTAGTTTATGCTAATTCAAATAATCTAACATGCATAAATACTCTTTAGATGTATGCCTCTGTAGGGAACAGAGTTATGAGTATAAATTCTTACATCTCAATTATCACTAACTTGGTACAGCTAATGCATGGAGGATCATGACTGTAACATTTTCAAAGATGGTCTGGAAGCAGGTAAAGCACTATATGTACTATATCTACCAAAAACAGCATGGTTGCAGCACATTAACCAAAAGGGCCATTTTCCAAATAATATAATTTAGATTACATTTTCAAGTGCAACTGATAGCGACCCTCTCTCCAACATAAAACGAGACTTCCTGTCCCTAACACTGCAGTCTGATTGGAGCCTGCTTCTCTGTGAAGTGCCTCTGTAATATCTCGCCAGTGGCAGGGAACAGGCCCAGGCCTAATACTCTACATAGCTCCACAACGACAAAATGATTCATTACCATAGAAACCACTAATGTGAGTCATCTTTTGAATAATCATCAATTATTCATGGAGCAAGGCTCTCAGACTGTTTTGTCTGCTTTGTAAACAAAAACTAACTAACTTCCCCCTCATGGTTCCCAAAAGGAAAACAAGCGGCTCGTTCTCATCCTGCCCATGTTTACTGGCCGAGTGCTTCATGAAAATATTTTATGTTGTGCTTGTTATATATATTTACATTACAACTTATAACTTAACTTTTAATTATAAGCAACTCTCAACCCTATTACTAAGTCTTCTGATAAATATTCAAGTTGGGTTGTTTGATGGTATTCCTTCCACCATCAAGGCCACGAGTATGAAAAGGGAGAAGAGCCTTTAATTCTTAACTACGCTGGAGCTTCAAGAGGTGTCACAGCTCTTGAAGCAATGAGGCTGACTGACATGGAAACACAAAACACTCTCCAGGAATCCAAAACACGTGTTTCATCAAGTGGTGTTGATAAGTCAGCATATACGGCCACAGAGGATCCTGGGAGTATCAGTGTCGAAGAACTCCCACTACGCTGGGCCTCACATCGGGCTATTATGAAGAATCTTGCTGATCTCTCCTGTGGTGAGCACTTGGGACAGGTCAGCCAAAACGGAGGGTGAGAACCAGACTAGAGTCTAGGCAATGTTAAGTCAACACCGCCAAACAGTTTGTCCTGTTGAGAGGTCAGCCATCCTCACTTCCCCATGACCTCTGACCCCTGACTTTTTGCCTCCAGCGCTGTGCTGTCTGCTGCGTCCCTCTTATCTGCCACTCTGCCCGTCTGGCTCTCAAACAGCACGGCAGCTTCAGCACAGATTCTTGCTATGAACAAGGATAAAGAGGCTAACTCTGCTCATCTAATGAAAAGTCTGAATGAAATGCAACTGCTCGTGTCATGCTTCATAGATAAATGGCCTGGGACAGAGGCCAAGGTGGCATAAGCCACAACAAAGACATTGTCCTTAACATGCTCAGAGGAATAAGAGGGATTTATTCTAATGCTTGAAGCCAGAAAAGTTTTTTTTTTTTTTTTTTTTTTTTTAACAAGGACTTGTGTGTGACTTGTCTCAATCTGAATTAGCCTTTCAAAATATGTTTTTCCTTTTTTTTCCCCCCAGCTCAGGGCCAGGATGTCTGAAGCAGATTTCATTTCTTCATGAGGAGTGGGTGATTTCCTTGTGTATATAGAGACATGGCCCAGTTAGATAGCACTGTCTGCACAAGCTGGAGTCATGGCTCCTCGGGCCACAGATAAGAGCGGGACGGTTTTGTGTGTGCATGTGTGTGTGAGAAGAGTGGGAGAGGGCGTATCGAGCCAGCATATCTGAGCAGCCCTCTGGACATGCCCTTGACTCAGAATTCCATGAGACTAATAGTGATCAAAAATAAGGAATAAAACTTCATCATGTCTGCAGAGTACACCTCTCACATAAACATGGTTTGGCTGCACAGGGTGCTAGGTCAGCTACATGCCAGCACCTATGCTACTGGTAGAGACATTTCCATGTTACGCTATGGAAAATTATGCATATGCAAGAGGTACCTGTAAGGGTACAGTATCTCAAGATTTCTTAAAATTGTTTTATGAATTTCCATCAACACTACATTACTTATTCTAAAAGAACTACTAAAATGATCTGTTAGCTGGTGCAGCACATGCATAATAATGCATAACAAAAACGTTCGTTAATTTAAACAATTTTCAAAGAAATCCACCTTGCTATACACTGTTAATGGGACAACCATTAAGGTCAACTTCAATATATTTTGATTAAACATTGTAACATAATCTGCTCAGTGCCCGATCAATGGTCTGATGGCCATGTCAATTCAGCATTTTGCTGAATGAGTCGGCAGCAATGAATCAGCCGCATTGATTCTGACTGAGGGTAAACCAAGCTTATTTTTAAGCAATGTTTCACCAGATAAATACATACATGTACCATGCTGAATGTGGCTAAGAGAGAGCTTGGGGTGGAGCAATGGGGTTGTCGGGTCTGCAGTGTGGGACAGAACTGGGACACTGTCGCCTATTGATCTGCACCCCTGGCTCCTCTATGCAGACTGTTGTTGCGAGCAGGTCTGCCGGCCCTTTCTTTGCAGAGCCGGGCAGATTTGAGTGGTGCCGCAGCCCAGCAGCTGGGATGTGCAGTGAATACACTCTGCACAGATAAACAGTGCCTTGTTTAGCCATTTCTTTGCCGCTGCTGAGCCAGCTGATAACAGTGGCTGAAAGGCAGGCGGCCCTTGGCGGCAGCGGACAAGGCCTGGGGAGGCAGACACTCTGGCAGCAGCAGGCTCCCTTCCCACATCCCTCACTCCCCCGCCTGGCTAATCTCACCTCTTTTCTTGTCTCTTTTCACAGAGGAGGACTGTGCCAGTTAATTGCCAAGTAAGAGTGAAAACTATCAGTCAGCATGCTGAGCAGAAAGAATAGAGAGAGAAGGACACCTAAAAGACAATCAGTACTAGAGAAGTTGATACCGACACATTCATGTGCACAAGCACAATATCACACAGAAAACACACACATGAAAAATATTTGTTTCTGTCTCTCAAAAAAAAACTTTTGCTAAGGATGCAAAAAACGTTGCAATGTAAGGCAAGGTTTTATTGGTTAATGTTTTGAAACCAACTGATCTGAATACCAGATGGATTTACATTCATTCTAGACACAGCAGACTCCCATGAAGAGATCTGAGAAACAAAGTTACTGTGTAGATAGGTCTACTGAAGGCCCACAGTACACAGAGGAGAGATGGGAGTTGAACTGCTCTCCCCCTCAACACCACAAGCTGTCATCTCATTGTCTTGGCGCGGCACCAGGCGCTGGAGTAATTGCAGCAGTGTGGCATTGTGGGGAATACTTTACATTCCTACTTTCACAAGGAAGTTTTTCTTCTTTCCCTGCCTCACACTGCAACCTGCCACAGATAAAGCATGTCTCAAACAGTGCTGTTTCCACTGTCGCTCTGAGACAATGCGGGTACGTGTGTCTGTCCAGGACAGATGAGTAACAGGCTGTCCTCCCACAATAATGATTCCATTCTAAGATGTAGTGAAAGGTGGAGGAGGTGGTGAGTGTGTGTGGTATTGGGTGGCAAAGGTGGTGGTGGGATTATCAGGAGTCTCTAGCAATTAAAAGCAAAAACAAAAAAAAAAAAACATTAAGTTGTGGGGTTTGGCATATAAGATGGCAATGTTTGGAGAGAGTGTTAATAGCATTGGCCTTAAACTTAAATAGAGTTAGTTTAATATATGCTATAAAAAAAAGTAGGAAATGAAAACCTAGAGGGATGAAGTACAATATCTCTCAGTGGTGTTTTTTTTTCTACTCTCCTTTGCTCATCTACCTCCCTTCCATTTCAATTTATCATCTTAGCCTTTAGAACCCTGCTGATAGCCCAAACATACCAGAGGATCAGCAATCAATAATGGGGGAATGTTTTGCCCAGAACCTGTGCTCCCACCCCCCCATATTCTGAACTTAAGAGGCCACATCTGTTTTTAATATCCTTGCCTCTGTGCTGCACAGTTACACAATCATGATCAAGTGTGCTTTCTTGAAGGCCGAAACACTCACAAATACAGACAAGGACTCATGCCAATACCAACACAAATATACACCCTTTTATGGCACACCAAAGGAATGAAGAACAAGATGTCACTGTGATTACTGGGCTTGGTGGATATGTTTAATAACATGTAGCTGGGGTGCATGTTTATGCCTGAAGGATAATGTCAAGCCAATGATCGAGTTTAGAGAAAAGAATTTATTCTAGAGACACGTTTAAAATGTTACGGCACTACTGTTAGATTTATGAACAAAATCATACAAAAGCCCAGAGGTTTAAAACTTATTATCTCCAATCTCTTATCAATTAAGTGGAACGAGCAAAAAAGTTGAATGCCACAGATCACCTTTTCATGAAACATTTCATTATCATAATGATGTAACATTTGTTTAATTGTTTAATTTTTTGTATGACATGACCTTACACTTCTAGCACAAGTACAACTAGGGTGACTCAGTGATTTGGTTTTCACAAAAAATACGGGACTGATGACTTGTCTGGTAAGGAAAGAGTTTAGCTGCAGCCACCGAAACGGGCATCCCGCCATCCTTTGGTATGAATCTCCTACTGAGAATTCCCCGATATGTTACAAAACTGGAAGGAGGCCATTGGCTGGTTGGTCCCAGCTTTAAGCTCCTCATGCAGAGTATGACAGCCATTTTGATTCTAGATCACCTTACACTGCACTTCCCAAGTGGTTCCAAGATTCCTGTAGTTACACTTAGATGTGAAGTTATGAGCTCCAAGGAGTGACAGTAGAATTTTTCAAGAACTTGTGTACATCAATGGGGGCGATGGTAAGCTTTTGATTATACAACTGTAAACCTGTGGGTGATGGTAGTTACTTATTTCACAGCACAACACTTCATTATGGAAGCTCAAGTATAAAGCAACATCCTTGAGCTTCAAACTAAGATCCAGATGAAGTTACCGAAAGCTATACACCAAATGAAGCACGCAAAGTAGCCATACACTGAAAGCAGTCACTCTAAAGGTCCATATAAGTCAAGTAAATTTTATTTATATAGGCCCAATATCAGAAATTTCCCTCAAGGGGCATCTGTACATCATGCAACACCCTCTATTCTTAGAGAAGGAAAAACTCCCCAGAAAAACCCTTTCATATGGAAAAGGAAGAGCAACAGAGGAAGAATCCCATTTCCAAGATGGACCAACATGCAATACATGTTGTTTGTACAGAACAGCCTAAAACAGAGTATAGAGAAGCGTGATGGCAAAAATATGTAATATAGTATAGTCTATAAAGGCAGCTACAAGAAAAAAAAAGTTAGAGAGAGCCACCTCTCCTGACAAAGCATTGTGGCAACCACACTTCTGAGTTTTCCCTTTATCCACCATGATCCCATGCTGGCAATCCTTTGGCTCTTTTTACAGCTATGCCAGTTCAGACCGTCTCAGCTCTGCCAAGCATCAACATGGCCCTGTTGGTTTACGGCATTCTCTGGTTCTGTACAGCGTGCCCTCCATTATAATTATCAGTGCAATTAGCTGATTCACAGCATTTTAACACTGTGCCTGAACATACTCAGACATCTCATCAGTCACAGTTAAAAGCCCTCTGTCTCAGTGGGAAGCTATGCAGCGTACTTGGGAAGGCTCTCTCCCGTGCTAGGCGGCTGCAGCTGAAGCAGTGTCACAATCTGAAGACGCACATTCATAAATTACACTGTCTGATGGAATGCATCATACCTCTCATTTGAGTGCGTATGCTCTGACAGGCACATGCAGGAAGTCGCTCAAAGTGGCTGCCTTTGTTGAGAGACTAATGGAGTCAGAGTGTGACACATTGTTTGGTTTAAAGGATGAAAAAGGCCACATGAAATATGTTAGGGTACTTTTTGTTATTGGAGTATTTCTGAGGAAGACAGTTGTCCAAGGGCATGCCATTACACCTTGCTCATCACCTTGCCTAACCATTACATTATGCAACTATCAACTATAATTATATGTTAAAGGTGCACTGATGTTATCTATCTTTAAAAAAATAATAAATAAAAAGACATTACTGACAATTATATATGTCTGACTAATCTCATAAGCACTCAAACAGGTTCTTGTCACTGGGAGATGCTTAATGTAATAAACAGTATAGGGTCTGGTTCTAAGAAAATTAGTGCACCTCATAAAATCCTTCCTCATAAATAAATAGGCTTTGCCCTGCGGTCTAAAGCTGTCATACTCCACCCAAACCTGCTTGTCCACTACCAACAAGAAGGGGTGCTGTCCATGATTCAGCCCAGACAAAGCAAACAATGACCTGACCTTGATGGTGGAGATAAAGTTAGCATGTCACTGGAGGCCGGGTGATAACATTTGTGACCTATGGCTCTGGCCAGCTTCGTGCCTGGCTGGCGCTGTGCTGGTGCCATTCTGTCTTCTGCACACCAGCTGATTGAATGTTTCTTGTCTGTTTCTCACAGAAGATTGCAAACTGTCTAGCCATCCTTGAATGCCCCCACCACCCCCGCACCCTCAACTCCACCCATATCGCAACGCTCGACTGCACACCGTGAAGCAGTGAGCGCTCCCAGTGCTATCTGCTTCATCAGACCCTGATGATAGTGTGGAGACTGGCGTCTAAACTGGCGGATAGCCGTCGGGTGCTCTCTGTTCAGAAATAGAGATGTGCAAGAATGGAAAAATATCACGCAACCAGCCATTCTTTGCCCTCCACCTTTAATGCTGTTATTACATCATCAGTGGTTCAGTTAGTACACTTTAATCCAGGTTGGACTTGTAGAAAATCTTTTTATTTATTGTCAGAGAAAAGAGGTACAATATTCTGTATATATCCAGCCTGCAGGACATTATCTCTCTCTAAAGTTGTTCTACAAAAAAAAAAAAAATGTGTGCACATGAGAACGTGCCTCACTACATGTCTCACTCTTCCTGACTTTTCTCTTCAGTTGAAAGGTGAGGTGATTGCAGTTCAGAGGTTGAGTACTGGTCTGCTGTGCATGTGTGCTGCTGTTTCCTGTCGACTGTAAGTCTACTGGTAGTCTGGCGATGGGGTCAACACGCAGGACTTTGTATTCAAAGAGGAGAACAAACAACGGAGACCTTGACCCTCCAGCCCCTCCCCCATTCCCCAATCTCACTCCAAATATCGGCGTCTAAAGACTCAGTGATAAAGCTCGTGTTCACATCAGTAATGTGTGCGGCATTGACTGGGGAGGGATTCTCACTCCATTCGCAAGTTAACCTTTACGGTTATTAGCTGTCATTTCAATTCTTTCATCCGTGCATGAAACTATTATACAATATAAAATGAGTTTGCTTTGAAATAAATTCACAGCAACACTACAACGCAGCGAATCCTTCGCGTTTCCAGCTGAGTGGCTGTTCTGATTGTAGCCATGCTAAGCGGGGTCAGTGGAGACTCCCAGTAAATGGCCATGTCGCCAGTGCTCTCTGCTGCTGAGTCGACTGACGAAATAATGAACCGCACAGGCCTGTTTGATTTCCTCTGGAGACAGCTGAGCGGGAGTCTGATCCACATACAGCCCTGGCTCCCACTAACCCAATCTGCTTCACCCCGCTCTTTCTCTCTGTCTCTGACCAAGAGACAGAGTCTACACAGGCTTTTTTAGGTTACATCTATTCACTGTGATTTATCGTAAATTAAAAAGCTGGGAGCTCAGTTGCACAGCTAAAATGCCCTCTCTGACTGCCTGGCCACGCTCCACACTGTCTGCGCTGGATTCCATTTCCTCTCATGTCCATTTCGTTGCTATTGTAGCAGACCAATAATTCACATGAAATTGTGTGTTTCCAAGGAAAGGTTGATTTAGGGCTACAGTTTGCGGTGCATACTGATCATGCTAAAATTAGACAGCTGGCTAGTATGAATATTTTATGTACCGCAGTATTCTGTAGCGATACATATAGACACCGCTGTCCAGTGCGAAATTGTGAAAATAGTGATTTTGGACGCACTACAGCAGTAACATAATTATGGGTGCGTGATTTTACAGTGCAAAAGTCAGAAAGCCTGGTAAAGGCAGAGTCACAGAATCCAGTATTTTTCTGGGAAACAAGGAGGCTGGCTAGCATGCAGGCAGACAGTGGTGATGTGTCCTGGCAGGCACAGATAGGGGCAGTGTAGTCATGGACCCAGTCATCATCATCTGGCCACACATTCCTGCCCTATCTGTGCAGTAAACTGGATCTCCTTCTCCCTCTTATCAGCTGTCAGGAATTTTCTATCAGAGGCCCTCTCTCTCTCTCTCTCTCTCTCCTTCACTATCTCGTTTGCTCTCTTATTCTGACTCCCTTGCTCTCCCCCCCCCCATCCTCTTCCTGTCCCTTCCTTGACGCTGCAGAGCTGACACAGAGCAGAAACGGTTAATGGTCATTAAGATAAGGAAGCAAGGAGACGTCAGGCGGCTCCTAAGACAGGCTGGAACCCAAACAGCTCTGGTGCCTACTACGTCACCAAAGCGGGAGGCCCTCTGCCCCCGGGAAGCACCCTTGCATATGGCGGACAAAAAAAAAAAAAAAAACTGACACGCTTAATAAATACAATTAACATGACAAGCTGTTTTGGCCTATTTCTCTAGATCCTAAATTCTAACTAATCATCCGTTTTATGGACAAAGAAAGACTTCTACATACTATTAATAAAGCCACCAATCTGTCAGTTATTACATTGCTGTGCATTCCCAAAAAATACTTCAATATTCTTTCCTTAGGCACAAAAAGGTCTCTCTCTCCACTAAACTGTATTTCTTTCCTGTTCTTTTGTGTTCATTTGTATTTTACTTTATTTCAACAATTTCTTCAATATCTCTTTAAATAATGGTCTAATGTACTTTTCTTCTGATGTTAAGTTGTCTCAATGGTATTTGTGTGTACTTAAGTAAGTACTTTAAAAAGTATTTGCCTTTAGCCTTTGACAGAGCCACTTTGAAGAAAATGAATGCTTGACTTAAATATTTCTCTGTGGCTGGCAGAGAAACACAGGACGGGTCTGGTATGTCTGAACTGCATGGTGACCTCCCACTAATAGTCACATAAAATGGTAATCATACACATTTCAGACTGACAACAAGGTTTATTGTCTCAGGCTATGGTGCAACTTGTACGTTCTCCCAAGAGAAATTACACAGACACTTAGAGAGTTATTTTCTCCATTCACTGGGAAATATAAACTATTTTAGCATAAACGCATGCACTGTTACATGACATTATACCAGGGGCTGTGGCTGTAAATCACAAACTACTTCTTACAGCTGTGTTGTTCCAGTTGAAAGACCAGCTCCTCCTCCCTTCTGCTATGATAAAAAACATTTTAAATGAAATTATCTAAGCCTGCATTTACATTAATCTTTATTTCTTATATTTGTAGTGTTCTTGTCTTACAGTACAGTTGACAATAAGTTCATGTTTATGTCATGATAGCTGTTTTAATTGTGTATCAGTAGCATTTTTCTCCTCTTTTATTTCATAATGACACTTAATGACAGTGGGTTGTCAGGCTAGGTCATGAAAATAAGAAACTTGAAATCACTTTTTCTAATAATTAAGGGTTAGGGTTAGAATTATGTCACTGTGCTTTCTTTATTTTACATAGTTTACTACATTTATAATTTAAATGATCAAATATAATTACAATTATTCTAAACAACATGCCCAAAAATTTCAAAAACAAGTTCAAGTTTAAAAGTTATAAAATGAGAAATTTATGAGGGCATTTCTCCAGAGTACCTGCTGAATAAAATGATAATGATTCAATTTTTGCTTGTTGTCATATGCATAGAGTGAAGCCAAATATCTGCTATGAAATACTAAGTATATCAAGTCCCTGTAGAAAGTTTATGGTGTAGTTTGGACTCACCGCTGAGATAAAGACTATGACTGAAAAATGCTGTGTATAGAGTATCACTTCACAAATATCCGTGTCCTGCATGTCTTCTTAACATCTGGACTCTACACACTGCAAGCTAAATTATGGCTACAATTCTTGCCTCTCTTCCCATAATCCTGTAGTATCAAAGCACGGGCACAGGGGTCTCTCTTTCCTCTCGCTCTCTCTCTCTCCCTCCCATTCACCCCCGTGTGATGACAGACCCCTGAGAGGAGCCCTTTGTTGGTAATTGAGCTTACCTCATTTTCAAAATACCAGGAGCCCTGCTGGATAATAAAAATGTGCCTATACTGGGGTACATATTTCTGGCAGAAGCCAAACAGCGCTATGCACAGAAAACAGTGCTTTACTTGTTGAATTAAACCAGAAAGAAGGAAAAGGTTTGTTTTTTTTCATTCCCCGACTTTTCTTTGGTTAAGATTTTTTTCCCCCCGCTGCCTTAACTACAGTGGGAGAGTGGCCTTGCGTGGAGTCTGGATCACTGGGACCTTAGTAATATCCACCAGGGAGCCTGTAATTACTCAGACAGCATTGCTGCCATCAGGCCACGCCTCCAGCGCTCTGCAGGCTTGGCGGCCTGCAAACGTGTCAGTGGCAGGATGTCTCTCCTCCTTCCCTCTCTTATACGTTTTCTTACACACAAGCAAAAACAAATTGCAGGAGCAACCTTCAATGTCCATTTATGTTGGATGATATAATAATAATAACCTGATGATGCGCTTAGCCTATAAACTGCAAAAACATTGTTATTCATATAACTTTAATTTTTTTAGATAAATCAGGGTATAATTTTAATTGACTCTCCAAAACAATTCTTTTAGTTCATTTGCTTTCTAATATACCAAAAGAAATAAAAGAGGAATGTTCAAGATGAACTTTGATAAGAGTGCAATGTGCACAATATCCTCCATACTAGCAAGCGACAGAATTGCACATCATCATACACAGGCACACAGGAATGCTTTTCTCCTCAAAACTTGCACACAATCTTTAACACTAACTTTGGCTATTTTGCCACCAGTGTGGAGGCTGGCAGACATGACTCTTTGAAATGTGATCCTTGTCCTGGCTGGGTCCTGCCTCCCTCACCCTAATTGGATGATTATATCCAGAACAACATTATTTTAACTTGGAGTGAGACAGAGGAGTCCTTTAATGCTAAGTAAATTTCTTTTGACTTGCTATTTGTACCCGTGGCAAAGAATTACCAACTTCACACTGTCAGGACTGGGAACAAAGTGAGGCTTGGCTTGGTCTTGTCAGCACTTTAGCTATTTCAGTGGTCATCCGTGTATCAAAAATTCCTAAAAACAGACAAAGCTTCTTGAATATTTGCTTAAACTTTCAATGCCCCATAATCATGGCAGTAATGATAGTGTGTTTGCTTTGTCCAAACACCAGGGGCTCTGCTCTAAACACATAGAAACACACACATACAGAGCGCTGGGACAATGATGAATGTGAAGAAATTACAGGCCAAGGGTTCGGAGTCTCCTTCTTGTCATTTAAATACACAATGTATATACACATATAAGAGGACTGCACTAAAATCATATTTGATTTATATTGAAACAAACTATTAGCAAAATCATAATGTTCTTAACAGGGGCAGCCAGTTGTTGGCAGAGATTATACTCTGTTTGAATCACTCAAAGTCAGCCAGACTCTGAGGCTAGAGCAAAACAACACACTGATTTTACCCTTTTTGTGCTGGATATTATTAGGCTTTCCTACAAGTCATCAAATGACTTTATGCAAGCGTTTAGTATTCTTAGTAATGAGAAACACCCGTATGTCATGCGGTCCAGGGATGCAAATGTATTTGAGTCAGTGGCAATGTATTCCTGAGTGATTTCGTTCAGGGGGAGACATTAACAACTTGAATAAAAATAAGTCTAAATATCAAAGGCTTTGGTTTAAAAAAAACAAAAAAAAACAACTCCTACCCGGAGGGAAAAATTGTACAATTACCTACACTGTGCCAGGCTGCTTGCCAGTTGAAAACCAGGTCATGGAAAATGTACATATCCAGCACAGAGAAAAGGCAAAGCCACATCGTTACATAAGGAATCCAATAGCATTGTCATTCTTCATTTAAAAAAAAAAGCTTGTTTACAATACCAAGAAATTCTGAAGGCAGTCTGTGTGTATTTTTGCATTTTTGTGTGTAGGCACATAGGAGCAAGTTTCAATTCATGCACAGTCATTTCTTCTCTGTTGACTGAAGTGAGTCAGATGAAATTACAGCAACACAAACACATACACTAAATAAAATCATGATGTGCGCATCATCCCCATCACCTTTGGCCTGAACACTGCATTAATGGTCTAAAAGTGTGCCGTGGCACTACTATAACAGCAGGCTAAAGGTATGCTATTACATGGTTTTCTAAATGGAGAGCATCCTGTCACGACACTGAGTAAGTGAATGAGAAAATAGGAACCGGTTTCCTGAACGCTGCACAGAGGGAATTAGCATTAGCCTTGTCACAAGGTCAGGGTTCATGTCAGGGGTATTTTGGCAGCAGGGAAGTCACATGACCACCCTGCTGGCAACTGATGTTTGAAGTTATTGACTGCCAGGCCATCGCCAGTGAACAAACACTTTACTCTATATTCTCAACAACATGCAGCAGCTTCTGGGGAGCTGATGCTGTCATCACCTGGCACAGAGCTGGAGGTAATGCTGCTTTCAGAGCAGTGTTTTCTCTTGCATCCAAAACTGTCTTAGTGGGTCTGTGTCTTATTAAGATTTCTATCCCCAACCTCCCACAGCATCCTTTAAAGCAAACTCTTCAATATGTTAGCAAGATCACATGAAAGTGCTACCACTATTAGCTCCAGTTTGGTCAGCATCTGCTTTTCTCAAGAAGACATCCTATCTGTCAAAGACACAAAATGTTATTTAATCACACTGACTGTACCACTGGATCAGAATCCATGAGAATCCCAAAAGACTCTTTTAACCAGATGAATGAAAAACTTTTTAACCTGTTTCTCAAGTTGTGACAGTATTTCCTTAACTATTTTTTTTCCTTTGTTAGAATGAAAAAGAAGAGCAAACAGAACTGTTTTGCATCCAGATGGTTCCAAGAATTAATGATACTGTAAAATGCCTTAAAAGCAACAATAAATGCAGTTAATTTTCTCTATTTTTCACTGCAGTATACAATGCTCTGCCTGTTGGAAGAACACGTATGTATGATATAAAATGACTCGCAACATGTGTTTGCCAGACTTGGATGGCATTTCCTCTGAATGCAGCAGACAAAAGCTAACCCAAGAAACACATGATGCAAAACAAAAAATAAATCATGAGTGAGAGCGTATATGGACTAAAGAAAGAGCCTGACATCCAGGGCCTTGTTTGTTTGTACTCTTTCCCAGGCTGCCTGGATTCATTAACACGTAGCCCTTGGCAGCGCCCACTTTGGCACAGGGTTGAGCTGGAGGATGACCATGGCTGTGCAGCCTCCGCACACCAGGAGATGAGGACATGTCTTCTCCACCCATTCACACTGAACCCTACACCGCCCTGCACAGCACCCTCCTCTAGCACATATCACTTCCCTCCACCCTTGCTCCAGTGTCATCTGGCTCAGACCTGAGGGCAAAGGTATTGAATATTTTTAAGCTTTTGTAAGTATTACAGAGTAAAGCTTGAGAAAAGTCAGCAAATTTTAGATTACAGAAAAGCATAGAGCATAGTAGATGCTGGGTGGAGTGAAAGGGTGGGAGTAGACAGCCATTTAGAGACCAAAGAGGCCGTGCTAAGATGTTGTGTTTCCAGTCATTACTGCCTTGCTTTGTCTAAACCCCCTCAGCTGGCCAGGTACTCCCCCCCTTCACTCCTGCTAACCCTCACACCTCCTCCCCTCTCACCCACAATGCACCTGGAGCAAGGCCAGGGCTGCTGTTAATTTGGCCTCATTATTAAGTTAAATGCAGTGCGGGCGGCGGTGCTAGAGCTAATGAGCAGTGCAGAGCTGGCTGTGCTGCTCTCAGCCTCCTGTCCCAGCCATTAGAAAAATTAGAGAGTGGAAAATGAGTCAAGGGTTGTGGAGGCCTTAATTGAAGTCTTGAATGAAACTGTCTCTGATCTGAGTAAACCCTGGTCTGACTGGGAAGGTCTCAACCCTCACTTAAAAACAGAATAGCTCCTGTTGGGGCCAGAATGTGCATTTGTGTCAACAAAATCAACATGGTGTAGGACAAGGTGTTTTAGGGAGGAACTGATACATGGCAATATTTCATATACACATATATATATATACACACACATATATATATATATACATATATACATACATACATATATATACACACACACACACACACACACACACACACACACACACACACACATATATATATATATGACAAACAGGGCACTCAGTGTATTGAAAGACAAAGTTATACTTAAGGCTTTATAGAGTGGGAAAAATACTGAATTGTATGGAATGAACTGTTCAAAGCTGTCCACTCCTCTGGAACAGTATCCCTCTTAAGTTATCTCAGGGACCGTCTATCATCTGGCCACTCAGTCAAGACCGTGAGAGACTGGGAGGTTTAGGAGTCTCTATGTTTAGATGACTTTGAGGGTTTTTCCTCTGCAGCCCTGCTAAATTGTCCAAACACGACCACACTGGCATTCATTTGCACTTCATCCCAACACAGCTTATCCTGACCACACATTGACAATGTTTTTTTGGGAGATACTGGGGAGATAGCTGGCCAGATCTTTGAAACCAAATCAGCAGCTTACAGAGATCAGCAAGAGGTTCCATTTCGATATTAAAAGAGAAAGAAAGATAAGTTCTCTGTTTAGGTTTGGCTGAACACTGCTAGGAGGAGATGACAGCCTGAGGTTGGAGGAACATGGGAGGCAGATGATGACGATGGTGGTGTGTGTGTTTGTGTGTATTTTGTGGGTGTTTCCCAGAATCTGACGGACATCTCGGATTAGATTTGTCTCAAGGGTCAGAGGTTGTAGTAACTGACCTGTGATCAAGTGCCTCATCCAGGCCCTTTTCTCCCTCTCCCTTTTGCTCCAGTGTGTGTCTATGGACAGCGTACAGCAAATTCCTGTCACAGTATTGTCCTCCTGCAAGCCTGCCTCTGATGGAGAGCACTTAGCCATGTTTATAGCTGTACAGGTTCAAAGAGAGGCCAGCAGCACAATGGAGCAGGGCAAGTTGGCTGCAGCACCACTGTGTGGGAAACACCATCACACACCAAGGAATCAAAACAAAGACACAGAAGGGGAAAAAACTCTGCATGGATTAAGGAAATTGTCATTTTTTCCCCCATTCTATTTTGCCACGTTGAATTCTGCAGAAAACATTTCCTCAGCACAACAGCGACATTAGCCAAAAGGTCCTGTGGCACAGTAATAGCCCTTTAAGAAAACGGACAACAGACATTAACTTCATTAGTGCATAAGTCAAAAACACTTCGTCTTCAGTCAAAAATATTTTTCAGGCAAGGAAATGTTTCACTTTTACAAAAGCTGGCCCCTGATTGGAGAATGCCTGCTTCTCAGTGAGCCACTGGCTGGGTGAATGGGTGGGGCCATAAGGCCATCTATAGTGCAGTGTTGTCAAAATTACTGCATCAATGTGCATGACACTGCTGACTGGTTATAACAGCTCTTTATGTTGACTTCCCGTCATAAGAACAGAAATCTATGCATACTTGGCGTCAGTGTAGGTGAGGGGCATGCACAAATGCCACATTAAAGGGATAAAACTGGAGTTTGGGCATTGAGTAAATGTTTGGCTAACTCTGCTTCATCACATGTCCGGCATTTAACTAAACAGTGTGCTGACATTGACCATCATATACAATAAAGGCAGCCAGTCTTCTCGTGGTGGCCTTCTCACCCCAACCAGCCCCTGTGACCTGTCCTTCAGCCCCCCCCCACCAATGCTTTAATCCAGCTAACCTTGTCAAAACCACCAGACCTCATTCAGAACAAGCAGATGACTCTCTGCACGCCAGTGGGCTCTATAAATAGAAATTTCATTGAGGAGCAGCAGGCTGAATGGGAGGTATTGTAAACAGCAGGCCAGCCTAAAGCCTTACACAGGGCTAACCTGGGAAAGTGATGGAAAGTGACATGCTGTAGCCATGAGGCATGTAGTACAACAAACTGACACCACTATACCACTGTCCACTGTCCTTCACTTCACATGAAAAAAGGTAAACTGCCACAAACCTATTGGAAAAAGCATAGTAAGAACATTCTTTGGGTTAAGCAACAAAACAATGCGGTTTATGTTTATTTCTAAAGTAAGAACATTATCTCACACACAGATTTCAACTTTCCAGACTCCCCTGTGACCCCCTTAAACACATAAGAAAAATATAAAAAACAAAATTGAGGTTTGTGGGAAGATGAAGGAGACTGCTAACTCTGTATTTTGTAACAGTCTGCAACACGCGACTCTTAATCTACCATGAAGCAGACAACTATCTTTTACAGTATATACTTGCACAACACATTGTACCATAGATAATAAAAATACTGTTGTTTTTAGTCACAACTCTACAGCGCCCTGTGTTGGGCACACACCCAGCCTGTCTGTGAATTGCCTGATTCACTGATCATTAATTCAGTTTACTTACCCATGTTTTATACACAAGGCGGTGTAACAAGCCCAGTTTTTGGCATGGGTTAAAAGGTTTGGCAGGGGAATTATGTCTTCTTCAAGAGGGGAAAAAAATATGTTGCATAAATCAAAGGATTATTTTGTGAACGAAACTGTGCCATTCAGTGACGTCCAAACCTGGCATCTTATTCAGTCAGCTCAGCTATTTGCAGAGTGATGGATGTGTTTGATGCGCAAAACAATTTGATCAGTGAGGCAAAGCACACACATCTAACCCGCCAGTGTGGGCCTTGCTGTTGGTGCAGTAGAGCAGCAGGGGTCTGACTCTGTTTTTGACTCATGTCTGGGGAAGGAACAGAGTTTTACAAAACTGAGAAGGCATTTCCAGATTATAGGTGTTTCTATCCACCTCTGGCTCTTTTTGTTCCCAAAATGTTTAACACATGGACCAACTATAAAAAAGCCTAAACAGTCACCTACCAAACCGCACAAAGACAGAGAGAGAAAAAGAGTAAGAGAGAGAGAGTCAGAGCAGAGCACCATTTTTAAGCCACTCGTTTGATTCACAATTCACACGCAGATCCCAGCCAGGGGGCAGGGATTTTGAGGAGGAGAGATCAGTAGCCAGGCTTAACTTAAAATGTCAAATGCTTTACTTTGACTTTATGGAAAAAAGACAGTTCAGAGGACCTGACAGACCACATGCTACCAAGCATTTTTCCTTCCTTACTTAAAAAAAAAAAAAAAAATCTCCAAAGCAACAGGTACAGACTGGCTCTTTCACTGAGCTGTAGTAAAACAACGAGGTGCTTCAGCCCTGAAGGCCAGTGATACCTGATCATCAAACTGCCACCAATTGGAGCATTAGGAGAAGTCATTTATTTTGCCTATGTTAAAGAAGGTGCTAAACTCCATGAACCATTCCCTCATACCCCTGCTGAAATTTCATCCAATGCAGCCCTGGCCCCACAGAGAGAAAGAGGGATATTAAGGGGCTAAGTGAGACGAGGGCCCTGGAGACTGGGCTCACCAGAGTACACCCTGCCAGTCCAGGTTCAGTAGGAGAAACGACAGCACCCTCGCCCCCCATTCCTCCACCTTTAACCCTCCTGTCTTCACAGCCTGACTGGAAGAATTGGTAATACAAATTCAATGCTTGACAGAAAAAAACTCTGCATGTTCAGAACGATCAGTCACGGAGGGGGGCTACCAGAGCGCAGGGGGTGGAGGTGGTGACTGACACCCTCCCCTTTTTCAGCATATGACCTAATGCAGGTAAAGGGTGAGGCTTGGTGCTACACTGCTCCCCTCTCTTCAGCCCCACACCCAAATCTCCCCATTTAGGTATTTGTTGAACCTCCTGCACTGAAACTACTGCCTGTACAGAAACAGATTGGGTGTTGGGCTGCACACAAGTTTCCATGCATGGTGGGCAATGAAAGGAGTGCTCAATAAGCTTTTAGCCTCCCCAAACTATTACTGAAAGTAACAGTCTTGAATGACTTAAACCATCATGTCATCATCATGGCAGAAAAGAAATATAGTATTTCATTCATAAATCAACATTTAGAAATGAAAATTGCCTTCAGTGGGCAAGATAAAAACGAGGACATGACGGAAGGATGAGCTCCGGACTGCACACAGGCTGTCTGCTTACATTTTTCAGTGGAACGGGAAACAGCGTGTTTGTAGAGGTGTTTCCAGGTGCTGCTCAAGTGGTTTATCTGATTGAGCTCCCTGAAAACTGTCAGCTAACACCTGAGCTGTCATGGGTTTACCCAACATAAGTTAATACATCACTCATCACAGGGAAAACTGTGAAGCAAATGTATGACTCACCAGCAGGACCACAGATGTATGGCAGATGATTACATGTACTGTGAAAAGCCTTATAGGCAAAGAAATTCTGAATGTGGTTACAAAATACAATATAACAATATACAGTATAACATTTCCTTTGGAGGTGAAAATTCTCAGAAACCAAAACATTTAAAGGAAATAAAATCTCTTGATAATTAAAAGTTCAACATATTTGTGTCTATTGCAGTCATCCTTTACACATGCTATGATAGATTCACCCCTTTTGATGAACAGCACCCTCTGCTGCTTAATCTCTGAACTATCCATCCATCCATCCATCCATCCATCCACCTCCTGTACAGGTTGAAGTGTGCAGGATCAAAGGTACTGAATCTTATCCCAGAATGCATTGGGTGAGAACGCTAAGCATTGCTGACACATAAAGAAAGAAAAAGAAAGTCCCATTTACACCCAATAGCTGAACTAGCTTATATAAACCCAGAAAAAAGAGAAAACATGTTTTTCAAAGCAAAATTTCAACAAATGAAGACATGTATAATAGCATGTTCATTTAGAAGACTGGTTAAAAGCTCTAACTCAATGAACACATAAAGTGCACTACAAACAACAACAAAAAACACCCCTGCAATGTGAACACCTTTAATTACATTTCTGGGAAAGGAACAGAAAAAAACAGCCAGAAAATAAAGTCAGCTTATTCATTTATTATAAAAAGTCTTATAAAGTACTCAGTGGGTCACATGGAGTGCAATACTGTATCATTATGAACAAATCTTATTAATTGCAACATCCAAGTCCAAGAACTGAAATTTCTGGAAAGGTGACCACTGGAAATCCTTATGACAGCCAGCGTCTCCCTCCTTACAAGCCAGAAAAGTCACATTACAGATATCATATGACATATGGATGAAAAATGAAATGCAATGGTAAATGCATTCAATAATGGTACAGATGACTTCTTCACTTACATTAGTCATTTAGTGTAAATCACTTTATATTATTTTTGCCTGAATTGCTCAACACAGATGATTAGGCATAATTCCCTACAATCAAGAGTGGCAGTCCTGTATCAAGAGTCAATCCCAAATTGGGGAAGAGGATATTTTATCCAGCGGCTCTGCGCAGGGTTCCAACAATAACACCTCCCCACTGAAAGGAAATTCCTCCACCTCCTCTGCTCTCGGCTTAGTAATGAAGTCATTTCACAATATAATTTCCTCCCTTCTTTTTTATTTTAATAAATTAAAATCTGGCATTTGCCAGTAACAAGAAGTAAACTGTGATTGATCTCTGTCTTTAACAAGATACCTTCTTCACAAAACTATGTATAGTTAAATGAAATCTAATGAAAGTGTGTATTTCCATATGAGACTCTTTGATCCTTTAGATGTTCAGTAGTGTTTCTGCAGCTGAGATCAGAGGCCTTCAGTGAGGTGGGAGTGGAGGGAGAGGAGGTGGTAAGGCAGTAATGGAACAGACAGAGATGTTGTTGAGAGCTATGCCCTGCCAAAACCAACTCTGATCACTGCTCTGAAACCATCTGATTGCAGGAGCAGCCAGTCTGGCCTTAAGTGGAGGTGACAGTGTGTCTAGGAGACACGTTACAAGTCAGAGGAAATTGGAGATAAACAGATAAAAGAATGCAATCTCTGCTGGAAGTAGGGAGGCACAGGGGGCAGGAAATAAACCTGTATTTAAGCTGATTACCCGAGCAGAGTCCCAGCCCCTTTCAGCAGCTCTGTACAGCCCGGCCTCACTGCTACCAACGTTGTTAATTAGAGATTTGCTAAGGGGAAAAAAGGCAGCCTTGTCAGACTTGCAGGAGTGTTAGTGATGGCTGGCTGGAGGGGGACATGCAGGGCTCTTAATTGGGTCTGTATGCTGTATCGGTGGCTGGCTGGAGCGCTGGTGATGATTGCTGTGAGCAGGTGGCCGTGGTGGCAGCTCCATGCAGGCCGTCCCAGGCCAGCCTGTCTGTTCTCGTCAGGACCTGGAACACTGAGCAGACAGCTCCTGAGCCCCGCACTCATTACGCCAAGTTGCCCACCCTGTTGCCAAGCAACGCCCTCACAGCCCCTCCACAACACTTCCTCCCCGATCCCACAATGTAACCCGCACATTGCAGCTATGGGAAAAAAGACGAATACACACATATACATACTCAGTGTCCTCTTTAAATATAATATGTGGTACCTTAACGCAGCTATATGCATCATCTTTACCAACATCCTACAGTATTATGTCAGTGCCAATCAATGCAAGCTGCAAAACCACTCTGACTCATCACAGTCTCTCCAAAACTGTGGTTCATATGAAACCACCTTTTAATGACATTGAGGGCTTAATCAGACATTCAGTATCCATGTTCTTTCATCCAAGGTTTGTGTCTGGATTTTAATCAGGGAATGTCTCAGACATGCCACAGCCGGTCATACATGACATCTGCGATAATGATCTGCCAACTTACAGATCTGCAAAAACTTTAGCATGCGAATGCAGACATGAACATGTGCAAGCTTTCACATGCACATGCACAGGCGAGTTAAGATCTTGGAAGCATTCTTGCTAAATCTGCTGCTGACATTTTCTGGCAGTAATCTCCATTTGCACCAGAGTGTAGCAAAAGTAGGAAGAGGGACAACTTCATGCAAATACTGTTTGTGACTTAAGCAGTCTAGAAATAAGTGTTCACAGGCCTATAGTCTTCTTTAAAACAGCCCCGGGGCAAACCTTACAGAGAATACTTTGAATTTAGGATTGGATGGGGGCAGAACATTTTGGATGCAGTATTTTTCTTCTCTTTGTATTACTAAATGTCATCAGTTCATCTGGGAAATCTATGTCCCAAGAGGACCTAACATTTCTTTTTCTGCGGTTAGATTACTTTGGACAGTAGTCAGCCAAAGTTTCATGATTCAATGGAATTTTGATGAATGCTACAAATGAAGTGTAAAAGAATCAATCATGTCAGGGTTTGACTGGACGGACTTTGGAGAAGGGCATGTGGAGCAGTGCCTGAGCTGGAAAATGACAGGAAACTGTAGAATGACATCAGTTATGGCACAGAGAAAGGCCTGTTTAATGAAATGGAGAAATCAATGGGCTTCTATAACGCCTTTTAAAACATGGAACACACCTCGAGACTGCAGTTGTGAATTAAAAAAGGACATGCAACCACAGAAGAAATTGGAGCAGGGTTGGAAACCACTCAAAACCAACATCACCCCCTAATATGCAGTGACTAATCTGGCAGTAATACATGTTATTTTCACTTCTCTCTTCTCAAAGGGTTATGGCTTGAGACTAAAACGAAACCAACTTTTTTTGTGTTGTTCCCAAGATCTGTATTATTCAAGTTGATTTAATCCAGTAAACAATCCCCTAAATGACACAGAGTCCCCACAGTCCTGTCAGTGCAGGCTGTCCGGTGTTGAAAAAGGCCAATATTAAATCATAGCCCCACCCTGAAGGCTCTTTCTTCATTCTGTGGTGCCGCTCCAGTTACTGAAGCCGTAGAGAGGGGAAAACTCTCAGCCCGAGACCCACTTCATCGTGCCAAGAAGCCCACAGCATGCAAAAGCTGAAAACCCAAAGGGCGGTCATTTGTCACGGGCAGTTCGCACGTCTGGAATGTCTCAGTTTGTGCACTCAGAATATCAGACAAGATGGGTGGTGTTTCTAGAGATCAGGGCCGCTCTCATGTCGGGCGATTAAAGCGAGCAAGGCTGGCGCTACAATGTTCACACGCAGCTGTGTCTTCCCTGGGGTTGCACTTGGGCTGCGGGTGCTAGACCTCACTGTGGAAGTGCCTGTAAATAAATGGTTTTGTCACTGTGTTCACACATTCCTCCAACCAATGGGCCTGCTCTGCCTTATACCTACATTAGCATAGGCTGCCATCCTCGCAGCTGACTGTGTGACCAGTCTTCATGCCAAAAGACAAACAGATGAGAGAACGGTATCAATTCTCATCTATCTCTAAGAAACAATGAGAATATTTCCTTAAATATCTAACAGTTTCTCTAGGCATCACTGTTGCCATGGGCAATGTGTTCAGGCTACTGTATACCTTTAAGTGAGGAGGTAAAATAAGCGAGTTTGGTTAATGAGAGGAAAACAGGAGGAATGGCAGGAGAGCAGTACCTGCGCTATGGTCTTTCCATGAGGAATGTGAAGAATGCCCAAACCTCTGCAGTCAATATTTGCTTTAGATGAAATGATAAGAATAGCTCAGCCTCTCACCAACTACAAACTGGAATGATAGCCAAAATCTTTGAGCCCAAAGGAACATATTCTATTCTGCAAATTAATGTGTCTTGCATTACCTTTTATAACATGACACAGTCCCACTCAGGGAAATAAGTATTATACTGTTACCTTGCCAATGCTATGTCATGATCACAGCGAGGCCTACGGGAGTAATATGACCTTGTGTTGTCGTTTGACCTTTGTCCTTGGCATCAGCACCTCAGACCTCCCTTTGCCCAGTGCGGTATTGAGTCTTATTTTTCAACCCTGTCATTTTTCACTCTTTTGGGTTGTGGTGAATAAGGTCAAAAGGATTTGTTTGTTTTCACCTTTCCACAAAACATCTTTCACCACATTTTGTAGCCAGACAGTTAGATATTTGAGACTGAAAAGGCTCACTAAAGAGAGAAAAACAAGCCTCCAAACCTACTAATAATGAATAATTACGAAAAGAAAAAAGAACGACAGCAGAAAAGGAAAACATAGTGGATTTCCTTCTGGCTGGTCTGACATTACAAGGATGTTTAACTTAGGGCACCAGGGGAGGTGAACTATACAGACCAATACGCCAGGCTCAGGGGAGTGAGAAAGTGAGTAGGAATGAGAGAGAGACAGAGAGAGAAGGGAAGGTGTAATTAATCACACTACAGTCAGTGGGCCTGGTCTGGTGAAGGTGTTCTTGAGTTCTGGGTTTGTTTGTCGGCCTTAAGAGAAAGACCAGTGGAACAGGAATGCTGCATATGGGTGGTCAATTAGTTTACAAATTTCAGCTGTGACAGAGGCATTCTCCTGAGCCCCGGCCCCAAACTCCCTCCTGCCACCCCTGACCAGACCACATCATATCGCTGGCCCAAACCTCATGCTGCGATCTGAGGCATTCCCAGCGCTGCAACATAAAGAAGCTCACTCGATTTAGTCCAACCTAAATCAACAGCCTTTTGCTGTGGTTACATTGGACTGACTTACATCCCGGACCTGCCAGGACTTTTAGCTGCTTTTCAGTTTTCCATGCATCCGACATACTTCTGAGAACCAGACCTCCACCGCTCTGTCGCTCTGCTTTTTCGCTTCTCTGGGATCACAACATGTTGCACATCCTTTCCAATTTGACTCAATGCACTTATACCTCTCTGTACAGATCAGTTTAACTATAAAAGCCAAACAAAAGCCACATGAGCAGACAAAAATTAAATCTGAACATGGGATAAATATGCTTTCCTGAGCTTGTCGTCGTGAACCGAGAGTGTTTCCTGGTGCGCAAGTGCTTAAGATAATAAAATGCTGACAGCAACGATGATCTGGTTTTCCAGTTGGACGAGGGAGCGATGCTTGGCTTTTACTGCAATTGCTTGACGAATGAGGACAGCGTCGGGGCTGCGGTGGGCACCTAGCCGCACACTTACACACACACGTACACATACAGGCGTTGAAGGACAAAAACCACACAGAGGATCAAACCACACAGTTGCGGTTAATCTGGTGATTAACACTATTATCAATCATCTTCTGTGACGCAGTGACAGCGTGCCCACTGGGATTAAGCAGCTGACTGATTTAGTGTGAAAGGCTTCAGAGCTAAAGCAAATTGGACCAATATTCTCTTACATGCAGATTATTTCTACCCTCTACAATGATTACATAAGATGAAATATGAACATATGATTCCATCTTCTGACACCGTATACTGCATGAAAGGGTGTGGGTGGGTCACCACCAAAGCCTGCATCTATGGATGGATTCTGGCCCTGTGTGCGTGCAGAAGATTGCGCTGATTACAGTGAATGCACTCTAATGCATTTGTCTGCTGTGTGTGCGTGCAAATTTGCATGACTGCATGTGTAGGGGGACAGGAAATGTAAAGGTTGAGGTAGTTCCTTGGAAACAAAGGCAGCTCCACATGTCCGCATCTCTACATGACTCCTTTCCTTTCATAGGCACCCGAGGCTCCTGTCCAGATCGCTGTATTGCTTAAGAGGGAACATCCTGAACCTGCCACCCCCTCTTTCCCCTTAACCTCCTATACATGGCTTGACCTCCTGTAGTGCATCAGAGTGGTGCAAAAAACTAACAGGTTAAAATGTTTGTTACACACAGTGTAAGTGCCTTGAACCTGAGACAAATGACAGGCAAGGCTGGCCATGACCTGGTTTCCT
Source organism: Scortum barcoo (assembly GCA_023238725.1). Classification (NCBI taxonomy): domain Eukaryota; kingdom Metazoa; phylum Chordata; class Actinopteri; order Centrarchiformes; family Terapontidae; genus Scortum; species Scortum barcoo. Next base: position 12,813,585 of record CM041536.1, read on the forward strand.
TCAGCTGTGATTGCAAGAGAACCCACGATTCCCTGTTGATTCATCGGCTTCACTGCTGTTTTACAATCCTATCTCTCTGGGCCTCACCTTATGATCTATATCATCATCTTCCCTCCCTCTCTCCCTCTCCATCTTTCATCCCTCCTCTATTTCCATGCTCTTACTCTCTCATTTTACTGCTACAATTGAAAATTGAGTCATAACTTCCTGACGGCTCTGTTCAAAGGTCACCCCCCCTCTTTTCTCTCTCTCTTTCTTTCTCTTTGCGCTCCCCGCCCCCTTTCCTCCTCTCCCTTTTGGGAGGCCCCTCATCCAACACGCCCAGTGCTGCATTCCACTGGCGGTGGGAGCACCTTCACACACACAAGCATAGCAGACCACCACTCGCAGCGGCACGCAGGCCGAATGAGCCCCAGCCTCAGCTGCCACCAGGTCTCAGCATTAGTCTCAAGCCCTGCCAAGGAGTGCTTTCATTGGGGAGAAATTGCAATGTAGTGGCAACAGAGTCCGCGTGATGACAAGGAAAAAGCAACTGTGGCTCTCAAGGAGCAGAGTGATAACTGTACAGTATTAACCACCTCTGAGCTGCTGAAACCAGCTCCAAGTAAAACCCTCGTGCCACAGTGGGGCCCTCCCATGTCTTTGCCGGGGGGCCGGCAGCTGTGATAGTGGGGCGCAGGCCTCAGAGCACCTTTTTGTCTGACCCCCAAATCCCTAAGGTCTCAAGTACACTGACACGCAGCTCCAGTTTCACCCTCTCAAGGCTCCCCATGTGCTCGGCTCTCAAAACAATGATGCTCTTGTACACACTCATGTTCCACAACATTGCAAATGTACAGTTCTTTAATGAACAGTGAATGATTTCATTAGTTGGCCAACAAAAATTTAGTGTATTTCAATCTTAATCATTTCCCTAACACCCTCAGTGACAACAAAACTGCGGAAGCAGAAACATTACAAACATCACTGCTTGACTTATTTAACTGCAAAGATCATGAATCATTGTTGGAATTATTGGCACTTGTTTAAGGCATGTTTAAATTCATCTCTGAATATGGTGTACAAAGTTTTGTTGGACATTAGTTCTCACAAAGGAAGTTTTAAAGTTTTAAAATTCATTTTTGATATAAACAAGTCTTGCATGTCACTAATGTCCTCGATGCTGTATTCAGTAATATATTCTCTTTAGATACTGTCACATGCACTGTTTGCACAGTCCAAGCAGTCCACAGTTGACAGAAATATTTGATATCAAACCTGTATCAGAAACACATGGACACCCTCTTGTCAGCTCCCGCAGCTTGCGCTGTTGTGTTATCTGGAAGTGCTCCTGGCTCTTCAAAGCCTTTCACTGCTGCTTCTCACCTGAAGCACAGATGACAAAATAGTACTGTCATAAATTCAGAGTTCAGAGATGATATTAAACGGGGATGCTGTGCAAATAACATTGTAGGTTGCATGCAAATTTACAATTACATTAAGCACCATGAGGGCTACATGTGAGATCCATCCCATGATGAAATATAAAACACCACATGATCATACTGTGCAACATTGATTCAATATTTGTAAAAACACTGACTGTATTTTTGTTACAGGATACATAAATAAAAGCAGTTCAACAATAAATGATGCAGATATGAAGAGCATATTTGAAATCTCACAAATCTGTTGTTTTCAGTCTAAGATGTCAAGTTTTCAGTGGTCCTCACAAGGCTTGACATTTCACAACATAGTAATGAAGCTGCGCTGCTGAAATTATTGCCCAGCACACCAACAGACGGCATCTGGTTCAGGAAATTTGAGGAACCTCCGTCCTACAGCAGTCCAGTTTTCATGTGTGTGTGTGAACAGAGACAGGTATGTCTCCTTTTGGCTGGGGTCCATTGTTAGCCTCCAGCCGTGCCTGCATGCTGTGATTATCAATGCACACATCTGGATGGACTTAGTCAAGGAATCCTATAAAGGACCTAATGGGCTCTTATAACATTTTTTGAAGACTGATTAAGAGCCGTTTCAGATCTTGTTCACATCAATGAGTACCATCTGTGAAAGTTTTCACTGAATTCGTTATCTACTTTACTCGCTCCTTTCCAGTGTAATGGGAGTGTTATTTTGGGGGGGGGGGAGCAGGGAAGGTGTTAGGAGAAAGTTGCATGCTTTGCAAAGTGCAACACTGCTGAATATTTACTTATGGGGCAGATACATGAATAAACCTGGAGTGTTTCACCATCACTGTCAAACTGAGCACACATGGAAAAATAGTGTTTCTGCACCATGAAAGCGATCCCAGCTTCCTTGTACATACGTGCAAACCCTTAAAAACTCTCACAGATACACTGCTTTTCCAACAAATCTCTTCTCAAGGCATGTTTGCAAGCCTTTGTTGTTCAAGTGTCACTCACCTTTAGTCTTGCCAATCATAAAGTAAAACCACTGTTTGGAGTCAGGCCAGCATGAAAGGCAAATTTACACCTTGCACACTGGCTCAGTTACAGCCAGCATACAGTCTGGTCAAGCAGCAAGCAGGCCTCGCTTTTAAGGCCTATTTGCCTTCCAATAGTGTGACCCTTATGTTTTATGAGGGAGGCTAACACCCTGAACTACATTTGTTACAAATTAGGCTTCCTACTGCCGTAAAGTTGACACCTGCCACTTCAAACCTTTCTTTGGAAAGGAGGATGGCCATTGACAACCGACCAGAAAGAAATAGTTGCATTACAGCAGGTTAATTAGCTCGGCTTGCTACCTCATGTCCACCTAGTATCTTTAAGAATAACGATGAAAAGAAACACATTTTCGTTTAGCTACGTAGCATGAGGTGCATTACAAAAGCACTACTAGTCTGTCTTAATGGCTTAAACCCACATTTATGTACAAATAACTATCAAGCTATTTCATCTTTACCCCCAAAAAGCAGATATCAGCCATCTCTGTCGTTTGAACACAAGATGTCGCCAGAATCAATGTCCCGCCTGTTTTTAATGCTGCATTCAGGTGCTTCTCATAAGGTCGTATTTCTGAGATTAAAATAATAGTTGCGAGATTATTTTTGATAGATTTATCACAAAATGAACAGCGAGAAAATGATATGATAAACATCATCTTCATTCTGTTACATTTCAGTCCTATTATTTTTCTGACAACAGGTAGCCCACTTTTTATAGACTTCCTCTCATGTGATGTGAACAGTATTGTATTTCTATTTGTATGACGTTTCAATCTATATTCCATTTTATGTTTTTATGTATTTTAACTTTATATTTCATATGATATTCTATCTTATAATCCTATATCTTGAACTTCAGTCTTTTTTATTTACTTTTTATCTCTACATTTTTTTAATTATTATTATTATTACATTTTTTTAAATGATTATTTTTGTTGTATTTTGTATTCATTCATTGTATTCACTCACGTCTAACATACGTTTACAAATTTCCGACATCACGTAAAGAAGCAGTACTCCCGGATATGACCTCATAGCCGCAGGACCCAAACTTTAGCTTGTAGCTCTTGTTGTAGCATAACAGATAAGCCATCAGTAGTCAAAATAAAAGCTGAAGAAAGCACTTTGTCCTGTATATCACCGATTCAGGTGTCGTTATGGAGCTGTAGGCAGAATTTATAAACGGAGGTAATACTCTTAAAGCGGGTTTTTACTCTTGCATGTGTGGAAATAAACTCTCATTTTTGGGTACCGCTATTTAGCCATTTTCTTCCGCAGCTAGCAGCATCACTAAACTGTTTTTTTCTACTGTTTATTACATTTGACACAAACTTTACTGCTGTGAAGATTACACTTCTGTCTTTTCGTACGTAGGTGTGATGAGTTCACGATTATATTGTTCCGTGAAACTCATTTTAGTCGAGTGCAGTGGCTGATCAGCAGAGTTGATGAACTGTCATATTGTTAAATGAATTCTGATTAGGTCGGGCAGGAACGGGATGAAATGGCAGACTAGTACAATTTTTCTGTCATAATACTCAACAGCGTGGACCAGCATACTTGTGAGACTTTTTAATGACTTCAGTGCAATAACAATAACAATAATAATAATAATAAATCTTTATTTGTATAGTGCTTTTTGAAACACAGTTACAAAGCGCTCTAAAGAAGAAAAAGATAGATAAATAGATAGATAGATAGATTTAGTGTTTGAAGACAGATTTGAGAGACTGACCTTGCTAATATGAGTTTTTCAGCTACTGAGCTCTAATGCAGAAATGTTTTGATCTCTGCCCCCTCAGTGTCGAGGAATGGTCTGACTGCAGCAGCACCAGTAAAGATGCACAGCCGTCTGCAGGAGTTGAAGAAGGAAGAGGAGACTCTCCTCAAAATCAAAGTCATGCTGCAAGACCAGCTGAACAGGCTGAAGGTGAGTGTTGGCAGTATGAGCATATTGGGCTTGGTGACTCTGGGTGCATCCAAGTATTATTTTAATGATGTAAAAAGTATTTCTTGCTGACAAACAGAATCTGCTACTCTCTCTGATTTTGATTGTATCCATAATAAATGTTAATGGGGGAAATAACAGATAATGAAAAGAAAAAGCTGTGTGATTGAGAGACATTGTTTGGGGACCTTACAGTGTTCACACCTCCAATCAACACATGTTTTTTTAACTTGATTGTGAATCAGTAAACAGATCTGATATTAAGTGTGATACACTTGAGTTTAATCTGTTATCTGTCTTATGAAACTTACGAAACTCCAGCAATGTTGTGATGTATCAGATCAGTCTGATCAGCTGCAGCGAATAATCAAAAACTGATATCCAATAAGGGGGTTTGTCAGCTAGTAAAAGACCATGAAGGTTGCTCTTGTGTATCCCCGCTCATGACTCCTCAGAGGTTCTTGCTCGCTCCTCTGAGCAGAAATAAGAGCTTTCGGACAGACTTCAGTGTGGTGGACCAGAACCACTTCCAAATCAAGCAATGAGACATAAAAAAAGAGACTTGAGATGTGCCTCGGTTTGTGTGACTTGTTGTTATTTATCATGTGTTCATTCTGTGTTTCAGTTTGAAGAAGGAGCCTTGAAATCTATCATTAATGCTCAAATAGAAGGAGGAGCCTCTGAATGCTCACCCACAGAAACTGAGGTAAATAGCTGTCAAATTAAAATATTCTTGATAATATTACATTTGTTGATACATTTTTTGCTCATATGTGACACGGATCTGATTTTTTTCAGTGTGAATGGCACAAATCACATGAAATCTGATCTTTTCAGTTGTGATTTGGTCCAGAAGGTCCGATATTTTTTGCCCAGAGACCCCAGTGTGAACAGCCATATCATGACTTAAACATCATTCTCACTCATGTTGCCAGCCAGTATAACGCAACTCCTCCATGCTTTCTCGGAGTAATACGTGTCTTGCTGTGAGAGTCTTAGTGTGTAGACAAAATGAGCCCTAAGGCTATATTGCCACATAATAATATTTATCTGGCAGAAATGTTGCTTTGTTTACTGGATTATTTTGAATCTCTTACTTTGTGGGGAATAATCACATTATTACAGTGCCTACATTTCCTTTTCTTTGTTTCTGTTATTCAGTGATGTAAACATTGAATTCATACACTTTATACCTTGTTTACACTGAACACCTTTTGCTGTCTTTGAGACTGTTATATATGGTTTCATTTTCATTTTTCATCTTGACAGCTGTGGTATTTTTGTAAACTTCAGAATCAGAATCGTCTGTTAATAAACCTGTTAATACCCTAACATTTCAAGAGATCTGATCATGGTTATGTCTGCAAGTGTAAGCTAACAATAATTATTACTAATTATGAATATTAGCTTTTAATGGCTTTTCATTACAGGTCTTTCATTCTACCGGTAAATATTTGGTATTCGTTTTTTCATTGTTTCAGGTTCATATTAACCTGGATGATGAGAGTGAAATCAATCGAACCAAGCTGCTACTGAATGCCGCTGTGGATTATGATATGGAGGAGGAGGAAGAAGAGGAGGAGGAAGATGATGAGGATGAAGATGAAGAGGAGGACAATGAAGAAGACGACAATGAGCTTGGGTTTGTGCCTGAGGATGATGAGGAGGAGGATAATTACTGAGATTCTCAGTGCCTCATTGGGCTTTGATATTCGCACCACTGAAGAAGAACCAATGTAAATGGACTGTGTGGTTGTTCACCTGTTTTGTTGTTTCACTCTGGAAGTTTAATTTATTTGGATGAAGTGAGTATAAGTTACAGTGTAATGATGCGTGGTGCTAACAGTATCCTCTTCTTTGCCTGATCATCAGGATTCCAAACCATATTAGAATTCATGTGTCAAATTCTGTGAGAAATGTCTCACTGAAATGCAGTAAGACAGTGTTATTAGGTGCTTATAGCTTACCTGACATGTGCATTTTGAGGATTAGCATTAAAATGTATGGCTGGGCCATATAAGAAGATAGTGTGTATGCATTATGTAAAAAATGATAATCTTAAGCACAAAATAAAAATGTTTTGCATTGGGTTCAGCTGACTCATTTTTACAATGTGTACTTCTAGTTTTATGCCAGTATGCTTCCCAACATACAATACTGTTTTTCAGATGTAATGAATGTACCTATGGGAAACAAGAAGACAACTCTTTCTTCCAGTTTCCTTCTCAGAAACTCAATTAAGGTGATACCTATGTGAAACTGTCCTAATCTGACCCAGGCGAATGGGTAATGCAGTGCAAACACTTTCCACTGGCAAACCATTCAGCATTTTCTAAACAGCTAAAACAATGCAGTGAGCCTCACAATAAGGGCAGCTTTCACACTAACAGCAGGGACAGCTCTGGAGAAGGGTGGTGCTACATGGGCAATGTACAATAGAGAGTGCGCCAATAGATATATGCAGCTTCACACAGTCTGCTGTTCCAGGAGAGCGTCCATTCACACAGGGATTTGGGCTCAGCAGACACACACCTGCTGCAAATGAATTCTTCATAAGGCACACAGGTAATTGGACATCTTATTCAGTACATTCACTCTTCTGAATCAAATTTTATGGTGTGGTGATTATTGATTTTATACTAGTTTAAATAAAAAATAATTTGCAGGCGGAATACTGAAACTAAAATGATAAGGAATCTGTATCAAAGGTTACTTTTCCAGCTATGTGTATTACAATTAACATTCCTTCAATTGTAGTAAGATTAGATTTTTGTAGGTTACACTGAGCTTTTACAATATTACTGATTTAAAGTTATTATAGAGCAGTGTCTTCAATGTGTTTGATAAGATAAATCATATGCATCATACTGATTGCAGGTTTATTAAACTAGAAGACTGACATTTTACATGGTACCTTACAAAAAGAACAATGTTTATTTTCTGAGATCACTTAAATCCGAAAAATTCACTTGTATGTATGTAACATATAATGCATGCATACATATAATGTAACAAACAGCATTCATTTCCTTTTGACTGTCAAATGATAAGGTTATGAAAGGTCTCTTATTCGCATTTAATCTATATGTGTGCTAGGATTCATGCACCCACCATGTGATGGTGTACCCTAAATATATCATCCTCTCTAACATTAACTTTGCTTACAGAGGTGAAATTATAGTTTGTATGGGATCTGTCTGCCTCAGCGAGATAAGCTCACACTCCATTGAGTTTGAAAAGGGGTATTTGGCTCTGCATGAGGGATGCCGGACCCCCATGGTCCATTAAATTTGATGCTTTAAAACCACTTCATGACATTTTATTCTGATCATATTAATATTTGTTATTATATTTGTTTTGTTTTTATAAAAGAGGGTTATAAGCATGTGTCCTGGATATAACAACTTGTTTGCCCCGATCAGGCTTGCTATTTGGATGGAAGTAGTGGTGCTGAATTCTTTTCATGTGTGCAGACATCAGTGAGGGACTGGAGCAGAACCAGACAGTGACTGTGCTGCAGGCTCAGGAGTACCATGCTGCCCCGCTGTGCATTCAGTGTGTGTCATGTGCTTATGTTGGTGCTGTGTCTGTCTTCGGCTGAGGACTTCGACTGGACAAAGAACGACCACGGCTCCTTCTATTATGGCACTTTTCCAGCTGGTAAGCACAACTTGTCCTTTTCTTCAGCCGGACAGACGCAGTTGCACTTTGTTATTAAGCAATTGGTGACCCTAACCCTAACCCACTCAGAGCTGAATGGTCGTTGCCAATGTTGTTTCCATCAGGATTTTCGTGGGGTGCCGGCAGTTCAGCCTATCAAACAGAAGGAGCCTGGGACAAAGATGGAAAAGGACTGAGCATCTGGGATGTGTTCAGTCATAAGAAAGGCAAAGTTCAACAAAATGAAACAGGGGATTCCTCCTGTGAGGGCTACTACAAAGTCAAGGTGGGGTGATCAGGTATGGTGTGTCTGACAGATACAGAGTTAACAGGGCTACAAAGAGAAATGTAAATATCCCCCTCTATCATGTTGTACAGGATGATGTTTCTTTGATGAAGGAGCTGAAGCTTAACCACTATCGCTTCTCCATATCCTGGCCTAGACTAATCCCCACGGGCATAAAATGTGAGTGATTGCTGTTAAATTGAGCCTTTTGGAAAGTAATTATTTAATTTTCTGAATTGTTAAGGTTGATGAGTTATGTACTCTTTAATGTCACTTGCAGCTGACCATATAAATGAAAAAGGAATACAGTACTATGATGACCTGATTGACCACCTGCTGGAGAACAAGATAACCCCCATTGTCACTCTGTATCACTGGGACCTTCCACAGGTTGGTGTACAAAATACTAATACTCCCCAATATCAGCCTTTTCTTTGCAGAACAGCACTATGCCTCTTCAGATGGATTACTGTACCCTTTGCTTTTCTAGGTTTTACAAGAAAAGTATGGTGGATGGCAGAATATAAGCATGGTCAATCACTTCAATGAATTTGCAAACCTGTGCTTTGAAAAATTTGGCAACCGAGTCAAGTACTGGATCACTTTCAACAATCCATGGGTATGTTGAAAATAAATAATTTGCAGCTTTCACATCCACATCCACCATGTAACATGTAGATTTAAATGGATAAGTATGTATCTACCTGCACCGTGATCAGACTAACACTGTAATCTGCTAATCTGCTGCAGTCTATAGCAGTTGAAGGTTATGAGACAGGTGAGCATGCTCCCGGACTGAAGCTGAGAGGAACAGGAGCATACAGAGCTGCCCATCACATAATCAAGGTACAAGAGGGCATATATATTCAGTTCTCAGAAACACTTGGCTATTAATGTGCAACTTTGAACTTTTTATTTTTTCTTAGGCACATGCTAAAGTTTGGCACAGTTATGATACACAGTGGAGGGGAAAACAAAAAGGTAAAGAAACTGAAAGTGACAGTTTGACTTCACTCAGTGTTTGCCTCTAAACATAAACTGTCTGTCTTAGTGCTGAGAGCTGCTGTTCACATCTGCAGGTCTGATCGGCATCTCTCTGTCTGGAGACTGGGGCGAACCGGTGGACATCACCAACCAGAAAGACATTGAAGCGGCTGAGAGATATGTCCAGTTCTACATGGGCTGGTTTGCCACACCCGTCTTTCATGGCGACTACCCCCAAGTGATGAAAGACTTCATTGGTAAGTTAAAGTGTGAACATTTAAGGTACCATTGGTCTTTGGGGAATACACTAATCACTGCTGGTGTTTGTGTGTGCAGGAAGGAAGAGTGTCCAACAGGGCCACGGGGCGTCTCGCCTGCCCACATTTTCCCCACAGGAGAAGAGCTACATCAAGGGGACCTGTGACTTCCTCGGTATCGGCCATTTCACCACCCGCTATATCACCCAGAAAAATAACCCACCAGGTCGTAGCGGCAGCAGCTACTTCACTGACCGTGACCTGGCCGAGCTGGTTGACCCACGATGGCCCGACCCCGGGTCTGAGTGGCTCTACTCTGTGCCTTGGGGTTTCAGACGTCTGCTCAATTTTGTCAAGGTGACTTAATAACTGAATAAAAGATGCAGAAAGGGGCTTGTTGACATGTGTGCTGTACCTGAAATGATCCTAGGACCCTGCATAAATTACATGGAAGCAACTCATTGAACATAACACTGATTTGCTCCCCTTAGACTCAGTATGGAAACCCAATGGTGTACGTGACCGAGAATGGAGTCTCTGAGAAGATGTTGTGCACAGAGCTGTGTGATGACTGGAGGATACAGTATTATAAAGACTACATCAATGAGATGCTGAAAGGTGATTAAGAACAAATATATTCAAAGTGGAATCCAGATTTTGTGCTCAACTAGCTCTCTGTTGTCTGCTGTGTCGCTCAGCTATCAAAGATGGTGTCAATGTGAAGGGCTACACTGCATGGTCCCTGCTGGACAAGTTTGAGTGGGATGAAGGCTACTCTGAGAGGTTTGGCTTGTACTACGTGGACTTCAGGAACAAAAACAAGCCTCGCTATCCCAAAGCCTCGGTTCAGTTTTACAAACGCATCATCAGCTCCAATGGATTTCCCAATCAGAGAGAGGTAAGAGACACAAAATTGTCACCACAGAACCCTGATTACAACCCATACAAAAGTTAGACATATTCTTCTGTAATTTAATAAACACTAATATTAATTAGTTAATACTCAACTTTTTAGTGATGATATCTGGTTGCATTGTAAACCCCCACAGGTTGAGAACTGGAGGAGGAAGGCTATTGAGAGCTGTTCTTCTAGCAACCAGCTCCTTGCTGCAGGTCAGTTTGTCTGTAACATCCCTGACCACGTTCAATGATCAGAGGTGAACAACTAGCAGGGGTAAACAAATAAAGATTCTGACCTAAATATTAAAACCTGTAGTTTTTAAATGCAATTAAGAAATTACAAATTGACCTGAGTGTGTTGCTGTGCTAAAGCACCTCAGAAAACACACGAACAAAATATTGGTTAAGGAAGAATGATGGAGATATTAAGATCTTTTAACAGACTATCTGAGATATCTTCTTTGTTTGCCCCTCCAGCTAGAAGAAAATCCAAGGAACATGCAGAAATGCCAAAGGTTTGGCCAGTGCATGATGAAGTTTAGAACTTGAGGGTATATATATCTTCCACTGATGTCATCTTTTTGTGGTTGCTGTGCTGTTTTAAAGTCTGACTAACAGAATGAAGCCTCTGCAGTTTAACACTAAGACATGCCTCTGAAAAAAGCCTGTACTACACAGTGTGTTCATTTATTTGACCTTTTACTCTTGTGCTTCTAATTTGCAACAAATTTGAACAGCCCTTTTGATTTCACAGCATCTTTGACAAAAGCTCAGTAAGCATAAAGCTTATCTGCGGACATGTTTGCCCACGGGGAGTTTCACAAAGCAGGACTGTAAATTTACCCAGATAACATAAAAGCAATGAAACTGTCTGTGATGGGTCTGAATTGAATTTAGAAAACAAAACTTCAACGCGAGGTTTCGGAAACATGGTTCATCCATGTCTGCTGATGACTGGATTAGATTATTCTTTATGTTATCTGGCTATGGAGCAAATTCTGCTTTTTGAAATATTCCCCAGTAGTTGCATGCAGTTCTCAAAGGGTTAAAGTGCCGTTAATCAACTCTGAGTACTTTCTTTTCTTTTATTAGAGGAACAGCGGAGTACTGCTGCCAATATTCTAAGACTTATACATGGTAAGGAATCGCTCATGCTCACTTTAAATTAGATTAAGGATGATTTAATTTATGGGGAAAATATTAACCCTTTGAGTGCTGTGCTTGAGCATCATTACTCGCTTCACAAGCAGTGTCTGAACTACATTGCATTAGTGAGTTGTTAATGCGTGTGTGTGTTTGTGTGCTTTGCAGACCCTTTGACCAGCCACATGGAGATGGTAACTGAGATCGTTGTACCGACTGTGTGCACACTCTCTATTTTGCTCAGTGCTGTCTTCCTTATGTTTCTGCTGCGGAGGCGGAACTAGAAAGGAGCTTTCACGGTGTGCATGTTTACAATCACAAACACCAACACACATACGCACAAGCTACACAGACACACAAGCTGTAATTGCATCATTTCTTTAATGGATGATGGGTGAACATAAATACATTATTTGAACTGAATTTCAATTACTGATTTTATTCATCTGATGTGCATACAGTGTTTGCTGTAAACTTATTAATTTAACCTATCATGAATTTAGTGCCAGACACTCGGTGTGTCTGCAACAGGTTGGATTTGCTTATTACAATATTGCTGTGGAATATTACCATTGCAAAAAGCTCTGAAGTATTGTGCTTTGTGTTTTTATTTTGGATAAAATGGGGAGTTGTTTGGGGAATGATCTCTTCAAAATCTTTCAATAGAAAAATTCTCAGCAAATGTGATAACAAAGATGTGATTAAAAAAGCCCATGACGGTGTCACAGAACATACATACAAAGCACTGAAAGTTGTTTATTCAAAACATTTGACAAAAATACAGTATAGTAACAGAAAAGGCTATAGTGGTGCCTGTATAGTTTGTAATGCAGTATATGGTCATCTGGCTAGGTCTTCCTCCATTTTAAAACATGTCCAGTGCTGATCAGAATATCGAGGATGACAATAAACACCTCCTTTGATGTTCAGTTGTGCCTTGTGTGAATTTATGCAAAATTGGTGAGGCTGCAGCACACCATGGTGGAGAAGAAGGCAGGATCCTCACTGTCCCCGTTCACTGTTTCGTTTGGGTAATCTAAACAAAGATGGTAATGTTAGCTGTACTTTACTGGAATACAAACCACTTGTAACTATATGGCATGTACTGTATTTGGAGTGGTGCATAAAGATCACCTGTTTCAAAGATGACATGATCAACCAGTGGTCTGTCACTGAGCTGTAAGGATGTCCTGACCTCACGAGGACCGTGGCCACTGGACACCTCAGCCCCCCACACCACTGGCTGCTCTCTGTGAAACACACACAAACGGTTCAAACTTAAATGCATGTTAGATTTTCTGTTCACAAGAGGGCAGGCTCTAAATACTGTTGTGAAGGCATCAAAAAACACAGTGGGTATGAATCACTACAGCTGTATTTGGAGACAGGCAAACAGGAACATGTGACTAAATTAGAAAACAGTGTGAAAGCAAATGTGTCTCACAATACTGAGTGCAACAAACATCATGAGCACATTTGAATACAGTTGACTTGCCTCTGCCAAACAGCTTAAATAGGTTTTGAAATTTTATACATGATGCAAGGTACAAAACCCAATCACAAAATTTCACCTTTTTGACCGTTTTGTAGGTAAAACAAATGATTATGTTTGTGTTAAAACATAGATAAAAGGACAAATATCTTGATTTCTTCAACAATTTTCTATAAATGAAGCAGTTAGTATGAAAAGGGTTTGATTCCTTACTTCTGGTAGAAATGGCTGATCAGCGCAGGTTTGATTTGCAGTTTGAATTCATGCTCCTCATCATATGGGTATGTTTTGTAGTGCTGCAGACATGATCTGTGAGAAATCAAATTCATACTTTAATACTTTAATGTCACCCTTTAGACACTCATACATCAGTGGAAAAAACTGGGCCAAACTGATTTACTGTGTGAGGAGGAAGAGCCGGTCATAGGGCAAACCCAGGAAAGTACTGCAGGTCACGATTATTTCCAGAAGGTGGTGCAGTTTTCTGAGTCGGATCACTTGCTCTTGCAGATCAACCTCTGTGCTCAGGTAATAGCACTGCAGAGTAGAATATTCAAATTCATATATGTAACAGAATTATTTAATTTTCATTTCATTTGAAAATGGTTGTCAGAAAAACAGTCTTTAAACTTACCAAGTGGTTTAGAGTTGTCAATTCTTCACCTGAAAAGAGAAAAATTAAAACTGAAATGAAAGTTCCAAATAGTTGAATATTACACAGTTTGTGCTTAACGATTCAAATGCAGTAAGGTTAAATGTTACAGGTGACAGATTTATACAGAGATTCACAGTCATAGGTAAAAGGTTACCAATGAGGTAGTTGATGTAATCCTTTCTCATCTTGTCCAGACCCATCTCTAGCAGCATGTGGACAGGGGTAACACCTGTGAGAGACACGTGGTCGATCTGCTGGTGGTAGGACTGCAGGATGAGCTTGCTGAGGGAGCTGCTGCTGTCTCTGTGAATCTGGAGGAAGTAAAACAAAACATACTTACAACATACAACACTCAGACTTCTTCTAAGCTAAAACAGTTTTTAGAACCTGTATCATGTCATACCCAAGGTTTGATGTCACCATATCTTAGAGCTTCAATGACCAATTTCAAGCAGTCTCCAATGTCTTGATATGAGGTCACACCTGTGGTGAAAAATGACATGAAGGAAATGGTTGTCACTGTTTGTAATGATAAGTCAAATGAGTCCCAGTTTCATTAATAGAAGAACCGACTTACTCTTTCTCATCCGGACCCACAGCTGCTCCACAAAATCCAAATCGCCTCGTTCCAAGAGAGAGTTGAAAATGGGAGTGTCTGCGTCAGGCTTCTGCTTTGTGGTCTTAAAGAAAATATGAAGAAGCAAGAAAGCTATGTTTATTCTGAAATGAATGAATTTGTGAAAGGTCCCTTGATTTTTAACACTATTATACCTCAGCTGGTTTTGCAGCCTGGTCTGGTAGTGTCTTTGCAGTGCTCTGAAGCTCTGAAAGAAGAATAAAAAAGAAAATAATAGTCTTCATCACATGCTAACATTAAATCATCGTGAAGGTGCATTGGTCTGACACAGCAGATACCTTCTAGGAAAGACTTGGTCAGATTTACAGCTGAAGTGCTTTCCAGAGGCTCCATCCATTCAGTCTCACCAGTTCTCAAACCATCAGCAAGAGTCTGAAATAACAGGAATTTGACATGTTTAGTTGTTTATTTGTGTATTGATGCTCACAGTCATTTATCTCAGATTACTGTGGGAGACAAACCTGAAGAAACTCTAGCTCCCTGTACATCTCGAACATTGGACTCCTCATATCCCCACTGGCAACTTTGATATTCTGCATGTGAAAAAAATATTAACAAGACAAGCAAGTAAAATATACTATACTAAAATATACTTTACTTTGTATTTTAAAAAGGTATTGTCAAATTGGAATTAAACTTTAGCAATATAACCAGTGTTTGTGGAAGAGAAACATTATGTTTTGAGTGTGAATGACTGCTGTTTACCAATGTTGCTGTAGAGGACAGCGGTGGTGTCTCAAGGATACTCTCAACATGGCTCCATTTAAAATCCACTGTCACATTACTCTGGGATTCAATCGTGGTGTTTTCAACAACAGCGGAGCCAAACAAGTTGAACCTGGCACTGCCTTTAATAGTCATCTGAAAACATTAGCAGATGTAAGTGAATGAAAATTCATTCACACTGACTTACAAGAAAGAACACGTATACACTTACCGAGGATGGGTGATGCCTTTTCTTGTGCTCCTGTTTAAGCTCCTCCAAAGTTAAGAGAGATTTTTTGTCCACAGTTGAACCTAATAAAAAGTAGCAAAAATACAAATGCCAGAAGCATCATCACACAGGAGGTCATTAAAACAAGTACTCACCATATTGATATTGTTTCAGGGATGTGTTATTCAAAGAGATATGAAGCATTTAAGCTATACCTCTGCAGGTAACAGAGTATAACTTGACACCAGAAACTTTATTGCCCATGCAGATTGTTTCAGCTCCAAACCAGGTGGTTCCAGCTGGATCAGACATGTCACATCGCACCCACAGAGAGTGTAAGGCAGTATTGTTGTCCACAGCTGTCACATTAGCATTTTGAGATAATGTGTACCAAGACAGCAACTGCCTATAAAAAAGATAAATAAAACACTGTATTTTAATTGTAATCTACAGTTTATTAAATGCAGTTGTTATATAATCCTACTAGCACTTGCTTCATTTGGATCCATTGATGCACTTCTTAGTGTTTATTCACCTTGCTTTCATAACTGTGAGCGGCTGTGGTCCTAGTTCTGTCTGAAAAGTATTGGCATCATCACCATCCTCGTCTTCATCAACATCATCATCAGTGCAGTTTGATGTTTCAGTTATTTGTGGATCATCGGGTTTGTTTTTTTTTGGAACCTTGTAAAATCAAGAAATAAAAAACAGTCCAATGGTGAGGATTAGTGAGGGTTATTTAATACAACTATGAAAAAAAGGTTGAGCTATATCTCTTACTTTTACAATAGTGCATGATTTTGATACAAAATAATGACAGCTAAACTGACATCCATGGCTAGACTGATTCCTATTTAGGTATTAAACTCTGTCCCATATAAACATTAGCATATCAATAATCCTTATCAGTCAGTAATAGTTGTCCAGAGTTTGTAACCACATTGAAAATGTTTAATGAGTCACAGCATTAACATTACTCACAGCTTTTTCACAGATGAAGACTGTGTGGTTACCGCAATACATATTCAACACAGGGATTCTGTCTCCATTCATCTTTAATATCTGGACATCCTCCTGAAACCCAGAAGATACCGTTTCAACATCATTGCTATAAAATAAATAAGATGCAGGTCAGCTACACCAGCGACAGACTTTGCTCAAGATTAAGTGAGATTACCTCATATGTACACGGATCACTGCTTTCTTCATCTTGAAGACACCTTCGACCAAAGCACAACATAAAAAACACAACAGAATTAACCTTACTTCGGCATGATACGTTTCTAAAGGTTATTTAAGCAATAAAAAAACGAATGCTAGTTTAAAGACTGACAGCTCATCCAATGATATTAGCTATCAAAAGCTAAAAATGATTCATGTTAGGCATCGAAAAGTAAACTCACCTTAGAACATTGTAAAACTCCTTAGCACAAGATATCACCTTCGAGCCCATTGTAAAACTGTACAGGAAATTTGCTGCTACAGAGCAAATAAAGTGGAGAAAAAATAAAAGAAGTTGACCGAGTTTCTGGTTTTCAGCTACTACTGTTGATATTTTGACAGTCGCGCGCTCGCTGGACGGTGATGTCACGAGGTCACAGGTCACCACTTTATCCAAAAAAATTTATACACAAAAAATTTAAAAAATAAGTTAAGTCAGCAAAGCGTATAGATAATGTCTCCACGCATATACTACAAAATGTTTTTTAAAAATTAAGTAATATTTTAATGGAAAAAACGTAGTTCGTCCTTTACGCTTCCCCTGCGCCAACATGACGTAAAGAAATAGTCCCAACCGCAGCGACAGACTTTAAAGTATCTTTGTTAAACCACGAAGATTTGATTAAAAATGGCAACACAAGTATTTGCCACATTCATACAAATTTTATCATGTATGATTCTTTGCGGTAAGCGAAACAATAATGGGAAAGAGACTGTCGACGGAAGTGGTGGTAGTGGAGGCGGAGGCATAAATCATTTAGGGTGATTCACTAACTTCCTTTTTACTGTGGCCGCCATAGCGAGAGGAGCGTGGTTCCCGGCGAGCCGAAAAATAAATACCGAAAATGGTGAGAAATTACACTCATACTGCCATTAACGTGTCGGATTATACATGGGTTTTATCTTATTCTTCGTGCTTTCCAAATAAGCCTGTGTTACTTGGCTTTTGTGCGCTTAAGTTGACATTTAATACAAAAGTGAGTGGTAATGCTCCCGGCTAACGAAGCTAACACGAGGAGCCATTTTGGACTTCAGTAGTTGAACTCAGTTACACGTGTGGCTGTCGGTCCGGCGATAGATCAGCTACAAGCACGTAGTGGATTCCCATTATATATGTGGCATCTATAGTTCACTCACTGTTGATTGGACTTAAAATATCTACGCTCTGAACAGCGTTAATGCCATCTTTAACTATTGTTGAAGGTAATGTGTAAGGCTACCATGCTAAGCCACGTTAGCAGAATCGGGCTAAGCTGAGGCCGAAAGCCGCAGGTTTTATTTAATTTTCTGAATGTTATGTATAATGAGCAGTCCCTGTTCCTGTTAAGTGAGATGTGTGCATGATTTGATACCAGTTGCACAGAGTTGGATCAGAGTGGCTTTAAATTCAGAAGCTTGCCTGACACACATGCAGGATGTGAAGATTTATTCTCATGACAGGTTAACTTAAAGTATTCTACTTTGAGAGCTGTCGCATCTTAAAGTGTATGCATTCTTTTTAAAATTGAACATTGTGTGTCTGCCTGAAGCTCAGTGTTGTTCATTTTGCTTCCCAGGCCTGTGCCCGACCCCTGATTTCGGTTTATTCCGAGAAAGGAGAATCAGCAGGCAAAAATGTTGTCATGCCCGCTGTGTTCAAGGCTCCAATCCGCCCTGATGTTGTGAATTTCGTTCACACCAACATGCGCAAGAACAGCCGCCAGCCTTACGCAGTCAGTGAACTGGCAGGTGAGTGTGTATGTCTGTCTTGAGCTGTCATATAAATTAAGGCTTGTCATTCTAGCTATATGATGGCTTTGTAAGATGAAGATTGAGGTAATGTTCACAAGTATTTTACTGACTGTAACTCAAATGTGCAATTGTGTGTTTATTTCAGGTCACCAGACCAGTGCTGAGTCCTGGGGTACTGGAAGAGCTGTGGCCCGTATCCCTCGTGTGAGAGGTGGTGGTACTCACCGCTCTGGCCAGGGTGCCTTTGGAAACGTATCCTTTTGATCAGAATAGATACTCTACATTTTTTCACTTTTTTGTACCTTGTACTAAGGCAAACTAAAACTGAGACGAGACTTGCCGTGATGGTGTAATTTGCGTCTGACTCTGTGACCAGTGACAGAATGCCTGCTGTCATATGCTGGCATAGAGGGTTGATGAACATTGAGTCTGAGCAGGTATTGGATATTTTAGTACTTATGTTACTTCAGTAGTTGTCAAAGCTCCTTGACTTTGGTATAGATGTGTCGCGGAGGCCGCATGTTTGCCCCCACCAAAACCTGGCGCCGCTGGCACCGCAGGATCAACACAACCCAGAAGCGCTATGCCATCTGCTCTGCTGTGGCTGCCTCTGCCATTCCCGCACTTGTGATGTCCAAAGGTATGCTCCAAATATATTTGTAAATAAAATAATTGTTTTTTTTGTTTTGTTTTAAGAATTAACATTGTTTTAGATTAGATCTTTTAGAACTAACAAGTACAGCTTAGTATTTGACTTGCCATGATGGTGTAATTTGCGTCTGAACCTGTGAACAGTGACAGTTGCCTGCTGTCTTTAAGCTGTCACAGTGTATTGATGTGTGTTAAGTTCTGAGCAAGCTCTGGTAACACGGTAATGTAACAGTCCACATGAAGTGTGTGTGGTTCTGAATATCCGTTAACATTTTGGTTGTGTATGTTAGGACACCGCATTGAGGAAATCCCTGAGGTCCCACTGGTGGTTGAAGACAAAGTTGAGGGCTACAAGAAGACCAAGGAGGCAGTGCTCCTGCTGAAGAAGCTTAAAGCCTGGAATGACATCAAGAAGGTAATCTACACTTTCTCTTTTGGCCAATTCCCCACTTCATTAGGGAACATGACTTGAAATTGAAACACAACAAAAATTAAATCAAATCCTGATTTCAGCTTGAGGGATGTTTGTCTTCTGTGTTGCTTGTAGAGTTTAGGGATTCTGTCCGTTTTTCTACAAATACAGGAAATCTTGCATTTCACTAACCTGTAGTAATGACTGAGAACAGATAAACTTCATGGCACAGATGGAGTTACATATTACTGCCTAGCATGTGTTGTCTGATTCAGTCAAACTTGTTGGTAGAACTAATTGAGAGCAGTTTCTCTGTGTGTGCCAAGTGCGTAGGTTTAGAATCGTTATCAGGCATTGCTAGGTTTATTTATTCTGTTTCACAGCATGTAATGTTACATCTCTATCCAGGTCTACGCCTCTCAGCGCATGCGTGCTGGTAAGGGTAAGATGAGGAATCGCAGACGAATCCAGCGCAGAGGACCATGTATCATCTACAACCAGGACGCTGGTGTCACCAAAGCTTTCAGAAATATCCCAGGTGTGTTATTTGTTCAAATATTTGTCATTACTGTTGTATAAGAGGATATCAAAATATGATGTTCTGATATTGAGTTATCTTCTGAGTCATATATATGTATTTCCCCAGTCATTGCAAAGTTCTGTAGTTATGCAGGTGTATGATTGTTTGTTATGGTTTTCTGAGTCTTGTAGGATCAGTGGTTATCAGATTTTCAATAGTAAACTTTAAATGACTTCTATAAGCCAGTCAACTGTACCTGGTTCTGTTGTCTTATTGTGCTCTTTATGAAGGCATCACTCTGCAGAACGTGAACAAACTGAACCTCCTGAGGCTCGCCCCTGGTGGCCACGTCGGACGCTTCTGCATCTGGACTGAGAGTGCTTTCCGCAAGCTGGATGAGCTGTACGGCACCTGGCGTAAACCTGCTTCCCTGAAGGTCGACTACAAGTGAGTATTTAGAGAGCAGTGGCTCTGCAGAATGAGTAAAACTGCTGTTGATCACATTACAGTGATGAGCTTCTACTTCATGGTCCGTGTTTTTGAAACTGTGTGATATTTAGCGAAGTTCTGAGTTTGAGCATCATAAGTTATTTGTCTTTAGAGTTTTTCAAGTATGGGAAATTTCATTACCGTATTTCTTTCAGCCTGCCCATGCACAAGATGACCAACACAGACCTGAGCAGGATCCTGAAGAGTGAGGAGATCCAGAAAGCACTTCGTACACCTAAGTAAGCGCTGTTTACTCTAAGTTGATTTTTTTTTTTTTTTTTCCCTCCGTCAACCATGATGATGTTCCACTTCAGGTCCGTGTTTCTGAACCCTGATTATTATGGAAGTCCTGAGCCACACAAAGTTTATTACTAAACTTTCAGATTAGCAGAAGTTCACCTTGTTAAGACTGGATTATATTGTCATTACAGCAAGAAGATCAACCGCAGGGTACTGAAGAAGAATCCTCTGAAGAACTTGAGGATAATGCTCAAACTGAACCCTTATGCCAAGACTGCAAGACGTCATGCCATCCTCAAGCATGACCCTGCGGTAAGAACAAACTGTTGAAGCTGGAAGCAAAGATGGTAGATGTTAATTGGTGATTTTTGACTTTGAAATCTTACTTGGTCTCTCCATAGATCAAGGCCAAGATGCTGAAACCCAAGAAGAAGCCTGGCAAGAAGGGAGCACCCGCCAAACCCAAGGCATAAATCTAATCTTACAGACTGGTGTTCAGTGATTTAAATAAATCAGTTGTTTCAAGTACATGAGTTTGGTTCGCAAGACTATTTATTTCCCATAATCGATCTGGCGCTGTAAGGATACAAGGTAACAAAGGGAACATCAAGCACACAGGTTGAGTAGCATTTGTTGTGATTTAAATAATTGGATCATTAGATTTTAAGGCAGACCTTCAGTGAAGTCCAGAAAATAGTTCAGTGTATATAGTTAATTTAACTTGACATGTAAGTATGTACACAAAGCATAGCTATTAATTACAAAACCTAAATCAATTTAGTACTCAATGTAAATCTGTTTTTACAAACAACACAAACCCAGTCATTAGAGGACCTAGATGTGTACTTATACTGTGGGTAAGTATCACGGGCTGACGGTATGGTGACTTGAAACTAAAATTATTCAGAAGTGCTTATTTGTTCTGAAAGGATGTTTGATGGTTTTTATATCCATGTCATATGAAGAGGGAGGAATCTGCTCTTCATCACCCAAATGAGCATCCCCTCATTTTAGGGGAGAATCCCCTGGGTGGGTTTTAAGTAAAGACTGGAAGCTTAAAAAAAAATACTGCAGCACAGCTGGGAAAGATGCTGGTAACTACAAGTTGAGGAATAGCAGACAGATCCAACACGGGACGAGGCATCATCTACAACAGATTCTGATAACATTTCAGCCTTCAGAAATAACTGAGGTATGTCTTTACACTTAATACCTAACAGTGTATAGTTCATGTGCATATTAAAAACTTGAAGATGAAAATGGGATAATGAAGTAACAACTTTTAACCCTGGTCATTTCATAGCTCTGAATTTGTGCAGGTTTTGTGAATCTTTTGGCATCAGTGCTTGTCAAAGTTTTCAACAAGTTAACAGTACTTTAAAGAAGCGAGAAAGTGACTGAACCCGATGAATGTTTTAATTATTGTATTTTTATGAACCTCCTGAGGTTTGCCCATGGTGATCATGTTGGACGCTTCTGCATCTGGACTGAGAGTGCTTTCCACAAGCTGGATGAGCTGTACGGCACCTGGCGTAAACCTGCTTCCTTGAAGTGAGTATTTAGAGAGCAGTGGCTCTGCAGAATGAGTAAAACTGCTGTTGATCACATTACAGTGATGAGCTTATACTTCATGGTCCGTGTTTTTGAAACTATGTGATATTCAGCGAAGTTCTGAGTTTGAGCATCCAAAGGCGTTTGTCTTTTCTTATTGGTTTAGCTTTTTTTAAAAAATCATTTTCATTATTATTGCCTTATTTATTCCAGCCTGCCCGTGCACAAGATGACCAACACAGACCTGAGGAGGATCCTGAAGAGTGAGGAGATCCAGAAATCTCTTTGTACGCCAAAGTAAGCAACATTTACTACTTTTTTTTTTTTTCTCTTGTCAGCTATGATGATGTTCCACTTCAGGTCCGTGTTTCTGAACCCTGATTATTCTGGAAGTCCTGAGCCACACAAAGTTTAGTAATGCACTTGGTTTAAGAGTCGCCTTGTTAAGAGTGGGATATTTTGTCATTACAGCTAGATGATCAACCACAGAGTACTGAAGAAAAATCATCTGAAGAACTTGAGGATAATGCTGAAACTGAACCCTAACGCCAAGACTGCAAGACATCATGCCAATATTAAGCACGGTAAGGACCTGAACTGTCGATGATGGAAGTTAAAATTGTAGACTGTAGTTGTCTGACTTCAAAATCTTGTTTGCTCTCCATAGATCAAGCCAAGATGCTAAAAACCAAGGAAGAAGCATGGCAAGAAGGAGCACCTGCCAAACTCAAGGCATAAATCTAATCTTGCAGACTGGAGTGAAGTGATAAATAAATCGGTTGTTTCAATGAGCACGAGTCAGACCCGTAATTCATAATTTTGATTCACAAGACTATTTATTTTACGTAAGCTTACAAAGATTTTAATCTGCCAGCGCCGTAAGGACACAGGGTAAAGGGAATATCAAGCACATAGGTTAAGCAGCATTTGTCATGATTAAATAATTGGATCATTAGAAAAAGATGGCTTTTCAGGCAGGCCTGCAATGTAGCCCAAAGAGTTGTTACATACATAGGTAATTTCACTTGGCATGTAGGTGTGTACACTAAATATACAATTATTGATTGCACAACTTTTAAACCCATTTAGTACTCAGTATAAACAGATGCATTTTGCCCATAATACAAATCCAGTCGTTAGAGGACCTCTGTGATGTGGGGTTTTGCCGTAGACAGAACAGGTCTCACATTGCTGTACCGTGGGTTGGTGTCACGGGCTGGTTGAGTCCGATGGTGCTGCACAACCAGCCGGCAAAGTCGACCTGCTCTGCCTCCGACTGTTTGATGAAAGCATGCACCTGTGTTTTAAAAAAAAAAAAAAGGGAAATGTGTGGCTGAAGCAATGGAGACAAATATCGGACATGAGAATACTGCCAAATAATCACTCACCATCAACTGTTTAAGGTCTGCTCTTTCTGCAGGATTCTTGATCAAACTGCAATGGAGACACAAATAGTCTTAGTATGAAATGCATTTTAACACCACTAGATGGGGTAAATCCTTAAGAGCTAATTGTGACTATTCCCATGGTGTTTATGCCAGTAAATATTTCAAACAATTCTCCTACATACCATTTATTCACAAAGTCTTGAAATTCAGCACTAAATATTCCAGGCAGCTTTGGAGGAGGCTGAAAATTGAAAAGATCCAGTGAGCACACAATGGATTTAATTTAAAATGCCAGTAAAGGTATTAATGCAAAGTACACCGGTGCCCAGGCACACTCACCTCATTCACTATGTAATCAAGCAGCTCAAATATAGCCATCGGTGGTCTGCTGTCAGGTCCATATGCTGAGAGGGGGAAATGTGTATCAGCTTCTATCATAATTCACTGTGTCTTCTGCACTAAGCATCACATGAGGTCACCAAAACGCCAACAAATTGATTTCTTGTGGTAGGCAATTTCAGACAGACCTTATAAAATAATTTCACTCAAAGCTACTGTAATTTAACAAAGAAGCCATTCTGCAGAATCAAACAATTTTACATCTCAGACTTACAGCTGCCGGGTCGCCCAGGGGGCCGCGGCTTTGGGGAGGACTCACTGGAGGCTGCCTCCCCTTCCACTGGGAAGCCAAAAATCTGTTCCAGTTCCTTAGCATCAGGCGGCGGGATAGGGAAGCGTCCAATGGCCATTTCCACCAGAGACAGACCCATGCTCCAGATGTCCGACTGAACAGAGTAGTGGGTGCCCTGTAAACGCTCCGGCTGCACGACACATATACACCCGTTACTGTGTTGCACAATAATTAGATGGTTGCAGAAGTGGCTATTCTATTAATGCAAATGACTGGAAGTTGGGAATTTTAGACATTTTATTATTTTTATAAAGCAACATACATTTAGAGCTCTCCATTTCATCATCATCAGTGGTATAAATCATACATATATTGCAGGGCTGGTGTCTACATCGACCTACTTTTAACACATCTAATGCTGAAAAGATATATGACCTGCGTGACAGGAAGCCTATGTATAAAGTCAGTCATAGAAACTGGGAATCGTGTCTGAATTGGGGACTTCAGTTGCCTCACACATATAAATCTGTGACTTATTTCAATTGTATGAGGAATTCTAAAGGCTAATGTGTGAATGACAAACAGCAGGAAAGGAGGAGCGTGTGAATATTCACTCACAGACATGTAAGACCGAGTGCCCACAAAGGAGTTGGCCATGGAGTCTATGAGCTGTCCGCTCACTCCAAAGTCGCACAGCTTGATCTCGCCGCGGGAATTCACCAGGATGTTGGAGGGCTTGACATCTGAAAGAGACACATGCAGTATTTAGGAGAACATGGTGGGCAAAGTGTTCAACAGGGAATGGTGAGCACCACAGGACACACTGCTGCAGAGGCTCTGTGCATGTTGCTTGTTGCATGCTTGTCTGTTTTAACATTTCCTTACATCGTCCTTAAACACAGTGCAAGAAAGATCTAGTCCACAAGTGAAAAAGGGAATAAATGTGGGGTGCCTAATAATGGTCTTCATATATTTAAAGGTAAAGAAGGGGCACAACCCTATTATATTCATAACATCTTTAAGTAAATGAAGCAGTAATTGACCTCTGTGCATGATCTTGTGTTTCTCCCTCAGGTAGGAGAGCCCTTTAATGACCTGGAAAGACAAATATTGCATATCAGGGTAGTAACGACAAGTATTTGGTAGTGCAAAAGAAAGAATGTACTAGTGCATATGCATCGGTGACAAAAAGCAGTTTCAGACCCAAAACCAAAACAAATATAGCTGCAATGTGACGGCCAAAGAAAGAAACTGGTAGGAGAGTGTTGGAGCTACCCACAGCGATGCTGACTTTGCCAAGGATCTGCTCTGGGATCTTGCCTGCCTTCTTCAGTGACTGGTCCAGGGAGCCGCCGTCCTGTAAGAAAAAATTATGGGGAGTGTCTAAAAACAAAGGCCTCTTTAAAATCCACAGCAAAATACTGTCTTTTCAATACAAAGGAGGTTGTATGTAATAAAAAAAAACAGACACTTTGAGCACAGCCTGTGAAGCAGCACTCAAAGTGAAGTGAGCCACAGCGTATTACAAAAAAGTACCATATGCTCCATGCAGATGCTGATTTCTCCATCGCTGTAGAAAGCTCCATAGAAACCCACAATGTAAGGGGAGTTACACTCGTGCAGCACCTGCAGCTCCCTAATGATCTGGTTCCTGATAGCTGGTTTAATCTCCAGGTGGATCAGCTGGAGCACAGAGGACATCAGGGTTTATTTATGTTCTCATATCACACAGAACATAAATGCTAAGAGATTCAGTCTGTGCACAGATACATAAGAACATTAGATACTACACATGTCTCGGTCAAAAAATGAGCATAAGGAAAATGTTCTCATACGGATGCATGTTTTAGTTAGTATTTCAATCTTTTCAGCCAAGAGAGGATTTCACACAGTAGCTTTTGGATGTAGTGACTGACTGCTGTCCCAGTAATACACATTTTACACACGCATTTTATTTACAATACACTGGAAAATGAAAGACATATTCGACTCCATACAGTCTGAGAACAGTGTAGATGCCTATAAAATTGAATTGTTTGTTTGCTACACTGAAGAAGAAAACTCTGTAAATAATTCTCGAATAATAGTTTAGGTGGCTTCCTGAAAGCAAAAATCACTTTTCGGACGTGCAGCCTACCTTCCTCGCCATTATCAGACCAGAGGGTCGGTGGGAGACCTTGAAGACAACTCCTCCGTTGCCTGCACCCAGCTCACAGATCTTCTCAAAGTCATCGTCCTTCAGCTCTCCCACTTTCTGCTTCTGTGTCAGAAAGGCCTCCAGGCGTTTCCGCTGCTGCTCATCCAACTCGAGCTCCTCTAGTTTCTTCTGCAGTGCCTCCAAGTTTGTTCTTAAAAAGAAGATGAAGAAGAAATGGAGAGAGAGAGATGAGTAATTCGTGTATTATTAATGTATTCTACCCTAAATAAAAGGTCCCTGTGTCCATCTAGACAAGATTTTTGCAGATGTTCTTTCCTGGAAATGCCGAATGCCCCCCCAGGGAAACATGAGGAAAGTCAAGAGGTGCATCCAGACCTACTTAATCTATAATATTACTGAAACCTTGGAGAAAAGACAGCATGGCGTGTGTGTGTGACAGCTAGTACTGCATGAAACAGAAAACAGGAAGCCAGAAAGGGTCGCAGGGTTTGCTTCAGTATCCCTTCCCAGATGCTGATGTGAGGAACTTCGAGTTCATCTGATTGCTGATGCTTCTCCCCTAGCGTTGTTGTCATGGTGATGCATCTCCTTGAGAAATCAGGTGTGGAGCGAAGTCTTCTGACCTGCTGCTCTTTGACTTCTCCTTCCTCTCCCGGTCCACTGTCCCAAAACACTTGACATACTAAAACATAGAGTAAGTGAGTTTATATCTTGAGTAAGGGAAACAAAGCCCAAATGAGCATTTTTGAGTAAATGCTTGTTAATGCTAATCTAAAATCTTTATGCTGCAAAAGAATGAACAAAAACATGCAAGTTTTAAGGGTAAAGACATTTCATAATCCTGCAAATGTACAAGCTACTATGAGGTATTTCTTCTTGAGCTGCTAACAAAGAATGAGGCTTGGCTTTAAGTGTGAGTTTTTCACATTTACATTATAATACGCTCGTCTGATGATAATAAAATGGTTTCCTTCAAGCTCAGCGGTAATTATGCTTTTTCAAAATATTTGTACTTAATCAGGCCTCAGGGCAGTGTGCTCTCCTCTCCGCTGCTCCACCGCATAGCAACGAGAGGGTTAAGTGGTTTTATTTTTGACAGCAGGCCTGCATATCCATGGAGACGAGGTGCTGAGTTTGATTTGGCTGTGGGCAGCGTGGGCGTTCTGTCGACAAGAGCTGGGGGTGGAGGAGGCTGGAGATGCGGAGAAGAAGAGTAGCCTGAAACACACTCCGCACACAGTACATATGTGAGAGGGATCCCCCCCACCCCCTGCAGGTACAGGAGGAAGTCAGCACGATGCTGGCCTTTTGTGCTCCATCCACACAATGTCCAAGGACATCCACTAGAACTTGAATGCAAAAGACGCAATGTTTCTACCGCTTGCTAAAGTGCCGGAGAGAAGATGTGCTTGTGGTTTTGAGCCACACTGACTGACTGGCTCAGGAAGTACTCACCTACTTCAACTGAACTGTATTTCTTGCACCCAAAATCTAATAAAATCTATAAATTGAAGTTATTTATATAGGATATTATAATACTGTAAACAGAAATTCCATAACAGGAAAGTTACGAGGCTGCAGTTGTGAGGCCGACATATTTTTCCTTGCTGTAAATCTGCGTCAACATGGCTCACATTGGACGGTGCTCGATTTTGTACGTTTGGATGTATGTTAGAGTCGGAATCTATCCAACATTTGAGCAAATAGCAAGTAGCTGGAACAGGTCTATCCAGAACAGGTTGTTTTTATTTGTTCTCAGATCTGCTCTGATTATATTACATGCTTGGCTGGCATTATGTAGGCCACTCAGTGCAGTTCTCCCATGGCTGCCTGCCATTTCACGCTGAGAAAGCATTTGGCGGGCAGTAATGGTCTGGTTTCAATAAGAGGCTCATCGATTGCATTAAGCTCATCCACACCCAATATGCAACACCTGTGCTGCTAGCTTGAGCACCAGATCCTCCTGCATGTTGGTCCACATTACCCCAAATAACGTGCTAATTTACATGCGTGTCAGTTTTGAAACATGAGCTTCTTAATCAATGGCGTTCGAGCTATAATATTGATTAATTGTTATGAGACTAGATGTCATCTGGAGTTATTGCGGTCATCATCCCACACAGGTCTTTCTTCCTGTAACACATTTTGACATGACACAGTTGAAAAATCGCATGTGTGAATAATAAAATGAATGATGTCCATGAAGCTGCTTCAGTTTCATAGTGCTGGTGTTGTGCATGTGGGACACGAGGATAGAAATGAGTCATTGTTAATGTTATTAGTAACACCTTTTCTTTTTGTGCTATGACAAGCACAAAGGTCTGCTGCGAAAAAAAAGGTCTGCTGGGTGGAGGTTTGCAGATAATAACACGAGGTCATTAAACTCAGTATACTTGTAAGAATGAGAGCGGTGTAAGCTGAGCAGAAAAATAATTGTCCAAGATACAAAACACCTGTGTTTATGAACCATGGTGGTGTAGAGCAATTCCTTCATTGTCACCTTGTAAAACTATTTTATCCAGTTGGATTGCCTTTGAGGCTATTGCTTATAGAATAATAAGGTCCTACAGTTGAAGGGTGTATAATTATTTGATTTTCTTATCATTAAAAAATCCATCTGACACATGGAAGAGTGGAACGTGCTCCCAGTAAAACAAACACACCCCTTGGTTTGACCTTCTACGAACTCATAAATTCCTTCCTCCAATCCTTAATGCAATAACTACGGCAGGCCCAAACATACACACCCATCCTGTCACATCACGTGTGGAGCAGAGTGGCCTGCCTTTTTAAATTCAGTGCTACACTTCACTAGTCTGAGAATGTTTGGCAAAGCTCCGGCCCTCCACAAAGGAATGAGCCTTCCTCCTTTTGGTTGCTGAAATGAGGAAATCGGGAAATATTCCAGTCTTGCTTGAGATATCTGTCAATAATAAATATGCTGTATGTAAATATGTACTTTTGGAAGGGGCCATGCATCGGCCTACTTCATAAAATATATAAGTTCAGATTCAGATAGGTCACCTCTTCAAACAAATTACTTATCAGACATAAACACTGTTTATTTTTTGTCTGGGCTTGTAAGTCGTTGTCTTTATGATGAGAGGTCGAGACTTTGGAGGTGATGTGATGAATATCAAGTAACTAAGAAACTCAAGAATTGAAATGGACTATCAAAGCCTAATTTGTTTAGAGTCTAGGCATTAACTTCTCGCATAATAATATACTGAATCAGGCTTTAATTGATTTGGCTCCAGCCATGGAAAAAAAAGTATTCTTTTTCCTTTTTTACGTGGGTGTGCAGGAGTTAGTTTATGCAGTTTTACAGAACAAAATGTGTGTAGAGTGTGAAGGACAACTGTAACTGCCTGCAGAGTCGTCATCAACCACCACTGGTCTGAAACAGGATTTGCTTTTGCTTCTCCAAGCCTCAGACAGCTGAGAGAGAGGACCAGAGACCCAGATAAAAATGTCTTTTTATGGAAAAGAGGTCTGGGCAACACGGGCTGCATGGCTTCCTGTCAGCAGTGTGTCAGTCTGAGTGTCATAGTGCAAAATACAGCAATATTACTGGACACACATTGTGAGTTCCTGCTGTGGTGGGAGGAGGGATACATCCACAACAGAGACTTCCAAATCTCTGATTTCCTGATTGTTGCAGCATCGTGACATGCTGCTCCTCAGCCTCAGCAGGAGGAATGTGCTCAGCTCCAGCCAAACATTATGTCATCATCAACAACTTGTACTGAGCAAAGCCAAGGCACAACTCCTCTGTTGTATTCACACGCCGATCCTCCAACATAAAAGCACAGTGATAAAAGCATACAAATTCACCTCTGTATGGCATTTAAGATATTCATTATAATAGAATCCGTCTCTTAAATCTCCAATTTAAAACAAAATGTTACAAATTTGGAAAGCTGAGATGTTTTCTAACTGTTGTTATCTAGTATCTGCCACTGAATTTGTATAACTGAAACAATTAGCTTATTAATTGATGTGCCACATCACACATAAAGTAAGTCAGCAAGTCATTTTTGAAGCAAATACACAAACTGATTCTTGCTTCTCAGATGTTAGAATTTGCTGCTTTTCTTTGTGTTACATAATAATAAACTGTATAGCTTTGTGTTTTAAACTGTTAGTCAGAGATAAAAAGCTATTCAAGGACATCGACTGCCTTAAGAAATTATGAATATTATGATATTTTATTGCCAAACAATAAATTGATGAATTAAGAAAATAAATTGCAGATGAATTGGTTGCAGCTTTGAGGATTTATTCTAAAATGCCAAGCTGTAGAGAACTGTGCCGTGTTAAGATTTAACGCTGGATTTGATTTTTGTCTGTTTTTTTTTTTAAGTAATTCATTGCAGAGGACACAAATGGCCTTCAGATGTACGAGCCAATGACAAAACAGTGAAATCTTCCACCTTTACATCACATTAGAAAACCAGCCATCATGAGGGATGGCATGTTATGTAATTCTCCTCTTAACTGATCCAGCTTGTTGCGCGGCTGACCGGGCTTTTCTCTCTGTGAACTGAGAACCATGAGAGCACGGTGTCACAACAATTTAATATCTCCATTACCGTGTTTTGTTAAATGGTGCAGGCCTACACAAAACTTCTTCAGTGCTCAGAAATACTACTCTACACACTGCCTGCCTTGCAAAGGTCAATCTCTGGCTGATCACTGTCCACACAAAGCAACCTGCTCATCCATGACACTGAGTGGAGATGACCTGACCACCTGGGAGCTGCACATTATAGATCCTTTTCATGGCAGACATTTTGACTTGTCATATTTGGGGAAAACACAGGTGATACTAATTTTGTTAACAATAGCTCAGACCCATCATGTGTCTCCGTGAACGAAGCCAGCGAGGCAGAACACACAACATCAGGGCCGTGGAAGTGGCTCGGCTGAACTTAATTAAGTCATATATGTAATGTTATTAAATACACCCAAGCTCTCTGTGCTATGACATGCTTACATGTCTGCTGTGAAAAAGGACTGCTGAAAACAATGTTTGGATTTTACCTGCTGAGAAGCTCTGTGATATTAAAAGCTGTGAAGGCAAATGGTAAAACAGCTTCAAGTAAAGTGAGAGAATAAACTGGAATCAAGTTTGCAGCTGCAATATTTCATGTAAGGCGTATGAAACAATGAGTTTCACATGCCGCTTGCTGCTACATGCAAAAATGCCACCAGTTTAGTGACGCCACCAGATTTGTTAGGTAGGTTTTGACTGCTGCTTAGGCCTGAGACAATCTGATCGATTAGCTGAAAGACAGAAAAACATTTAGCAACTATTAGGATAGTCGCTTAATAATTGATTACGCAAATATGCCAAACATTTGCTGTTTCCAGTTTCTAAAATGTGAGGAATTCTCTGTTATATTCTTGTGCACTCACTCTCAGTGTTTTGGGCAATACGTCAAGACAGAAAATACAATTTGAAGATCTCAGCGTGGGGTTTCTTACATGTTATAGACCAAATGATTGATGATTCACTGAAAAAAAATGGACTGATTTATCAATAAAAAAACAAAACAAATAATGATTAGTTGCATCCCTCCTGCCAGTTCACCTTGATGTCAGAGAACTTAGATTATCCCATTAAAAACGTCTCAATACATTAATCGATAACAATGAAGGTGATCATGCGTGGCAGCCCTAGTGTAAACAGTGAGGTCACACACACACACACACACACACACACACAGACACACAGAGAGAGAGAGAGAGAGAAACCTGGTGCAGAGTCTCATATGATAGTAAGTTTACACACACACTGTAGAGGGGGTGTCCAGTCATCTGTTTGTTATTTTAGTTGCGGTGAGCCTTAGCAGACTTCCCGACCATGAACCTGACACATCAGCTGACAGCTGTTGTCAACATGCACTGAGGACCAGCGGAGCAGATGATTATCGACACTCACTCTGTGGCTCCGGTGCCATTGATAGTGTTCCCATCGGGGATCGGGTTGAGTTGGATCGGCTCTGGCTTCCTCCTCTTCTGCATGTTGCACTCCAGGAACGAGCCGCTGCAGAAACAGTGGAGCCGCCTGCAGAGATGATGGATGAAGAAAAGGAGCTGTGCTGTCAGAGAGGCTCAGTCAGGTCGGTCGGCAGGGACTGACAGAGGCAGACACACAGCAGTGCAGTCATGAGCTGGACAGGAGGGGGAGGAGGGAGGCAGCTTGGGACTAATATTCTTTCTTAATGGGTGGATGTGAATGATCCGGGAGATGAAACGTCACAAAGATATTTACGTTCGTCTTCCGGACAGCATGGCTGCGGCGGGACAGCGCCCCCTCTGCTGGTGATGAGTGGTACTACCGTGCTGTGACCAAAACAACAGAGTTTGATTCAGATGAGTGAGGAGCTGCTGTGCATTTATACATTCATACCAACCACTGCTTGTCTGTGTATCCTGAGGCTTTTCCTCCAATAATTTTTTTAGAATAGTTTTTCCTTATCTGAATTGGGGGTTGAAGGTTTGAGGGTCTTGTAAACCATACAGATTGTAAAGCGCCTTAAGGTAAATTTGTGATTTGTCATATTGGATTATATAAATAAAATTAACTTAACCTGACCCATGGCACTATCTAGTATTAAGGACAGCAAGGTAATTTCTTTTTGTCTTCTAGCCACCTCTACTTTCTACAGAATAAAACATATACACTGTGTATTTTACAGGATTATTTCATTATTTTAGATTCACTCAGTTCAAACTGGACTATTTTTAGGCCACAGAATAATTTGAGGTTCAGGTTCTTTATTGTTATGCTCACAACAAAAATAGTGAAGCAGTCACTGGCAATTAGATCTCAGGGTCCCTCCAAATGTATCAAAGAAATGTATAAAAAAAAATTACATGAATGAAACTAAATCTAATTTGACACTAAAACACAAAATAGTATTGCAACTTAAATAAAGGAATACAATAGAGCACACACATAAAATGATTAATATTAAAATGTGATATATAAATATCTCACATATCATATACAATATGAGGCAGACAGATGATAACTATGATTGCAGGGTGACTAGTAGTAAAATGTATAAGCTGTATAATGTTAATAGGTTGTGCGGTAATGTATTAAATCTATATATATGTATAATGAGAGCAGGTTGCAGACATGTACAGTAAATATATTTATTTATTCTTGACAACTGGTGGAGTTTAACTACTTGTAAGCAGATTTTCTTGGTACTCAAGTAAAAATCCAAGGTACTTGATATTTATTTTTACTATTTATCTTTTGTGCAACTTAATACTTTTACTTCTCAAACTTGCACTTCTACCACTATGTCTCAGAGACAAACATGTTACTTCATACCGAACTACATTTCTTTCATATCTGAAAGATATATCTTAATATACTTTTAAGATGAGGATTTTTCATCCCCTCAGTGTCCAGTGAAAACTATTTCCAAATTTGGTGACTTTTCATTTTTCTGACGAACTGAATGTGTTAACTTTACTTGTTGAGTAATTAATAAAATAATAAATAAGCAACTTAAACCCCATTTGGGTCAGCTGGCAAATGCATTATAAATTAACATTTTTCTTCCCCTGCTGGTTTTGACAGTTAATTGCAACAATACAAAAGCTAAAAATGTTAAATTCTTTTGCGGTCACTCAAGAAATGAGATGCAAGTTCCAACTGTTTACCACTGGACTTGGACAAAAAGGAAATCAAGCAATATAAATAAAGCTGAAAACTGTTCCTGTTATGTAAAACAATTTTATTGAGGATCTCTCATTATCATCAACATTAGATTCCTTTAAATGTTTGCTCATCGGACATCCAGAACAATAGTGATGCACTTGGACCCTCCAGCAATTATTTCCATGAGTCTTTTTCATCTCACCAGACGTTACCACAAGACATACTCAAATCCAGAATCTACAATAAATTGAATGGAAAAGCAAACATGAATATACATTTATGCAAGTTGTGTATATTTCTTATGCAAATGGGTAAATAAAATGAACTATAATGTGAAACCAC
Organism: Scortum barcoo; assembly: GCA_023238725.1. Lineage (NCBI taxonomy): Eukaryota > Metazoa > Chordata > Actinopteri > Centrarchiformes > Terapontidae > Scortum > Scortum barcoo. The sequence goes on from CM041536.1 coordinate 12,847,948, forward strand.
TTCATGTGATTAATTTAATCCCACTGGATTAGAATATATTTATGATCACTGGACATTAAACAAATGCCATTTAAGTCACCATCTCCAACAAAATGCTAATCAAAACAATAATCAAAATAATTTAACCATTTTTCTTTGTCCAGGCCATCATCAGCCTCTCACAAACAGAAACATTTTCCATGCATGCTTTGGTTGTGTTTGATTTATTTCAGTCCAGAATCACTGAGGACTCAGGGTCTGATTTCACCCACAGCAATACTCTCCCCTCTTGAATACTTCTCTTTAAACATCTGGCATCTCTTATTATTGTTGACAGTCTCTGTGGCTGCTGAGAGGATTAAAAGAGGCTCTTATTGTACACAAGGTCTGACTTCTGTGGAAAAGTCCAAAGCTTTCTTCTCTTTCTTCTTCTCTTATTATCAGTGCATCAAATCTCCCACAGCATATGCAAATAACAATGCCACCCCATCAACTTTAACACCTTGCAGCATTAAAATCTGAACTTTCAAACGATTTAAACATTTTCTAAGTCCTTATTAATTCATTAAGCTTTCTGATTTATTCTTTCAGATGGATCACAAAGGAAAGACTTTTTGATCTATTCGTTCTTTGATTTGGGGCACATACTGCATCAGTCAGACTGTTTGACCTCTGTGGGACATATTAATCAGAATTGAACTACCAATGAATGGTTTCACCTGTTGGATGGGAGCACATCACCCTCCCTAGTGAATAATGTGTCAGCTGTCAGCCTGACTGTGCCATGTAGATTAAATATCAAGCAGAACTTGAAACTGCCATTTTTACAAACTGTTCTGAAGTCTCTACACAGTGCCCTGACAGACACAAGGCCACCAAGCCGTGCCTGGTTTACCAAAAGCATCCTCCTGCCAAAATCATCTTTTTCTCCATAAACCAAGACTGACAGAGAGGAAAGATTGGTCGCGTCGTATCTCGAGCCCATGGACAGGAACTGTGTGAATTCTAAGTCGCTTTTGACAAATTTGGCTGTGGGCGCTCGAGCACATCAGACCTGACTACAATCCTGGTCGCCCACATGGACCATTAAACATCCACACCCGTGGTCTTTCTTCCTGGGGGTTGGGACCTTCACAACTCACAAGTCACAAGAGGATTATTACTGTGGGTGAAAAAACAGTATTCTGCTTTTTTGGGAGGCTTTTAAAAATCTTTTCTTTAGTGAAGTGTCTTTTGTGAAAAAAAAACTTAAATAAATTGCTCACAACTTATAAACATGTACCCTGTGACGAGGAGTAGCTAGATATTGCTTTTTAATAAGGGTTTTAAAACTACATAATTTGACCTGTAGACAAGGCGTCTGCAAGTGTTGCAATAATGTGTCAGGTTTTTTTTTTGACAATTCCATGCTGCTTTTTTAAGGATTATATCATTTTGGGAGATTAAAAAAAGTATTTTTCCTACTTAAATCATGAGAGAATAATGCAGCACTTGAACAAAAATTGGTGCAATTATTTTTACCAGAGATTTATTACAGAAGGTGAAACAATATTTCCACAGTGCTTCACTGTGGCCATCAGGGGGGGATGTAGCCTCTATAGAACACCCCCCCCACCCCCACCGCCACAGCACTGATGTATGTTGAAAGTTTGATACGAGATGGCTGTTTCCAGATTGATCTGCTGACAGAGGAAAGGTTTATCTGTGCTCACTTTTACATTGACTTTATGATATTTGCATACAAGCATGTATGTGATTTGGAAAGATCTTTAGTGCACACACCCTGAGAATAGATTTTCACTGAGGTGTGACATATATCCTGCAGTTAACAGTTCCAATTTTTGTTATACAATATACAATGACAATAAAGATATATTCTATTAAACTGAATAATATAGATTCTGGATTTTTTAATAAAGGTTAAGGAGCAGGTGTAATTTTTTAAAAAAGGAGCTGAACCTTTGCTGTGAAATACCCCAACCATAACCAAATTATGACTCAAGAAAGAGTACTTGAGCTTAACACGTCTGAAGGGGATCTTCTGCAGCAACATTTCTTTCTGCAGTCAGTGTCCCTGATACTCTGGATAATCCACAGACCTCGCTGTCAACAGTTTTTATAGGGGCTATTTCTTTGTTAGAGAGTCATTACAATGAAAACTGTTGACTGTGAGGTCTGTGGATTATCCAAAGAATCGGGGACTGTTGATGTCGCTCCAAATACGCTGCCCCCTGAATGTCATTTTCCAAAGCTGTGAACACTGAAAATGAAACCTCAGATTATATCTCAAAAATGTGTGAATTGTTATTTTTCTCCCTGCTTTAACAACAATCACAGTTTTTACTTCTACCAATTAGATCTTGCCTCAATCTCCTTTTAGATATGCTTTCTGTTTTGTAGCACTTGGTCAGGGGCGTAGGACCCGAAGGACAAGGTGAACTAATTTAGAGGGGCTAAAGGTGCTGGGGAACCCAAAAGATGCCACGGATGCAGGGGCCCAGCTATGCTCCTGCATTTGCTTGTTGATTTATCTGTTGTATCTATACATAAGACGTATCTATGTTTGTTGATCAACCCCAACTGTAAATTGAGTGTTGGAAAGTCTCCTAAACGTCCTCACATATATTTCTATAATGCAGATGTTATCAGATTAATTAATTTCTTCATACTTTTTAAGAGTTTTTAAAGGTGTTTCCTTTTGTAACTTTCACAAAAGGAAAGACAAAAGGCAGAAATTGCATTAGCCCAAACGCACATTTGGGAGGATGTTAACTGAGGGTTACGGGAGATGTCACATATAGGCCACCAGCTTACAGCTACAGAGTTTCAGTCCAACACTGTTTACACAGCAGACATTGCTGCGCCATGAGGAGACAGCTGATGAGACATAAAAGGAGCAAGCTCAGATGCACTGATCAAGGACCGGCTGCGGTACGAGAAAACCAAAATACGCTGTGTCTTGTTTGATGCTGTGGATTTGTTGCCTCATCCACCCCTCCTCTGTTTGGGGAGTAAGGGACTTGTGGTCAGGGATTACAGCAGGCCACAAAGGCAGCTTCTGAAGCAGCTGATAACAGCAGCCAGTTGCTCCGGCTGAGAAGAGAGGCCAACAGTTCGGGTCCCAAACATGCAAATCTGTCCAATGACCAAGACACAGTTTCAGCTGCAGGATGGGGCACTGTTTTCAGTTCTTATACAAACAAATAAGTGGTTTTATTCAGTGGTTGAATCTCATTTGTAGTGATTTTTTCTCTATAATCCACGTTCAAAGGATTCATCTGCAATACATGAACTTAATTTGAAAGTGTTGGTCCATTTAGTCTTTTTTTACAGCATGAAATTCACATCACTTATTCCTTCACCTTGAGTGTCCTCTCTTCACACAGGACCAAGTCTACTCAGGTGCAGCCTAAAACTTACTTCTGGATTGAATTTTCTTAAAAATTCTGTGTACTTTAAATTCCTAAAATGTGCTTTAAGGAATATGTGTTTTTTTGACTCACAGTTAGGATGAAAGGAGGATCACCTTTAAAAGATAAGAGTAATAAAACACCCAGGAAGAGGACCAAAAGAAGACAAAGGAGAAATCAAGGAGGGAAGCACAAATAACTTCAGGAGAGGATTTTCCCCCTGAAAAAAGAATTTGTTTGCAGTCTTTCAGTGGTGTAATGGATTTTCATGTTTCATACAGAGCGTAATGTCCCTTAGCCAGCAGCAATAGGAAGGTGGAGCTGTGTCCTTCTGTTTGAGTAAGATAACTCAGCGAGCTAATACAGAGGAAAACCCAGCTGTGTCTTCTTTTACTTTCGGGTAGATGTAGCTCATCTGGAGCCAGGCCAGAGACGGCATACAGAGCGCTGCATGCGCTGAATGTGACTGCGAACACATTTCTGATAATGTACAGAAAAACAAAAGTCCAGCACTCAGCTGAACTGAGACAGAACAAGTACTTGTTAATGACTGAGACCTAGTTGACATTAGTGCGGTACATGGCTGGAAATACTGCAGATTCGCTTTACTGGGATTGATGGACAGACAGCATCCATATGTAGTGGTGTAAAATAACTTAAAATCTATGCTCAATTAATTAATTTTACACACAAAAACACAGGGAGAGCTACTTTACTCGATGGTTTATCCATTAAGTAAATTTCATGCAAACATTTTAACCATTTCATGATTCCAGCTTTTGCAGTGTAAAGATTTCCTGCTTTTTCCTAGTCTTAAAATTCCAATAAATTAAATAATTTGTGGGTTTTATCCATTCGCTAGACAAGAATTTCACCAACCAAACAATGAACTGATATAGAATATAATTACAATAATAATGACTAGTTCACATAAACGTAACTTACACATAAAACAATTAAGTCCACTTTAACCAACAACAAAAGTAAAATGTTGCTCAATGCTACAGAAAATTAATCTAATGATGTTATAATAGTGTAACACTCACAGGGGCCATTTCTCTGCAAACTGAGGACTATTACATTTGACTAATTTACTTATTTACTTACTTACTCGACTAAAGTACATTTTGCAGATAAATCATATGCATTTTACACATGATACATACACACAACGCATAAAATATTTTTACAGTGTGGTGTTGTTACTTCCTCCACCACTGTCTTTGTGCACCGGGTCATGGCCCCATGCTACTCTAATTGCAATTACAAGTGGACAGTCAGCTGAATTTGTGAGATTAAATTAGAATGTGTTACTCACCCCTGTGTGTTTTATAGTGTATGAAAGCCTTTTTAGGGATATGGGTTAGACGTTGCCCATAATCACAGAATAACATCTGAAAAAGTGAGACAGAGGGTCTAATGTTGGTTGAGGAAAATAACAAGTAAGTCGTGAGGACTTTTTAGCGCATTTCACAGTTCCAGCAGAGTGTCACTGATGCCAACAGTAAGATTTGAGCGGCTGCAGTGGTGTTGATTGGTGCTGTAGATGACTGCAGATTTGTTCAGTGCTTGGAGCTACGCTGGACGTGTGCTGCTGTTTGATCGTGATCACTTACAAATGAAGCTGTGGACATTTTTTTTTTTTACACTGTGTCAACTTTTATTTCGCAGTTGTCTTGTGTTTCCTGTAACACGTCTTTACCACATTCTGCACCGACACTTAATTCGAGGAAAAGTCTGCTTTAACACCACATTTTTCTTATTGCCTGTAAATCCAATGGAAAGACATAAAGTCCTTCTCTCATTTATTTCTGACAAACTTTCCCTGTCTGTGATGCTGGGTGGTGTCATTTGTTACTGCAAATGTAAATCTTTAAAAAGTAGTTTCTTTTTAAAAAAAATGCTGAATACTTTCCCTCAACAGGTGGATACTTAAACAGGTGTAAATGGTGCATTTATTAGGGACTACTTCCAGCCGTGGATTACTACACATTTGGTCTTTTATTTACAGCAGGAGGACAGTATATGTGTTGCTGACTCAAAACAAACTTCATTTCTCTCCATCTCTGTAATGAAGGTAAATGCCACATGCTGATTAGAGGGATCAGTTCACTTGATGTTTTTTTTTCCAATGTATTTGTTGGTAATAACAAAAATATTGATTATCATCAAATTATCATCAATTTCTCAGGTAACTCAGTCGGGAACATTTACCTCTCAACAGTCTGTCCACTGCACTCACCAGCCTTTGACCTCCCACCAAGAAAAATACCTCTGTTAAATGTCACTGTATGAAAACCAGATTGCAGGTTTCCAAACTGTCCATGTGGAAAATCAAAAGGGGGGCACGCGCCTGTCGTGGGAAACGTTGGGATTACAAGGCGTACAAAGGATTTTCCATCAATCATTAGCTGACTTCCCCTCTAAACCAGAGCACATTTGTCAGGCAGATGAGGATCAAGAGCGTAAGTTCAGGTGAAACTTTGAGAAAAGGAGTACTGAAGAAAGAAAGAAAAAAAAACTTATTCTACCTGATGCTGATGTGACTTCCTCCTGGATCGAAACAGAGGTGCTCATCTTTGCAGAAAAATATAGCATCTAATTATAATAATTATGCTCTTCCAGGCAATTTGCCTGCCGTCACCTTATATAGTTTAGAATATTGCATCCATGTATGGCAAGCGGACAGACAGTCTGTAGGGAGTTAGAGACTCTTTTATCTTTTATCTTCCTTTAAAGTGTCCCACAGGTTGTATACCTGCAAGGGCCAAAGTGACTAATATTTCATAAACTGTGACAGGATTATGTTTAAGATTATGTCTGTGTGTAGGTGAGGCTTGGGGATTTGAGGTGGTGGTGGTGATGATGGGGGGGGGGGGGGGCAGCATCAGCATCAGCGCCCATGACGTCACCAGAGTTTAAAGTGGGCCGCGCTTCACCCAGTCAAGTAGAGGAGAGAGAAGAGGAAGGAGGAGGCGGCGGCAGCTCCCTCTCATCAGCACCTCACCTGCGGAAAACTCCACAAACTAAGCCGCTCTCCAACCCGCTCTGCCATTTTCCCACTTTGTCGCTCACCGAGAACATGGAAGAAGACCGCGGACCCGCCGATTCCCTGCTTTTCTGTTGAGAGGCGATAACTTTAAATTTCAAGTCTCCCGAGGGGTGAGTTCAAATGCATTTACCCGAAAAAAAAAAAAAAAGGAAAAAAGAAAGAAAGAAAAAAGAATCGGCGGTGGAGGCTGATGATGCTGCAGCTGGTGACACTGACAGCCTCTGTGGTGACAAACAGCTCGGCAGATGTTAGTTTAAATAGACGAAGCCCTCATGTTGGAGGCTGTTTTTTTTTTATTTCATCATTATTTGTGTTTGTTTGTGTTGTTGGAGGAGCCCGCAGTAACTTGGGGCGCAGTCTTTTGGCGTTTGAGAGAGCTGCTGCTGGCTGCTTGGTGTGACAAATTGCGCTTTCTATTTAATTAGGCTATTGGCGAGTCTATCCTGTGCAAATGTGCGTGCTGTGCCAAAGAAAAAAGGACTGTATCATCCCGGAGAGTTATAATCCACTGCAGCCATGTATTGTGTTTTGATTTCATTTCTTTTCTTTTTTTTTTTTTACATGCCTCGTTGGCTGCATGCTCTGCCAGGAAAACTATTAGTTTGAAGCCACCGAGATTTAGCAGCCTGTTGTATCGCACTGCATGCTAATGATGCAGTCGGTTTCCAGCGCTTCAGCAGAAGTTTTCATTGGCGGCTCTACTTGATAATCATCTTTCATTCCCTTGCTTCCTATTAAATGTTGTATTTGACATTTACATCGGTCCAAGTGGCGCGGCGTCTCTCTCGGTCTGTGATTCATTTCCCCACCGGGGTTTAAGATCATACTGTCGTCCCTTTCAAAGTCAAGGATGAGAGAGTGAGTCCGCGTTGAACGTCTGGGTTCAGTCCGGGATGAAGACCACATGCGGGGTGTCGCGCCTCCTTTCAGCCGCTAGATGGCAACAGAGCGCAAGCTAAGGCGGCTGATTAAACTTGCATTAGTCTATTAGTCAATGAGCAGATCTGCGCCACGGTTTGATAATGAAATCATTACTGATGTTGATTTCCTTTGTGGGAGAATAAACAGACCAAGACGGCTTTTGTGAAAGCAATGATTTTTATCAAATCACTGGCAGATACATTTGGTGCACACACACACACACACACACACACACACACACACACATTCAATTCAAACACACACATACACAGACATACACACAGACATACACTTGCACACCCTCTCATTTGAAACAACTGGAACCCCACAGTAAATACTGTTGTTTTGCCCAGCTGGAGCTGCATACATTGAAGCCCACGCTCTGCATGGGTTCCCCGCATTATAGCAATTTGTCACTACACTATTTGACACCACAGCAATGCAGGTTTTGTTTTGACACTGTGACTGACATGGCTTGTGCACTGAGACCATGTTCTCAAAAATTACAACTTGCTCGTTCTTTGTCCACCCCCCCCCCCCCTTTTTTTCCGACAAAGCAAGCCTTTGTTTTTTTTTGTTTTTTTTTAATGGCTACACAATTATGTGTTCAATCACTTTCAGATTTTTACATCCTAAACCCCCCCAACCACCCAAACACAAGCACATCCACATGCAGAAATAAATAATTCACTTGATGCAAACTCATGCTTAACTTATAATTACTGTGTACCTTTGTATTAAGAAGTTAGATTAATCTGTTTCAAAGTCTAAACTATTTTTAATCCACTGAAGCAACCAAAAAAAGCCAGCCAGGGTTTTGGGGCATTGCGGCTCCTTAGAATAAAAGAGAATGAGGACAAACATCTGTCACCTTTTTTAATTTCTTTTGTTTATTGTTTCCATGTAGCAGTAATTTAGGCTGTCAAACAAGTTAGACTAACTCCTTTTTTTTATTTGGTCCCTGTCCTGTGAAATTGATGTATCTCCAAAATGTCAACTTTCCCTGAGCGTAAATAACTGCCTTGTTTTCTGAGTTGTGACAGTGCATTTTTTATCTAACCTAATGGGCTTTTAAATGGTTTATTTAGCTTTAGAAGGAGGATAATTTTCTTAGTCCTTTGTTTATGTGATCAATTCAAAAATCACCAAATCTGAGGATACATGGTTTCGTTTGGACAGCATTATCTGGTCATTGGGGAAGCCCTTTCATCCCATTATTATTCAAATTTACCCAGCTTAATCTACACTCATGTGAAAAATTCAGAACTACAGATTCATTTTTTTATGTTTACTTTTGTGTGCAGAGCAATCGTGGTGGCCTCTGTGTTTTTATTGAACCCACGCACAGTTGTTTCAGTCTGTCGAGGGATGGCATGTACTTAGAAGTACTGTAACACGCTCAGTGAGCTTTAAAGTTTATTCTCCCCTCTAATAAAGTGGCCATTCATTAAAACTTGTGATCTGTTGGTTGTTGTTGTTGTATACCATCTGGTGGTCCTCTAGGGTTAGGGGTTGGTTTTCACACAATTTATTTTTTTTTTAGCAATGAGAGGCCAATGCCGCCAGAAAACAAACTGATACTCAGTTCAGCTTCAGTGGCTCCAGCTCCCAGTAGCGCCAAGGACGACATTTTGCCACAGAGACACCGTGAATTCTGACGTTATTTAATGAGAAGTGAGCAGACACATCTTTGTCTTATTTTCTGAGCCCCTCCAAAGTGAGACATCCTTCAAGGGCGCATAAATGGCTCGTGCTATTGGTAGTGGTTTTTTTTGCTGTGTGCACTTTACAGTCTAGTAAACCCTTTCAACTGGAAATACTGATGTTCGGCTGAATCAATACGTTTAATTAGTGCTGATTAATGAAAGAGTGTGGCTGTGGCACTCTGACAGCTTTCTCGCCTCACAAGGACAGATTCTATTGGCAAACAGGGAGAAATTGTTTTCCATGATAGGAATTTGATTCTACATAGTAATAGCCATTCACAATGTAGATTAGACATAATGACAGAATATACGTGTAAGTACAATTTACATTTCTGTTTGATTAAGAGGGCACACTAATTCATTCTTTAATTATTCAATAAATGCAATTACTGCTTGATCAGCTGCTGGTTTGAACCCACGCAGGTTCGATAATCTCTTAATCACATGTGAATTAAAAGATTTGAAAGCACATATGCTGAACAATAGTTTTCCCCACAGGCCTGATGTGTTGTTGGCAGTCTCCAGTAGCATATCAGGGTGTGTAGTCCGTTCAATGCGGTGTAGGATAATGAGTGGGTTGGGTCCAGTTCAGAAGGGCAAATCGTAGTCAGCTCAGCGTTATAAACTTGACACAGATTTCAAGGGCCAGACATGCGAACGCCTCTGTGTACCGTAATATTTCAAGGCAGAATTTCTTTTCGAGTTTGTTGTTTTGAACACTGTTATCTGTCAAAGCCCCTCAAAAAGTAACAGCTCCAATGACCTTTATTCTGCAAATTAAGCCGTTTTTGCTTTGCGCTGACTGATAGATCTTATTATTTCAGCAAAAGTGCATTGAGCACTGAGCAAACACCCCAGAGCCATAGCAACTACATTAACAAAAGTTAATGAAATATATGGAGGCAGGACCTGGACTTTGCTTTACTTTTGAAAGCTGTGGCATTTACTTTTTGCACGTCCGTGGAGAGGGAATGAAAACAATATAGCACAGCGTTCACCCACGTCTTATCTCTTGCTATTCTATGTAAACATATTTATGCTGCAGCCCGTAATGTATTGTTTGACGATAAAAGCAGATGGAGTCTTGTGTTTGTCATGCATCTCTTTTCTTATGTGTCTGGATCGTGAATGAAAGTCATGGCCATGCATGTTTTGCATCAAAACAAAGTCAAATAAGTGCAAAGTGATGCTAAATTTTTAAGGACACAAGACCCTGCTCCTGAAACTGCATAGCTGGCTGGCATTGAAAAATAAGAAGGAATCTGCAATTTAGATTCAGCTTCAATTCTATGTTAGCTGTCCCAAAGGTCTGACAATGTCTGCATCTGATTATGCTCGCATGCATTTAATTAATAATTCGACAATGCACGGCATTGATGTCGGTCAGCCAACGCTCTGCAGAGGAATAGATTGCCTGAGTCTGATATCCAGCCACAGCCTCTTAGCGAGGAGCAGAAACGATGAGCTCAGGCAGATTTCAGATACAAGAGCTCCAGTGTGGAGCTGCGTTAATCCCCCCCTCCCTCAGGTGCAACCGCTCCTGGGGAGGAACGCCACGGACTACTGCTCGCCATCGATGCTTGGCCGTGCTCTGATTAATGCACTCATCAGTTCTTTTCTTGTTTGTTTTAATGACAAGCATGTCCCTTGTGGGAATCTGGTGACTTTTTGCAAATACTGCTGATGCATCTGCTTACACCTGCCACTTTTTTCTTTCTTGTCTCATGAAAGGACCGCTGCCATAAAGCCTGAGTCTTCTGACATGACAAGGCTGTCAGTTACAGCGCAGGGAACCATACGACACATTTTTCACCGGAGATACAGGAAATACACGAGCTGAGGAAATGAGCAGTGATAAGATCTCCGCGTGTTGGGATGTGTTCTGCTTTGTTGATAAGGCTATTATTCATCATTATGCCTTAGACAGCAGAAATTCACTCCCCATCTCAGACATATACTTTTTACATGTAGTTTATTCACTGCTTTATGTTTACAACCGAGGTGCACTGACTTTTATTACCAATTACTGAGGAATAAAAAAAAAATCAATCACCGATTTAGACTGCAGAGAAACCAAAGATACTCAGTGAGTATCTTAAATTTTCTCTAATCTTTTCTTCTGAGAACTGAGGTTGTTGAATGGAAGAAGAGAATTATGGTCCTCTTTGAAACATGCTGAATTTGAATAATTAATGATAATTTGACAGTGTGAAGAGGGCAATGAGAGGCACTATGGTATTTTAAAATCTTGAGAAAATCTGTTAAAATGGATGTGATTCATTTTATAAAATTCATAACTCTGATCAAAGAATGATGCTATTTTTAATACTTGATGAACAAAGAAAGAACCCAACAGTACCCATAACAGAGGTTAAACAAACATTGCATCCCACAGTGCAAACTTTTCATGGATCCTAGATAAACTGAAAGTTTACAGATAGTTTCTTTGATATCAAACAATATTTAATCCTAAATTACATGCTGACAGAAGAAAGATCCAGTGTTTGAGGTTTGAAAGGTAAGATGAACTTAGAAAAGCCAGAACGAATTTAATACTGATCACAGAAAAATGTGTAATTAACTGACCTGAGCATGAACTTTTGAGGTAACAAGATTGTTATGTAGATGTTTCGGTAAGTACCACAGTGCGTCCTGTATGTCGAGCTGACATGGTAATTATTATTCACATTTCATATCTTACAGCAGTTCTGCAATATTATTGATGATGGATGATCATCATCCTGACAAATGCAGACAGGGGAAGAGTTGTGGTCATGCCACATTTGGCTGCCTATATGTGATTGATGATTAAAGTGGACAAATGATTCACCTTGCTCAGCTGTCCATAAATAGTGTGATGCCTATTAGAGGGTGATACCTCGCCTCTGGCACCTTTCACAGAAGGACCTCATCATAGTATTTTCTTTTTCTGTGTGTGTGTGTGTGTGTGTGTGTGTGTGGAGAGAGTGAGGGAGATAGTGTGTACTTCTGGGTATATAAATACAATCACAGTGCAGCTGATTTCTGTGGAAGTGAAATTTCATTCAGAAACAGAGATACTTGCAGACCGTCAGCTCGACTGCAACATTGCACAGAAACCTGATGTGTAACATATTACTGCCGCATCTCAGCCACATGCTCCTGTTTAATAAATGTTGTAGATGCATCTTCTCTCAGCCTGTGTGATCAGTTCTGGCGAGCAAACTCTGGACTGTTTCCAATGCCTAGTGATGGATCTTTGTGCTATCAGTGAGGCGCTTTGAGCCCTATAACATAAAGCCCCTGCGCTTATTCAGCACCCGCGTACCTTGCTTGTGATCAATGGCCAGCAGTCAGGACAGTGAATGGAGCACAGATTGAACCACATCTGGGATTTGGATGCTGAATAACTACCCACTCAACAGCGGTGACTCATGAATAATACACCAGCCAGCCAAGTGTCCCATCTCCTTTGGCCCCTCACAGGCGATGCTTTCGCACTCAGACCTGTCCAGAGAGCGGAAGGTCAGGTCACAAATACTTGGCACCCCCAGCAGCAGCATGAGGCAGTTCTGCCTGCCACAGCCATGGGAGATTGGAGAGAATAATGAAATATAGGCTGGAAAAGAAGCAAGTGGGGTTGTAAGGGTGTCAAAGAAATGTAGCAAAATTTACAGCAGAGACCATTTTGGTCAGGTTTGTGTAGATTTTTATATACAGCACAAGGCCGTGTGGGTTGAAATGACCGAGAAATCTCCACACACTCCCTTTTCTGCCTTTCTGATTTGAAACAGGTGTAGGGCACATATAACATGATCTATGCATATTGTTTGCTTCGTATGATTTTGCTGTGCATTTGAGTGCATAAAATGTGTATTTTTTATTCTGGGTTCTATTGTGATATTTACAATATTTTGATATATGGCTTAATTATATACTAGTAATACACACTACAGAGAAATAGAGATACAGATGGGTTTTTAACAATGTGAACCTTTAATGAAGCAGATGATTTATAAAGACAACATTTTAATGCATTGTTTCTTTAGCTTGGGGCTTAGATTCTGTATCCTAATTATTATGCAAGCAAGATTCTTAATGACTTTGACTGGACCTATGTGTATTGTGGGTATTCATTAACAGTAACATTCTGGCTTAATTTAAGTCTGTCATGCTGGTGATGAAAATGGAGATCTTCTTCATGTTTTCATCAGGCAGCCAAAAGCACTCCTCTCTTTTGTTCATTTTTTTTTTAATGCATTCAGGCATTCAGTCTAAGTAGGCGTATTTTGCTCAAGTGGATTGAAGGACATTTAAAAGGTCATGGTGGACAAAATTGGGCATACATCTTTAATGCAAATCCCGTTGATGGAGCTCTCGTTTCGACAAATTGAGATCACCTGGTTGCATGATGGCCAGGCCTAACGTGCTGCAGAAGCATATTTTCAGATTTAATAATCATGATGGTAAATCGTTCCTCTTTCGGTCATTGACAAGTGAACCGGAAGGTTAATGTGCTACACTAGCAGTGGGTGTAAACCATTGATCTTGAGAGGAATGTGTGAGAAGTAGCTTTTAGTCAAACACAAAGAGTTAATATTAACTCCTAATTTGTTATTTGTAGAAATAAAAATTCCCCTTAGATATACAGAGATTCTTCTTGAAAGAGATACTCCTGCTTCTTGAAATTTCTATGAATTAACGGTAGAGTTTACGCTTGCCTACACTTGATATACTAAAAACATGAGTGGTGGAAATTAATTAAGTACATACACTCAATTTTAAGGTACTTGTCGTTTGCTATTTTATACTTCTACTTAATTTCAGATGGAAATATTGTACTTTAACCTCACTACATTTGCAGTCAATAGTTAAACATAAAACAACTATGTGATAAGCTTATAAAACACAACACATTTTTAAAGACTGAACTAGTGGCTCCAACCTTTTTGATTAGTGAGCCCTTATAAGAAAAAAAAAACTCTAGTTGTGAATCCTTGTAGTGTATCTGAGTCGTTGATAGTTCCATTAAAAAAGACATTTCCAATCTAAACCTCATCAACCTCAACGAACCTCAAAACATGGTTTCATTTCAGCAACTGTCCAGATTGTCCAGAGAAAACTGATTTTTGTATCAGAATGACAGTAAATACAGTGAGATCAGTACACAATTAAGTGTAAGTGTAAGACTAATGTGGACTTCACTACCAAAAAATCAGCCCTCCTGTGAGATCTTTGAGGATTGTCTGCACAAAAAGCAAGGTGCATCCAGGCGCAGTGGCTTTTCTCTTCCTCGCTCCCCCTCGTCTGCTTCACACACCGCTTACTCTGCGACATTTGGGACGAGTTTCTCACTGCTTGGCTTCTCACATCTTGGACACTGACACAAAATAAATGAAGACACAAAGAAGACGCAAGGTTCAGAGTTGGAAGGGGTTGGTGGCTGAGGTGTGAAACTATTGGTGTGTAAAATTGCCCTGGCAGCCGTGCTGTTGTTTCAGCATTTCATGGCGAGCTGCTCAGCTAGCGTCCCTGCTTGCCTGTTCGGTGCCTTCTTCCCTCCGCCTTTTTTTTTTTTTCATTTGTTTTTTCTGTCCACACCATACCTCTGCTGGGTCTGGCCCTCTCTCTGTAGAGGCTGTAACTTTATAAAATACAGTTATAGCCGTCTCGGCTGCTTAGTATGCATGGTTGTGTGGTTGCGCTTCCTTGACCGGAGCTGCGGAGTAATCGAGTACTTCAGTTTTGTTCTCTTGGTGGGAGAGAGCAGAAGGTTCATCGGGCTAATATTCACATGTTAATTTGTCCTAAGATATCCAACTGTTTTCCAGCAGCTCTCATTACTCGCAATCAGTCACAGGGTGGCTAATTGTCTGTGTGGGGAAGGAGAGTCTTTCTGGTGCGAGGAGGAGCCTGGCTGGTGCTTCCTCCTGGTGGCAGCAGGAGGCCAGAGCCAGGCTGTGGAGAGAGGACAGACGTAGCACAGAGGGCATTACGACACATTTGGCTGTCATTCCACTGCCTGGGGTTTGTTATTAGAAACATGGGGTGAAACACAGTGACTATTTGAAGCAGCAGGCAGAGCTATGTGACACAAACCACATTGTTATTTTAGTTCATTAAGTGGTGTTGTTTCACTAATTAGTTTTTCTTACGGAAAGTGTGGGCCCAAAGCTGGTAATTGGTGACATGTTTATGACTGTGGATTCTGCGCCTTCTATGTGGATAAGAACCCAAATCCAATTAATTACCAAAAACTTGATAATGTTTGAGAGAGGAAAAAATGAGGGCAAAGTTCTATTATCTATATTTGATGATCATGTTTACTCACATTAGTTTCAAATTTTCTGCTCTTTCTTTGAACCACTTCTGAACAGATGGCTTGACCGGCTCCGCTGCTCTTCTCCCTTGTGTGTCTGATTCTACATTCATAAAGCTAACGTTAGACTAGATTAGTTCCTCTGATGTCCATGAAGCAAATTCTTATTATTGCCTGTGGTTTAGAGTGGGCTGACTCCTGCCTGGGAGCACACAGGATAGTGTTTGTCTGCTCTGACAGGCTGTAGAAAGTCTTTGTGCCCAGAGTAAAAGAAATAAAAGTATGAGGAGAGCCCCCCTCCAATGGGCTGTGTCTGGTGTTGGCCTACCCTGCGGTAAGGCAAGGTTATTCAGATGAAAGATGGTGTTGAGATTAGTGAGCCCTGCCCGCGCGTGTGGACGTCCAGCATGCTGCACTGCGTGATTTATGAGAGTCGTGATATCAGCGGCCGCCACATGAATAAACCATGTGGCCAGAATTAAGCTCCTGTTAAACGACGCACAGCATTTTTCCCAGGTGCCTCAACCTCCAAGTGGAAATCATGAAAGTTGTGTTGTTGCAATTGTGTTGTAGTAGCTTCATGAGACCACTTGTTGATGGTCCAGTGCAGCAGCTGAAGAACATCCGGTTTTAAATCCCCTGAGGATTTCCTGATTGCTGATAATTCCCACAGCTTTACCAGCGCTGTCAGCTGGAAGTTGGATGGTTTTAAGTTCATTAATGGTTGGTGAATGACTTAAGGAGGTCATCGGAGGTCTTAACCCAGAAGAATGTAGCTCCACTAAATAATGTATTTCCACCCCATAATTTATTCAGTGCCATAATAGCTTGTTAACTTCAAATGTTGGTATGTGTAAAGTGCCTTCTTTTTTTAAAAAACATACTGGGGCATAATATCTATCTAATAATGTCTGTGACATGTCTGAAAACACTGACTAACTCCAATCACATCCCATTTTGTCCAACCAACAGTCTAAAACTCCAAGATATTCTGAAACTGAAACCATCAGTAATCGATAATCAAAATAGTTGTCTCTTAGTGTTGATTGATTTACTGTTTCATCTCTAGTATATGCAGTACTTTCTGTTATATATTATGAGATTTATAGATTTATGTACATAAATGAGAAGGTGAGAAAGACAGCCCAGACATTTAAATACATCATTGACTTGAATAAGACTGATTGTGTGGAATTACAAGCAGTCAGAGTTATAATTTACAGCACACACCTGAAATGTTCAAGACTAAGTCTTTAAATAAATTTTTTAAAAATAAATGTTCTATTCTTTAATACAATGTATCATCAGAGGCACAATGCATAGTGAGGTGCTATGGTGGCTCTGTACGTCAGTACTCAAACTGAAAACTGCATACATATGAATGCCATTCATGCTAATAATATGAATATTACACTTCTGTCTTCTGTCCCTCCTGTCCATCTCCACTCTTTCTCTCTGCTTGGAAAATCAGCCCAGGGCCAAAGAAGGAAGGAACTTTCCTCTCATATTATATAAAAAAATATCAAATCACTATGTCCTGTGTCCTCGGAAATTACTTGAACTACTAATATCCAGAACCATAACTAAGCAGTATTATAGTTGCACGGTGTCCAGTCCAAGATTGAAAGATTGTAAAGTTAATCCTCAGCTGGATCATGTCAAGCTGGCATTCCTAATCATTCAAGTGTAATAAAAAGTAAAGTACCCTGGAGTGCATTTTTACTGAGATCAGGTGTAAGACATTGCTGCCTTGGCTGCACTTCATGCTGTCAGCATTGCTGAAATTCCCATAAATGCAGCAACAAACACCCTCTTGGGCTTTATGACTTCAATACACTTGGTGCAAGTTCATGCGTTTGCCTCTTTAAAGTGATGTGTATATACAGTGGAATGAAAACAAGAAATCAAGACAAACTAAGAAAAAACAATAACAAGATTCCCTGTTTCCATAAAGGTGAGCGCAGACTAACTCAGTGTTCAATGGACTTTTTTAGCACCCTCTGTGTTTAGATCCTTTACTTACATAACAGTGAAAATACCACAGTGCAAAAATAAAGTAAAAGCAAAATGCCAAGCATATAAATATTTACTGGAGTCACATAATACTGAAAAATAACCATTTTCTTTTCAGTGTAGTGAAGTGTCAGTATAAAGTTGCAGAAAATAGAAATACTCAAGTACCAGCAGGCTAAACTGTACTTAAGTGCAGTGCTTTCCACCACTCAGTGCAGTTGAAACATGTGGCTATACTATCCGAGCAGCTTTTAAATATGGTTTTTGAAGCCCTTTCTCAGCAGGGTAGTTTTTTGCTGTTTTGCTGCTCTGCTCGTCAGAAACCAGCACGTCCCCCGACATGTCATTGTCCTCTCCTCCTGGCCTTCAATACATCAGACACTCAGGTATGTGGCTAAAGCCAGGGGAAGCAGTGTCTATGATGCACCACACCATGGCCTCTCTAATGAGGCCTGACTCTTAATGACTCACAGCCCCGAGCAGCAGACAGGGATGGCCAGCAGTGGGGCTTATCTCATTGGCACTCTGTGCTGCGTGGTTACACCTGTAACCTTTAGATCACTCCAAATTAGTTTGCTCCGGGAATCCTTCAGTAGTGATTACAAAACAGATTGAGTGGCCAGAAGAATTCTCATAAAAATTGTATATGAGACCTCCGCTTGAATTTAGAGGAGAGATAATAGGCTGATTGTGCAAAGACATGTTATACACAGAAGCCCACAACTGATCAGGCATTCTCTCTGCTGCTCCAGACAAGATTGCAATACCAAGCAATGTTTCCGTTGACTGGTTTCCATTATGTAGATGTAAATTAACACAAGCAAGATGAAACTAAGCATTGTGATAAATGAGCACATAAAGCACTAAGACGAGCAGCTGGGATCCATAGATGGGAGGTGAGCTCCTGACTTGTGCCAGTCAGTCATGCCTGCTGAGCATCATTCATGAAAGAGTGCAGGTGCTGGTCAGCCAGGGGATGGGGCGGATAATTGCATTGCACTTTAATAAGTCACACACTGAAGACACATGGCGTTAATCATGCAGATGCCTCTGCTGATAGGAGGTACTAGACACATAGGTGACTCTGGCTCATCAATGTCAGTGTTTCTGCAGGCAGGTGTCCAATGTTAACCGCGGGTGTCCAACTCCTTAATTTCACATACAGTACTACATCCTACGCACACCTCAAGTCGACACCCAGCCCCTTGTACTTTACGCTTGTGTCTCCATCAACAGTCTGAAAGATGTTGCTATTTCAGCAGTTTGTCAGCAGGATCAGATGCAGCAGTGCAGCAATTCAAAGTTTTTCATCATCTCAGTAATCAAAGCGGTGAGGAACAGGAGAGAATTTCATTTAGGGGGGAGTAAGGTCTCTGGAGAACATTTTGTTAGGTGTAAAGCGAACACGTTTGAAGTCAAAACAGAAACTGTTTTTGTGGATGTTGGCAGATACAGGGATGAAGCATGGAGAGCCGATCCAACTTGTCTGTCTTGTGCGGTGCTCTTTGTTCACACTTGCCGTATGTGGAATCAACAATGAACAGGAGTTAGCTCAGACCCAGTGTACCATTATTAAAAGTGGATTACGGTTGCTCCCTCTCCTTTTTTTTTTTCAAACATTCAAATGTTAAAATCCATGCGAGAGGACATGGCAGGGATTTGATCAAGTATGACAAAGTATCAGGGAATTTCTTGTCCTTGACATTCAGACTCTTAAAGTCACCAGCCTGTTCTACTGACACACGCTGTGCTGCCCGCAAAAGTCTCAGTGGAGGTGGATTGCGACCTGATCTAACAGGGTAAGTTTTGCCTTGACATTAAATCTCTGTGCCAAATCAAGAGTGACAACCTGGACAGAAGATTTGATTTCAGATCAAAATTTGCAACTGCAGTCTTTTTTTTCGTGTGCTGCTTGCAAAGTGCTTGCAGGCTAAATTACACTAAGTGCTTTGTTGCTTCATTAATGAGAAAAATATTTATTTTATTATGAGAAAATCATCACAGAGATTTGAATTAATTTATAAAATTGAGCATGAGCAAAATGCTAACATTGCTAAATTTAGTAATCTAAATATTGATGTTATTTTATTTTTACATTTGTGCTTATTGTAGTAAGATATAGTGTATTTGTAATCCAGCTGTATGATTATGCCTCTGTAGGCTGTACATTAATTTAAATTCAGCTCTGATTAGCAGAGACATCTCCCAATGATCTTATTTGTTAGTACAATAGACACAATTGCTGTACTTAATAGATTTTCAGCCTTCTGTCTCCATGTTCACCCAGCTGGGCCTTGGCAACAGTTTACATGCAAAAGTAAACTGTTGAATTATTTATTTAGCCAAGAACAAAAACAACCATATTATTGTGTTGTGCTTGTGTTTACGTCTTAATTCAGAATTCACAGTGAATGAAGGGCAGAAGAATCTCAAAACATGCCCTTTGACCTTATAGAGGAATCATTAAGAGCAGTGTAGTGAAAGAGATGACAAACACATCAATGTTCTGTTCACGCCTGCATATTCATCACAGTAACCCTTGTGTAGGCTTTGTTAATGAGTGCAGATAATGTGATCTTGTCACATTGTGGACAAGCCACTTATAGTGTTTGAAGTGTGAACAAAGTTCGTTGTATCAGGCCCTCTTGAGTTAATGTGGGCTTTTATTCCAGTGGGTAACGCACTGTCTCTGTGGATACCAGGTGGGAGGGACACTGCAAAATGGAATGAAAACTGTGTGGTCGGATGTGGAGGCTGCGCAAAGTAAATTGGCCTTTCAAGAGCAGCTTTTGTGAACTATACCCCTGTTGAGATTCTTGATCCCATAAGAAATTTATGAGTTTGTGTGTGCGCATGCGTGTGAGGACAAGCACAGAAGCATGTGTCTTCTGTGTGTCATCATAAGCTCATTATTTTTCTTCTCCCCCACAGATCTGCGACTTGTCATCACCTCTCCCAGCGAGTGTGTGTGTGTCTGGGCGCAGCAGCACTTCTGTCACTTTGTGCTTCCAGAGCCCCTTCAGCATCCACAAAAAAACACAACCAGGGACCACAGGCTGTAAGATTAGGTGAGCTCATGTGCCTCTGGCTATCTGGCCACGTATACAGGATAATCCTAATTTTATCACCCCTTGGCCTCCCGCCACAGGCTTGTGACTTGAGGTTTGACAAATGTGACATGACAAGTTATGCAGTATTCCACTTGTCCAGAGCCATTCAGAGAAATTAAATGAGGGTGGTGGTCTAATCACAGGGGCAATAAAAGCTTCCTAGTCAATCAAGCAGGGTCAGTGTAGTATTTAACATGATTATTTCAGAGAAAGGCCTGAATATGAAAACAGCTGTAGCCCTTTAACACGTGTGTATCTTAATTAATCATGCTGTTAAGGAAATGAACATGACTTTAACCTTTGCCTGTTCAGATGAACTGCTACTTAGAGGAAGTGGGGGTCTGATTGATTTTCTTTCACATGTAAGTAAATTACATGAAGCTATCAATGCAGAAGAGTAGCTGAACATGTGAATGCCTGTGTTATTGGATACAGTCACTCAGAAATATTGAACAAATCCCCTATTGCACAAAGAAGCATGTGCAGGGCGCACACAACCTAATGTATCCATGCAAGCACACCATGTGTTTGTCATTCATAATGGAAAGATGTGTGAGTTTTCTATGCTCAACAACCCTGAGACAAAACACCATACAAAGTTCATTTATGTTAAGCTAATGGCATCCAGGCATTAATCCAGAGTGTGGGAAATGTTGTGTGTCAGTCACACATGTGTCACCCGTACAACCTTTATCTTCAATAGCGATTTGCTAAGGTAAGAGCTGCACATGTGGTGAATCCATCAATGTCATGTCCGTTTATCATATGCGCTCTCTGCTTATATGTCTAATGAAATAACCCGCTGGTCTATACAAATCAGCATCACTGTCACTGTCAGAGGCTTCTCCTCTGCAGCCGTTCACAGAGCAGAATACATGTGCTTTTTAAAGGTCTTACTGAAGGAGAAAAGCACAGGAGGAAATGTTAAACAAGCGTAGGCGTCTACTTTAACAATCTTGAAAATGACTTTAAAGGAATAGTTTGACATATTGGGAAACATATCTACTTTTTAGTTAGATGGGGATGGGGTAAATAACTATTTTGGTAAAGATGAAACTTCAACCAGGAGGCAGGTACCTTAGCTAAGCAAAAACACTGTAAACAGGGGTAAAAAACAGCTAGCCTGGCTCTGTCAAAGGTAGCAAAATTCATTTACCAGTACCTCTAACTGTGTGTTCAGGCAAAAAGCAAAGCTAATTTTCATTCACAATTTTGACCATTGGATTATACAGTGTAAGGATTGTACTAAGAATTCACTAATTAATTGCCCAACTATATGAAATAGTTCTGCACATTAACCCCATTTAATATCACAAATTGTCATTTTTAAACATTTATTTGTACAGATGAAACAAACTATGTATAATGTGATAAGTTGTGAGTTTAGAGCTGCTGTAGGCGGATTGTGATACCTTTGGACGGAGCCATGGGCACATTCAATCTGAAAATGGCTTGCATCATTGTTCTGTAGTTTCAGGCTAGCTGTTTCCAGCCTTTATCCTGGGCTAAGCCAAACAGCTGCTGGCTTTAGCCTCATATTTGTTGTATGCATCTTGACATTTAACTCTGGCAAGAAAGTGAATGAGTGGATTTCCTAAAATGTCAAATTGCTATTAAACAAGCATAAGCATATAATTTGATAGTCCAAGCAAAAAAAAAAAAAAGAAAAAGAAAAAGAAAAAAAGAAAGAAAAGAGAAAAGAAGAAAAAAAACACTTAAAAGGTGATTAAATTACTGGAGATTCACCACTTCCAAGAACAAATTAGTTCTTATTAGAAAGGCCAATATGTGAAGTGGTCCAAGTTACAGTTAAAGTACAGCCATCTGTCTTTCTACCTTACCCCCCTCTCAGAGTGAAGAATGGGGTCATCTGTTGCCCTGCTGGCCCTGCTGCTTGTTCTGGGCTTGACCACCAGTGTACAGAGTCTGAACCCAGATGACCCCAACGTCTGCAGCCATTGGGAGAGGTGAGCAATAGCTTCTTGTGTATAGCAGAGTACACTGAATTTTTGATTTGGAGGAGATTCTGTTTTAGTTTAGCAGCACCGGCTCCCAGGACTGACTGTTGTCGATCCTGGAACTCTTTCAGTGTACCTGATACAAGCGCTCTTAACTAAAGTTCCAGATCTATTCTCAAAGTCCATGCAGCAGTATCGATCTCACACAGCTCCGGTCGCCAAGCTCCGGGAGATGGGAGGAGTTGCAGCTTCAAATGAAATACGCAGGCAAATTGATCAGTGTACTCTCATCCCAATCAATCACGACAGCCATAGAGCCTGAATAATTATTAGTTGTGCTGGGCAGTGTCACTTATGAGAAATAAGCAGGAATAATTTCTGTCCTCAATGCAAAGGGGAGGAAAGAAAGCTCTGAAGATATATTATCTGGATTATTGCCTGACCAAGGTGAGGGTACTTAGGGATCGTGGTTCCACCTTGTTGGCATCGAAATGAATGCCTTAAGTGAGCTGTGTTCATGGCTTTGAGGTCCTCCAATATCCTCAGACTGCCTCTGGCTGCATATATCACTAACATGAATCACCTAAAAGCTCCTTTCAAGTCCTTTCTTTGCATATCAAAGTTATTGTATTACTTTCATCGGGGCTGTATCCATAGACAGGACCTGTGTGCTGTTATTATTATTTTTTACTCCAAACATCTTCAAGGTGCATGAAAATCTGTTCCCAGCAGTTCCCAGTTGCTTTGATTTTTATGAAATATTGGATACCTACATGTCTTTGGGCCTCAAACTGATATTTAAGTGAAACCAACCAATTTTAGAGGGGAAATATCTCTTTGATTTAACTAGTAACATATTTAAGAGATCTGGAGCCAAAATAAACATTGATGTAATGTTTAACAATTCATTATGTTTTACAAGATTATGATGTGTCTTTATGTAAGATATTACTCTAAAAATAAATGCGGAATATACTGAAATGTATGTAAGTATAAAGAAGTTTAAATTGGAAATAGTCAAGTAAAGTAAAACTTCCTAAAACTGTACTAAAGCACAATACTTCTTAACAGCACTGGTGTCTTTCTATTTCTGTCTTTTAGCTATGCTGTGACTGTCCAGGAGTCCTACGCTCACCCATTTGACCAGATCTACTACACCAGATGCACAGACATCCTGAACTGGTTTAAATGCACGAGGCACAGGTACATTTGAAGGAATCTCCTTGCCTGTTCCCACATTTGTTTCATCAGTGACTTGCCCTTTGCTGTCCCCCAAGATTAGAGCCAAGTGTCTGAAGGCCTCAGTAAGTGTCCTTGTTAATATGGATGACAGAAAAGTGGTTGGAGCCAGGATACTTCTGACTGTAATCATCTTACAGTAAATTTTTTAATTACTCCATTAAGATTTATAGTAGGCATCGAGCTAAATAAGTGCACAGTCACCTCCAAAATACTGACTTTATGTAGCAGGTGTTTTACAAGTCCACTGGCTTATGATTCTTCTTCCACATACTTAAAAAAACCTTGCCAGTAACATCAGAAATCTGTGGTACAACTTGCATTTACCTTCTGTATGTTTTCCTGCCCTTCAAAAAGGGTCACTTATATATCATGTCGCTTTCTCTGTGTGTCTGTTTTTCCAGGATCAGCTATAAGACGGCTTACCGACGGGGAGTGAGGACCATGTATAGGCGCCGCTCGCAGTGTTGCCCCGGTTACTTTGAAAGCGGAGACTTGTGTGTTCGTGAGTATCCTTTAAAAAAAAAAAAAAACTCCTTTGTCCTCAATGATGACATTTCAGGTTATGTGTGCAAGACATGTTGTGATTGATCATTACTGTGGGTGGCCTGCCACTGCCCCCGCCTCTGTCGCCCCCGTTCCAGTCCGATCCCCTTTATTATGAACACCCAATAACACGCCACCACCACCTTCTCTGTTAGCATGCCACTATTCTCAGTTTAAGATGAGTGAGCATGATTTAACATGAAGGCACGGTATTTGACACCATAGACTCTCTGCTATACTCTTCCAGCAAGAGTAATTTAATTGAAGTTGTATAACAATGAGAAAAATTAACGAGCCAAGAGGGTCCTGGTTACAGACTGAGTGGGTATAGCACCCGCCATAAAACCACACCGGAATTCAATAACATAAAAAGAGCAGACAGTGGACAGTAGCAGTGTGCTAATAACAATTCTTCACTGTCATTATTGGAGCTTCATTAATGGTCACTGATTTCTATTTTTATCCACATGCATCAAACTGAAAATTTTTGCATGTTGGCCAAATAAAGACAGAACACACAGCTTCTGAGAGTTACTTTTTTGATATTCACCCCTTACCTAATGTTTTATTCCCTTTAACCAAGATTAAAATCGCACTTTAATATTTTCCTAGATCTTTTGCAACATGAGGGAGTTACTGATACAGTTACTGCAGCCATGTGGGTATGCTCTTTGACCACAGCTGAGCTTGTCCTTGTCTAGGCGTTACTAGCCTCAGGGCAGCAGAGCACCGGGAAGCCAGCCAGCAAAGAATAAGAGCTGGCGTGATTATCTGAGGGTCTTGAGGAGGGAGTCGCAGATTGATCAATAATGTATTCATTAACCATTCGACTGACAATGAAGCCATTTGTTCATTAACAGTCTTTTCACCGTGTTAACTGTGTGGACCTGAAAAACCATGGATGTGCCTCTCAAATCTGGCCTCCCCATTGTATGAACAATAAGTTTTGTGTTGATATCATGTCAGGCTGATGGTGAAAACAGCAGCCCTCCCCCCTAACCCCGCTTTTAGGTGAAGTGGAGAGACAGGGTTGATAGGGGCCGAGAGGGCAGTTTTGCTTTCTGCTGCCTTTGCAAACTCTTCCACCCCTTTTAATCCTAGCCCTCTCACTACCAGGATTAAGAGATTTGTACTCCCCGAGCTCTTTTGCATGCAGTGACAAAAGGGGGCATTAAAGAGTAAATCGACCCAAAATTAACTCAAGTCGTCTATTTTGGGACACTTTGTTGTTTACTGAATATAAAATACCCTCCCTTGTGTATTGTAAGTTTACTGTAGCTTTCTCCATCAAGTCTACGTCGTTAAAAGTCATAAATGCTTCAAGAGTGTTTGCCTTTTAATCCTGCCCGTTCTTCTTTTTTGTCATCAACTCTCACATTAGCTCCAATGAGAGGCAGCTAAATTAATCTGGGGATGTAAGGACCTTGAATGAACCAAAATTATCACACAAACACACAAAAGGAGAATACATCTGACATTAAATCAGCAACATCATCTTTAGTCTTTGTTTAATTTTGTCTTTTGGAAGTGATTGTTTAATTTTACCCAGAGTTCTCCATGAGAAGTTGAACTTTGATCTGTTTTTTTTCTTTAATTAGTGCTTGAAGTTTCCAACTAGAGGTCTTTATTAATTTTGTGACCTTTGATCTGTCGTAAGTCATTACCTTAATCTGTAACTAGCCTGTGTAGAAGATGTGAGGAACTCATTTCCCTCCTAATAAGCATGATTATTATAGTTGTGCACGAGGGGAACTTGCTAATGACAACAGCTTGTAATATCTTCTAAGGATGACTCCTGACTCCGCTCGGCAAGGCTATGAGTCTCTCTTTTTTGCAAAGCATTTAGACCTGCATGACTCTCGCCTGTCCAGCGGTGCAATGTAATCCTAAAAATGACTTTGGTAGCAGAATTACTTGGGTTTTGATAAAGTTTCAGGCAGCAATACGCTAGCACATTTCACATTGGGGTTTTGATGATCGGGAAAGATGATGAGATTTTTCTCCAGAAAGGGATTCTGTGCCTTTGATTTCATTTTCATTTTGGCTTTGTTGCATTTTTTAACGCTTCAAAGACACAGTTTTAAAATAAATCATCTCTGTGCTAGATAGAGGTCTGTGGAAGAAGCTTTGGAGGGAGTTGTTTGATATGTTCTGTAGGCATATCTCTTAGATTGATTTATCCATCATCTACGCTATAATGTTTAAGTTTTTTCACTATAATGTTAAGAGTTTTTTTACTTCATTTTCACTACCAGCTTACTACAAAACTCAAACAAACAGAACTGTATTGTCTTTTTCTCCTCACAGCAGTAAAGCTCTCCAAAAACAGGGAGAATAACACAGTGTGAGTAAAGACTATAAAGATGTATTTTATCAGACATTTTAAAAGATTGTAGTTTGACTGGGCAAGAATATTAAATTTATTAACACTGCATGACAATCACCAATTAGCTCTATTGTTCCCCGTTCTGATAACACCTCTGCATAATGAGTTAGATTAGCCTTTTATCTAGATGAAAGACTCAATTTTCCAACAGATTCCTTAGACATGAGTTAAGCAAAGTGATTCATGAATTTCAATTAAAATGAAAGACCTACCTCCTACTTTATTATGCCATCCCTTCAGTACGCCGGTTCAGATCTCAGGAGAAGGGTGTGCTTTATCCTTTCTCCCATATTCAAAACTTCATTTCCATATTTCGTTTTTTTTTTCTAAAGGATGTGACACATTTGCATTTCCCTGTTCTCGCTGATCAGAATTTGCTGATTGAAAGTAAACGAAATCAACTCATCATGGTGACATTGAATTTGTCTCCTCTTCTCTTTGAATACTGTGCATATTGTGGACTCATTGATTACATGTAGTCAGTCTCACACCTTCGTCAGCACAAATGTTGAAGCTCTTCCCCCTGTTTCGTTCTGCGGGCTTACTGTAATTAGATGGTTTTCCGTCAGAGCACTGATGCTCAGAAATCTGCCCTAAATTATCTTTCAATCTCTGGTTTGCCATTTTTGCCTTGGGAGCATTTCTACGATTAGCACCAGCTTGTGGGTGTTTGGGATTCACTCCTCTTTCTCCTCTCCTGCTGCATCTCTCCCGCTGTCGGTGGATCCTAATCGAAGCCTGATTGAGTGATAATCTATAGCAGTGCTGTTCGGGCCTGCAGGCAGCTCTGTGCTGACCTCTCTGCCTGCAGTGCCATAGTGTTGCACACAGAGCTGCAAAAACCGCCCAAGGCTGTTGTTTAAAAAACCTCACAGATGCTGTCCCCCTGCCCCCTTTTTCACTTTTGATCATAAAACAAGAAAAAAATGAAGAACTAAAGAAGCAGAACATGGATGAAATGTTAGATGAGGCCTGATCTGTTAAGGCGATAGTCTGTCTGTTCTGCTGTCCTTGGATTGTGTATCATCCCTCCACAGGCCATGTTAGTGGACTGCTGATTCCCATCAGGCAGAGTTTCTCTCTCTTCATATTGGCCTGACTGTCTCATTCCTCAGATAAGAGTCTGTCCATCTTAACCCTGCTGGCCAGATGACCTTGGCTGCCACAGATTTATTCATGCTAAGTGCCTATTTTTGTAATACCTATCTTTCTTGGCTTCATGCAAAATAAAAAACTGGCACTGTGGCAAAAAAAAAAGTCAGTCCAGGTCGCTTTATTATCCAGCTGAACCAAACCTCCAACTCTTGTGCACACACTCCCAGGAATACTGATGCTGACCCAATCAATTGGGTGCCGTGTTGCTCAATATGAATGATCAAGAAAACTGCACACTTAGTAAACACTGCGGTGCCTGAACCTGCTACATTAAAGCATCACTATATGACAAAGCACTGGCTGATCAAATTAGAAAGGATTTACAGCTCGTTCCTCCATGGTTCAGCCTGCTGATAACAGCTCATTGTGGGAAGTAAAGCTATGTGATAAACAGAGATGTTGACCAAGGACTCAATCTCCTAAGAAATCATTTAGCCCTGTGTCAAGTGGTGGTGGATTGATGGTGAATATGAGTGCCATGGCTAAGATTTAGTCCCTTGATGGTATTAGGGAGATATTGAGTGTTCAATTTTATGGGCCATTTTCTTTCAGCTGTTATCTTGGTGGTTTTCATTATGCTGTTTATTGGGGGTTTAATGATGTTTTACACTCTGCTTATGTGTGTGTGTTAACTCAATTATAAGCTGCACTGATGAGGGAACATCTCTGTGTGTCTCAGCTCTGTGCACAGAGGAGTGTGTCCACGGTCGCTGTGTGTCTCCTGATACATGCCAATGTGAGCCTGGATGGGGTGGACTGGACTGCTCTAGTGGTGAGTGCACTTTACTCCTAAACCTACAATTACTCACTTAGACTTATTTATTCCTAAATAGCTTTCACAGCCATTTAGTCCATAAGAATTTAGCGTGAAGCCTACAACTGTTTTGCCTCAATGTACGTCTATCTCAAAGCTGCTCAGCTTTGTATCCTCTCTTCTTAGCAAACACAGCCAATGGAACAGGTAAGTCACAATGAATTCATTTTCATTTGCTGGAAGTGGAAGTGATTTGCTTGATGAATATAGCGGATGGATGGATGGTTGCATCCCCCCTGTGTCTACCGAGCTCTCTGTTATGGTCTTAATCATGATTAGACTGGTGCCTATGACTTGTTCAGTGGAATGATGAATCAATGCCAAACTGAAACAAACCATTGTGCTGGCCTTTCTGTTTACTGGGGTTTCCTCCCAGCTCCCAGAGCTGGACTCCAGGAGGAATGAGAGGGTGGAGTTAGGCATATCCATCCTGCAATCAGCTAAATGCTGGAGCGTCGCTGAGGCCAGATGGGAGGAAGGAATATATTTACTCCTTTGTGATATTTATGTCTGCAGAGAAATAGTAAATGTGCATACAGGAGGCCCTTATTCCCAGATAGCAGTGACCCAGTCATTTTCTGCATCAACATTTCTGACCCCAAATTCTCAACTTCAACTGCTTAGTCCCTGCAGCATTTAATGTTACTGCCTATTGCATATTTAGAAATGAGTAATGTGAGGTAAAATCATATCAGTAGTGTTATCGTATAGATCTATGAGTTTTCATTAGCAAGAGAGCCATTCCCTGATTAGCAACTGTGTGTAAATCAGCTGCTCTCTCGAAGTGGTGCCGGCCCGTTGGAGTTGGATTCATGGGCATAAATGACAAGCCTGAGCTGTTGCTGCTGCTCACTCCTACAGACTGGTGAGGGTCCAACAGGGAGGATGTGAGGTTCAGGGCCCCGAGGGACTCTTGTCCCACTCTTGGTTGGTTAGGAGTGTAGCCGTGTGTGCCTTTCAGCCTGCAGGTGTTACGCTAATCCACCTTATTAAAACAGACTTGATGATTGAGACAGAGGCATTATTCATAACTTTAGATTTCCATACCAGGCATGATTCCAGGATTTTTCATTTACGAGCTTTCATCTGTAGAAATGAGGAACGTGTGCCAATTTTTAAATTAAATCTGCCCTCTTTTTCCTTCGAGTAAATGGTTCAGCATGGTTTTCTTGTCTTTCACTGTAAATTTTACTTTCGCCAAGCTCAGATAGGTGATGTGAGCTTTAGAAGGCTCTGTGTAAGTTAATGCAGCCATCATATTATCATGGCTCACATGGGCGGAAAAGCATACATTACCATCTATTCACTTCTAACACAATCAATGCCGTGGTTTATTTGCTGCTTATTTTACCTATTATGGTATTATGCTATTATGTTTGAGTTGAGGTATTTGTGCTCACATAAAGGACAATTCCCTCATACAATAGCTGGTGAGAGGGCAAAATGAGCTGGTCACATGATGAAGGATATGTGAATGTGATAAAAAAGTGTGTCGCCCAGGCTTGGAGATGAAGAGCTGCCGTGGGATGCTGAGCAGCCTAAAGCTGAAGTGACAGCCTTTCAGCCAGTATTCTGGAGCCAGATCAAAGGCTTGGACCTCGTTTCTGGAGCAGCACCCACCAGGACGCAGTTTTGTATATGGGTCAGGTGGTGAAAATAAAGAGTCGGACTGTTTGTGGCCAGAAAAGAGAAGGCGATAAGGTGGGAGAGATTCAGTAAGTTGTGTTGGGTGCGGTGTTGAAGGCTGAAGCAAGATATTGCCTGTTTTTCACCTGCTGGTGTCCACCTGCTGTAGCCAGAAAACATTTCATCCTCTTCCTCAGCCTGAGGCAAAAGTCCCACTGAGACCAGACCTGCTCTGTGACCTGCCTGGAGTCCTGGAGTGTCTTGGACTCATCTCAAGGGCACGCTGATAGATGTGCACCACAGATAAAACAGCAAAACAGGATGTTTGCTGTTGATTTTTGTTTTCTTGTTCTACATCCATCACATTTGGATTTGGAGCACTCTGAGTTGAGGTTGTGTTTTCCCGAAAGAGTGATGAATGATTAATTGTTGTTAGTGGTTGGTGTGATTGCTCTAAGGCCTGTGCATTGTGTTTGTTGAACGTGGTCTTGAACATGTTTCTCTGATCACATGTTACAAAATTACTTTTTCCTTTTTCTTTTAACAGCTCGGGACATTAAAACAGTGTGGTGACATGTACCTGTTAATGTTTGTTTTTTTTTGTCTGTCTTTTCCCTGTTGTGCTTGTGTTTGTCTGTTGCTTTGCCTTCTTCTCTGTCTATATTGAAATGTACCGTGTTTGTCTTCTCTGTGCCACTGTGTATACTTTCTTTTGTCAGCAGGGTTTGTCTTGAAAAACAACACTTCTCTCAATAGGATTTTCACCATGTAAATAAAAAAAATGGAAAAAAATATCAGACTCAATAAAGCAGGGACAGCAGCAATTTTCACAAAGGCAATTCAGATAGATGGAGCTCTGCTTATGGGACTGAACAGTATGTCTTTAGTCATTTTAGTCTGTTGAAGTTAGTGGTGCTAGATTTTGCCAAAGTAGCGATATTATTGGCTGTAGTTTGCAACAAATATAGTATATGTTGCTGTACAAATAACTGTGCAGTATGAGATGAAATGGATAATCAAATCTTTTGTTGAATAATATCAGTTTATTGGATGAAAATGATATCAAGTTCTTTCAGAGTCTTCTGAGTTTCTCTGGTTTAAAAGAGGAATTTCTTTCTCTAAAGTTTCAGAGAAATTATCTAGTCTCTTTCCCTCCATCGATGTGTATTTTTCAGCACTTGTGATTTAATCCCTTTTGATGAGTCTGTCACACAGGGTCAGCATGCTCCCGTAATAACAGCTTTCATATAAAGAGAATGATAAAGATAGATGTTGTATGTGCAAGGTATATTTAGCTGTGACTGCCATCATTTAAAATATTAGGTGCAATGAAGCACTATCATTGATTTCATGTGCTTCCGTCAGATAATGATACGTTTCCCAGAGCTCAGGGAGAAGAAATGTGCACAAATATGGAGCTTTTGCTGTTTCTGCTCTCAGCCTTCTTGGAGTTTGCTTTTACTTATTGTGGTGGAAATGGGTGCCCACTTGTGTAGCAGTTCTAAAAATCAATGGTACCAGGATAAGTAGCTGGAAAGTCCAAGGAGTAGTTTAGTTTTGTTAACCACAAAGCATCCTTTACATTCTAAGAAGAAATCTATCACACTTAATAGCCAAATCTAATGTGGTTGGTCAGCCGTGCTCCATGAGGTAACATATTCCTCCCTAATGTATTCAAATGGGAAGGCAGCTACTGCTGCGGGTGCTATACACATGGTTAATTGATGAATGTGGCTTATGAACACTTGTTTATGGGATATTGCACCAGAAGGGGGGGTCACATGCTACTTATTTTATGCTAATTGTCAACTAAAACAGTAAGATTATTCATTATTAAGGTTTTAAATCAGTGATTGGTTTTATTAGATGCTGAACTCTACAAAATAGGAATTTGGGCTTGCTCAAGCAGAGATGGCAGATATTTCCTTTAGCTTCATTACCTTATTTTGTTGCACGACAACCAGCACAGATGCAATGTAAAAGGGTAGCCAGACCAAAACTGTGCAGGTAAACTTCATTTTGGCTGAAAAACACCCTTGTGAAGACTCCCTCTGGCACCCGTCGACAGTATTTACACATTATTCTCAGAAGTGCATCTGAGCCAGATGGTTCCTCTCCAATCCCACAGCAGCAGGACATTGACATGCATTGCTGTCAAAGACCAAGAGACTGTGAATTACAGTGAACAGGACAGAGATACACACACAGATTTACTGTGGTTTGACACTTCACTCCAAATGTCACCATACTTTTCTCTCAAAACTTCATTGCTTCATTAGTCATACAGATAGAGAATCCAATATTTGTGTGGTTTTTATCATTGAATGTCTGTGTCAGCATAAAAGCAACAAGTCACTTTTTTTTTTAGACGATGGCCCCATATCTACAAAAATTGGAAAAATGAGATTTGATCACCACACCACCTTTTAAAGCAGAAGTCTAAATCGATTCAATTCTTCATTATACAACCATGTAAAAAGAGACATTTTGGGAAAACTATAAATATTCCAACTGTATCACTCTGAAAGGGCCAGTCGATGCCTACTGCCTCATTCATTTTGGTAGATCAAAGCGCCCAGGCAACAGGGATTTCTCGAGGGGACAGAAGATGGGCTGATCTATAGTGCCTCATGGAACACAGTTACTACTCTGTATGTGTGTGTTTGTGTGGGTGAGTGTATCCATTAAGCCCTCCTGCGTTGACAGAGCTTTGTTTTTGTGTAGTACACTGGGCTCCCGGGGAGCGCTGCAGCAAGTTTATATACTGCCAAGTATGTGACAGTGTTATTTATTTCTCCACAGCACAATTCATGCTCATTGAGTTATCACCTCTTTTCTTGCTCCACATTAGTGTGGATTTCATGCGCGTTCAGACCAAAAAGAGCTCTCCATTAAAAGATCTTAAGGGTTGGTTGAGGTGTATTTTTTAATGAGCCAGCAATACAATCAAATATAATCCAAGAAGTAAAATCAAGTAGCAAATCCATGAGTTTAAAGGCTCAATGCCAAAACTCTGCACAGTAGATTATAATACTCTTCTGTCGCATGGCTAAAATTGTGGACCCTGAGATGTTTTGGTGGAGCCGCCTCCATTGGCACCACTCCTGCCCTGCTGGACTAGCCTCGTTGAAACGAATGGTAGCTGTGTTTTTTCCACGCAGTGTTAAAGTTAGTTTGAAAACAGCCTTATGCAAGACTAGATAAAAATAAGTTGCACCACAAAAACAAATTTCATGTAGAGATAATTTTACAACCTTTTACCTACTCCCATTAACTATACAATGTAATTTTTATGTAACTAACATTAGCTTACTAATTTCACATTAAGTGTGCTAAAGAGTTCGAAAAAAACTAAAATATTATGTTAAAACACTTATTGATGCTGGTTAGGTTATCATAATCAGATATTTTCTACCTATTCTAAGCTGCGTATATACTACTTACTCTGAAGCACACATATTTCTCCATATTTGAATAAAACTCTGTCACAACTATGTTCACAATTACAAGTTACAGGTACCCTATAGAGTTTTGCAACCCCTGTGGAGCTATAGGGCAATGTTTTTCTGGTGGTTTCCTGTTTTGTGTTAATACTATATTTATACTAGCTAAGACATCTTTAAGTTTTAAATGGTGGTAAACATCACTTTAACTAATAGTCCACTGACAATTACTAAGAGCTTACACACAAACTTTGCTGGTTTGAGTTGGTAATTTGTATTTGAGGAATGGGCACTGCTGTTGGCTGTTAAACAGAACAGACTGAACTGTGGGGATGTCGCTGCCGTGGCTAACAGAGATGTTTCAAGATGTGGCCCGGACAGCACGCCTCTCAGATCTTCCCCCCCCCCATGTCTCTTCATGACTCATGTGACTTATGTGTGGTGTAAATCACTGTGCCGAGACTTCAACTGACTGGCGGC
This sequence comes from Scortum barcoo, assembly GCA_023238725.1. Classification (NCBI taxonomy): domain Eukaryota; kingdom Metazoa; phylum Chordata; class Actinopteri; order Centrarchiformes; family Terapontidae; genus Scortum; species Scortum barcoo. The sequence continues at coordinate 12,882,084 of CM041536.1, forward strand.
GAGTCCATCAGATGAATTGTGGCACTGTAGCTGACTGTGGCCTTCTCTCTACTGCTGACAAAACACACACACACACACACACACACACACACAAACGTTGATAATGAATTAAATATTATTAAAATATTCTCACTGAAAACGACCACAATCTTATGCATTAGTATCATGCATTATCTGGTTTGACACACAGACACACACACACACACACACACACAGACACACACATACATGTCTTTCTCACGTTTTCTGTACATATAAGCCTCACTAGCCCAGTATGCAGATGTACTTTGCCGGCTCTGAAGATTTTTTGTACCATCCCATTAAGCAGGATTTATTGTTCCCCAAGAGCTCACTGCTCCATTACCTTTGGGAGAATGCCTAAAATGTGTGTGTGTCTATGTGTGTGCGCGTGCGATTTGAGTACTTTCTTTCCATGCATATAACCTGAGCACAAAAAGCCGGTGGATATCACGGCACATCGGGTGATGGTTAGGATGTTACAATAATTTTAAAGAGAGCGGATACAACATCCTGTCCCATTGGTCATTATCACTGTGTAGCTTATTAGTCAGTAAGACAGAGTTAAGAGCTCCTGGAACACACTAGCCAGCTCTGAGAGTCTGCATAGATGGCTTGATTTAATAAGGACATTAAAAAGCCTTATCTTCTGTCCTTAAGAGAAGGTCAGTGTGTCTAAAATAGCTGAAATGCTATGATAACAGTTTAGAGAGATAAGATATCTCCTGAATACTAATGTAGAACAAAGCTGTTTTAGGCTCATTTCACAGTCTATAAGTCACACTTGATTTTGTGGTCCATTTCCGTGTTTATGAAGTTTGTTTCCAAAGATTCAATTGATTTTCATTCATCATTGCTTTTGATGACCATTTTACAGTCCAGTGTGGTAGACATAATTCCACACACCAGATTCAGACTGCCATGCCGTGTTAAAATGCTTCTCACTTGTGTCTTGTGAAGTCTCTCCAGCACTGTCTTCTCTCCTTTCATGCTTGAATGTCAGATTTTTTTTTTCTATTTTGACCAGTGGCACATCCCTTTTGGCTTGTGACCCTTTAAAGTGAGGAAGTGTCTTCTTGTGAAAGGAGGCCTGAAGAGGTAAAACCACTCATTATTGTTCAATAAAAAGGGAGATATGGTAGAGCACATTTAGACTCACTATATCTTACTGAAAAACATGTTTTACTTAATTCCACCTGTTTCAGCCATCTCTGCCACTCAGTAGAGCTACATTACACTAAAAAAGTACACTAGAAAAGTACACTCACTGTGTTTTAAATAGCATGCAGAGCAAGAACAAAATCACTCCCAACATGAGGCCTTTGTTTGCTGTAATTTTCAAAAGTAAGCTAATATTTTTCTGACATGTTATCGCGTCTAAGGACTTGCTGAACATAACTGTGTAACTTGAAACATAAAAAGAAAAACTAAAACGGGTCTGTGAAGTCATGAGGCGACATCTCAGCCGTTTGGGAGAGGCAAATATTTCAAAAACTTTGGGGTCTGTTCATAAAAAAAACACTGACTGTTGTTATTAGTGCCCCAAGGAGATACAAATATAAAGAAAATTTTTTCTCTTTGCTTTTTTCTTGGTGAGGATATAAAAGGGTTAAAAACCTTTAGAAGGATAGAAACACCTAAAACGACCCAGTAATTAACAAAGAAAAAGCAGAAATTAGAGCCAAGCCTGAAAAAAATGAACCAAATATTCTATAGGTTTTTTTCTTACTGCTTTAGTATCCTGTTCATCATTTCGTGACCCCTCAGTTTGAACTTGTAACATCTGGTGGGCATCCAAACCCCTAGTTAAGAATCACTCGTCTGGACTACAAACATGCAAAGTCTCGTAGTGTTTTGTTTGCAAAATATTTGTTATAGACACCCATATCACCTCTCTGGGCCTTGAGAGCATTATAATTTGGGTCAGAATAATAGCTTGAGGTTTAACTTTCTTCTTTGGGATCATCATAGTCCTTCGGGTGCTGTGTTGCAGTGTCCTTGGTTTGCTTTGGGAGTGGGAACATATTAGCAGTCTTTCTCAGATCCTCTGGTGCACCTGCAATCTCCTGATGTTTAACCCTGGACTTCATTGGAGTGTTGCAGTGATTACAGTCCGTCCTGAGGGACATCGATTGTCCTGCTCCTCCTAGGCAAGCCCCACACAATGCTGACGAATGAACTCATGGCCCTGCCAAGTCCAATTAACTGTCAGTGCCGCATCGACGAGCCCCTCCGTTTGTTGAGAGTGAAGAAAAACAAACTTTTAATCAAATTTGCCTCCGGGCCCTAGGGTATTTGGGGTTGTATTTTGCATTCCACTGTGTTCTGCCTCGACTGTCGTGCCACCCTCTCAGAAGGTTATATTGCATGTTGTTTGTGTGAGATAGTAGAATGCCTGCACCTTACTTTAATGGCAGCCCTATCTTTCCACTGTCTGTGACTGATGAATCATCCAGTGCTAGCTTCTTAATATTATACAGTCACAAAGCAAAGCAAAAAGAGTAAGAAGCTAGGTCAACTCATGTAAAATTTATTTGCCCTCACTGGCATTGTTTTATATAAAAGGCAGGGTTTTGGTTTGTGAAATAGAATCACAGAGTATTGTCTATCTTTGGTGTGAGTTTATAGCGTTTTGTCACCATAACGTGCTGTCTCCCCAACGCCAGAGTGCACATCAGTGTCTGGAATGTCTATAAGCACCTTTGACTAGTTGATCAATATAAGCTCAGGTTACGATCTTGCAGAATAATTTGTGGGGTTTTTTTTCAAAGCATTAACATCTCTACAAATACCCTCTGCTAATTCTACCAAGGTCGAGATAAACAAGTCTACTCTCTTCTTCTCTGATTAGTGTAATGCAGACATTAAAAGCCCAGAAATTCAATTAAATTGGTGGCTTTGCCACAGAGGAAAAAGGAAAAGGACAAAACGCTAAGAGACGCTATCGCATAGCTAGGGCGTACTAAGTGAAACAAAGAGCTGTAGCTCGGGATCTAAACATCAACAAAAGGGCATCTAGATGATAAGGATCAAAGGAAATTTTAGAGGAAATGTAATCATTACCAGACACAAGGATACATTCATGAGGATCTAATCTGTGTCGTGCAGAAACTGATCCAAAATTAGTTGTAAAGCTGAAAAAACACAACAGAAAACAAGGTCAATGCCACTGAACTTGTCTTTCTTGCACGGAGCATCCGAGCATGTGTCGTCGGCCAATGCAATATTAAGTCTGAGAAAACGCAGACCTATAGGAGTTCATCATGTCCTGTAGCGCTCTTCATTAAGACCTTTCAATTGAGTTTAGATGGATAAAAGACAGAAAATGCTGACTTACTGGTTCAGGCACCCGCATCCTCAAAGTGATGAGTCCCCCCGAGAAATTAAATTTGCAAAGAAACTTGACACCATATGATTTGCTCAGCCTTGCACTTTAAACATTAGCTTGTATTATGATTCTGGGACATGTCCCTGGGACTATCCATTCAAGGCGTAGGCACACTGTAGTATGAATGACAAAATCGCCCTCTGCCATAGAATAAAAAGAGGGTTAAGGTCCATGGATCAATATCTCTGGTCCTTGCTTTGACTCTGAAACAAGGTTTTGGATGGATTTTTTTTTCTCTTGTATCTTCTGTTCATCCTCAAACCAGGCACTTTAATCAAAAGTGACCAGTGATTAAATCTATTGTTGCGCTTGTTTTAAATATTTTTAATGTTGCAGCTTCACTCATAGTAAATGTCATGTGAATGAGATTCAGGATTTATGCCCCATGCTGATAGGCGCTGGAACCTCCTGCTCTTTCCAGATGGCTCGATTCATTTCTTAGCTGCCTCTTTAATGTAGCTTCAGTATCTCTCCCTCGCTCTCTCTCTTTCCATGCCTTTTTGTTACTCTCACACACTCTTTCTCTCTCTCTCTCTCTCTCTCTCACACACACACACACACACACACACTCACACACACTCATACACACTCACACACAATACTCCCTAAGTTGCTGTTGTATACTTTTCACTTCACTTTGACTTTGAGAATCGGGGAGAATAATTCATGGGCCTAGTGAGTTTCAGAGACTGAAAGAACAACACTCCTTTCAGAGCCAGCAGTTCATTTGAGATGAACTCCAGGATTTCCTTTTTTTTCATTCTCTTTTTGGGAGAAGTCTCCAAAGGGTCCATATTATCCTGGAGAGATGATGGTATAAAGGAAAACCCCTTAATCTACAGTTTTCTGTGTTAATCAAAGGCTGGAGATGTTTTCCTGTTTCTGCCCTTTCATATTTTTCAGCTATCTATCCATCCTGTGCCGCTGCTCTTCATACCTAATTGAGCATTACGCAATGCTGTGGTTTTCAAACTTCTGTTTTTCAGGATCTAGTGCTAATTTAGTAGGTTATTAAACACACTGCTATACCATATTTTGCCCATTTTCATATTAGTGTTAGTAATCCAGAAGGACCTTTAAGTTAAGATGATGCATTTATGGCATTTTATTATGTAAATGCACAGGACTAAGGTATATGACTGCACAGATCAGTAGACGGAGGCCAGTAAAAGTGCTTTGTAACTTTACGCGTAGAATATCACATGTCAGTCTCTTGGCATTAGTGGTGGTCAGACAGGTAGAAGCTCCTCCAAAGATTTATGGCTTCATGATGGGCATTTGCATAATGTGAGATCATTAAAAAGCAATTATGCTTGTGTTTGCGCGTGTTTATGTGTTTCTGTATTGCTGGGATTAATTTGGTGGGTGGATGGGCGTGCTGATTGTCCATCTTTATACTAAATCATGTTGTGCTTTCAGTGAGGGACATATCCATACAGTGTGACGTTAGACACATAAAATCATTGATTTGAGTAAACAACTGACAAGCATAGTTTACTTACACAACACACTCCACGGGGAGAAATCGTCAAAGGCCTACAAACAGAAAAAAATAAATAACTTCCAGCACATTTACATTCATACCCCCCTCTGTGCTGGTCGATAGGTTTTAGTGCTCTTTGACTCCAATTTTATTACTTTATTACTGACTGCATGGGTACAGTTTAAGGTCATTCAAATAATCGTATTGACAGATTGAAAACATTCTTTAGAACCTTACACTTCAATTTCTTTAATGATTGGTCTGTTCATGGACATTCACTGCAAAAAATATGACATGGTGGATGGCTGTAAACCTAGCAACGATAACAGTAGCTGTACCTGTCCTCTCTGCCCAGCATAATAACATTTTTTTTAATTTACTGTTTGGTTTTGATTACTAGTTATAGTTTCATTTCTAGCTGTGTTTGAATATTTAAGTTATGATTTGGCTAAAAAGAAGTCCTGCTATGTTTTCCTTACACAGAAGTATAGACTTCAGGTCCTGGATCACTTTATTAATCATTTAAAACAAAGATATAAGCAGTAATACAAATTGCAGGATTTGCAGAATACGACTTATCTCGTATTTTCACTATTTCACTATTTCAGTCAGAGCAAAGTGCTGATGAAGCAAAGATTAACCAATTATTTTGAAACCTGAACTCTGAATTGGGTTTAATACTATGAATAATGCGGTTCTACATGAACACACAATTTTCTGCCTAATTCCGAACAGTTCAGGTCATTTCACACGGAATAAATGTGTTTATTTGCAGTCAAGTCTGATCAAACCACAGCCTCACAGTCCTGCTCATAATTAGCTGAGTTTTTGAATCTTTTAAGGTTTGTGAGGCTTTAATGCAGACATAGGACCTGCAATGCACAGTGAGCAGCAATAAAAAAAAGATTCTTTTTCATTTGTACCATCCTAACTTCTTTAACTTTTGAAGGTAGCGGGTCAAAGTTTATTGTTTGCTCCTTCACAGAGCACACACCATCGAGCTTGGATTCATTATGGTAGTTGCAACGGAGTCCAAGTTTTGACTTAGGAACATCTCAATCATCTCCTGCAGCAAAGCCAACTTCGACTGACTGTATTTTGAAACTATAACAAGTAGAATTTTTCTAAAAAAAGAAAAAATGTATGTATGTAAAAATGTATGTAAAATGTATGTAAAATACTATGTATAGTATACTAGTATACATATACTATGTATACAAAATTGCTCTCCCCCAATCATCACTTATTACTTACTAGAAGGATGTGGCAGTACTTGTATATGAACAGAACCTGCCCTCTGCCTGTTCTTATTTTGCTGTGTTCAGGACTTTTCTATGCATCAGCCCTCAGACTGCCAATAACAGCGCGTGAAGCGTGTGAAGTGTGGGACTCTTCTAAAAACATAGCGACCAGGTGCAGATTGTAAGCACAGTGACACCACCAGAAGCATGTGCGCTTTGAGTCGGGGAGGAGACTTTGAATGTTGTCTTTACAAATCCTACTCATTAATCCCTAAACTATGTTCTGAAGATTTTTAAAATGTTTGCCAAAAAGTGCCAACGTGTAGCAAAATCCACCTGTTCTATTTGTAGTTACATTTGTAGTTATGAGAGCAAACAGCAGCAATCAATGTAAGCCACCCACCACACAAGTTAAAATGTTAAAAAAAAAAAAAGGTGTTTGCAACAAACTGGAAGTCGGCTGTGAACATTATGCTGCAGGAGTAATTCAAGGAAAGTCCGTGGATGTTTTAAACTCTTGAAATGGTACAATATAACTTGATGATTTCAAACTGTTATGTAAGAATTAAAGTGCCAGTTTTCAACAGCAACTCTTCAAGTCTAAAAAGAGTATTTGGTATTGAAAAGATTTTAGGGAATAAATCTTGAGGTACATTTTCCGATAGTCATGGCACATACTATAACTGCAGTCATCAACACTGGACTGTCTCAGCTCGTCCTGTGGACATCCTTCATGTGAGACACATGGTAAGGATTTTGTTGTGAATGGTGGATTAGGTTGGGCATACTAAATGCATTTGCTGGAGCGGTGTTGTTGTTGTAAATTAACTGTCAGCTATTTTAATAATCAAATCATTGATTAAATAATTTTGTAGAGGAAAAAAGCCACAAAAACACTCTCTCCAGTTTATTGATTATGATGATTTGCTTTGAAGATGTCACATTTGGCTTTTAGGAAACTGTGCTGGAAATGTTTCATTCTTTTCATTTTATTGACCAAACGAGCAACGCATCAATAAATAGTTAACAGAGAATGATTGTCAAGCTACAGCAACACAAATCATTTTTAGTGGCAGCCCTACTCAAATTGAAAGACAGCAACAAAATCTTGTCATTTCTGTTGTTTTCTTTTGTTTTACGTAGCTTTCTAGGTCACATTACAAGCTTGTTGTTTAGTTTCCTTGTATTTGTTCACAAAAATTACACTGTTGATTTTGTCCAGTTTGCAGTGGTGATCTACAGGTCACAGGGACCTTTAAAATTAAAAAAAAAAATTTAAAGATCCCTGTGACCTGTAGATCACTTCTTTACTTATACTTTACTTTTACTATACTTATACACTGGGCTGCATCCATATTTAATGCTTGGCTGTTTGGTGTTGGTCATTTGTACATAACAGTCATTTGTGGCAGATACATACTAAGATTAATGTTTCTCTGTTGTGTGATATTGAATGTGCTGTGCAGTATGCTGCTCGGGCCTCAAAGGCTGCATGTTGTTATGTTGTGTGTACAGTGTGACATGCTGCACCAGTGCTCCTTTTTGTGTTTGGTGATGCACCAAACAGAACCTGCTTTAATAACTTGCTATTTTTGGTCCAGCAGCCTGGCACATACATAGATAATTGATGTCACGCTGATGTTAAAACAAACCGGTTTAAAAAATCTCTTTCAAGCTTGTACCCCCTGATAACAAGTCCTAGATTCACCTAAGCCTACCTCCTGTGTTCAGAGAAAAACAAACTTGTATGTTCTGTGTCACACAAAACTCTTCTTACTCTTACCAGCATTTTTTTTTTTTACAAATAACCTGTTAATGTTCTGGGTTGATTTTTTTTTGCCGCTGAATTTGGATAATGGCAGAAGTCATACTATGCACATAGAAGTGCACTAATTACGACCATATACACAATTTTAACAACTACTGCTTTCTCTAGGGTAGCGCCTCATTCATTAAAACCACTTATGTAAATCAAGTCAGTCACAATTGTCTAATTACAATACCTGAGGCGCAAAAATAGTCCTGCACACAGCGGAGGCCATGAAGGAAGATCAAGAACTGACATGTACTGATAATCTTATCTAGATTTGATGTTTTAGTTAATTTTCTATTTAATCAAGTAATCTGAATCTGAATATATAGTTTCATTAATTCCTCTCACATTTCTAAGAAGGTTATTGTAAAACACCCTTTTTAACTTTTTGTATTTGTCTTTTAGTTGTTTTTACTATATTGATAATTAAATATGGACTAATAATTCAACAGTCCTGTCTTTTTACAGGGATGTGCTTTCTCTGTGGTTTCGTAATAATTGGGATAGGATCACATTTGCCTGCAGTGGTAGACAAAGTATTACGACAATTTACTGAAGTGAAAGTAATAATGGCACACTTCAGAAATACTTCAGTACAGGTAAAAGCCCTGAATTTAAAATGTGATCAAACTAAACGTACAGAAATACTTCCAAAATTAATTATCAAACATAAAAGTACTCATTATGGAGAACGACCCCTGGTCAAGTGTGATATTATTGGATCATAATTAGTGATGCATTGCTACATAAGAACCAGTTTAATACTGTAGCTGGGGCAAATTTTAACAACTGTTTGATAGTTCTGTCTATGACAGTGCATCATATTTCATTAACTGATTATATGTTTTGCGTGTAGAACCTCAATCTGAAAGGTAACTAGTAACTATAGCTTTGACATAAATGTTATAGAGTTGAAGCGCAATCTTTGAGTCAGAAACGTATAAGTACAGAGTAGCATTAAATGAAAATACTCAAATAAAGTACCTCAAAATTGTACTTAAATACAGTCCTTAATTAAATGCACTTCCTTACCACTCTTCAAATATGCAATATAATAATCTGATTTTTTATATAGCCACATCAACACCAGTTCAAATATAAATGAAATCTTGCCCTGTGGAGTCTTTGAGTTTCTCATGATTCTGATGGGGTTTCCCCTATTGGCATTACATGAATGTACATCAGTCTCCAGTCTATGACTGCACCGTTTCACATCGACTGCTGTTGCCCCATGGCACTTTCTACTTCATCCTAATTAGAATTAATAATTGGAAATAGGAAATCAATGTGTGCAAATTAAGTGTGGTAACAGTTGGTTTTATCAGGTTGACATTGTTTTTGAGCTCTTATGTCATTGCTCATGACTCATCCAGCATTGTGTCTTATGTCTGTGATGCAGTGCATTCGTGGCTTTATTTATACTCTGGTCACTGTGTATAGGTGTGCACTGTAGATAAACGTCTACTTCTGCTTTGATTGCTTTTTTGTTGTTGTCCTGTGGCAAAAGAGCAAAGGGTTTGTTTTCTGCAGGACAGGGTGAAGGGTAAATTATTAATTGGAAGGAGCAGTGGGCTGTGTAACAATTTGCTGATCCAGAAGCTTTCACGAGCCGTGTCAGGTTCTGTTGAACAAGTGACTGGTTTACTGCACCGAGGCTAAAGCCGCTCGCACAGCCTGCTTGCATTACTGCTCAACACAGCCTGCTTTATTAGCGAAAGAGAGAGAGAGAGAGAGAGAGAGAGAGAGACAGAGAGAGGCGCTCTTTTAAGTTGCATCACTGTTAAGTGCATGTTTAGAATAAAGCGTGAGATGACCTGGCCTTGTCTGTCTTGGTCAACCACCAGCCCTGTTAACCCTGTTATAGAGCTGCGCTGCAGAGGAGCCGGCTGGCAGCTGCAGGGCTCGTATTGATCTGGGTTCACATCCTGAATAGAACTCGGACAAATGATCAGATCCTCCTCGGGATAAACAACCAGGCCAGTCGTTTTAATCAGTAATGCATAGCCCTAAGAGAATTAAGTTATTCACTCATTAGTTTTGTTGTTCCAAACAGGCAACGGTCAGATCTTGTTACTTCTTATCCAGCTGCGAGGTGGTATCAGGAGGGAGCATATGGTGCATTATATTGGACTGTCTGAGAAGCAAACTCTGTTCAGGGAGTCTGTGTGTTGTGCTGTGGGCTTGGTCCTAGCGCTGCTCATTCCCCCCAGGGGAATGCAAACACACAGGGGCTCGGCTAAGATGAATTAGGGCAGGACAACCGACACGCCCAACAGCAGAGGCTGCAGCACACTATTATTCCAATTCAGCAGAACTGCCCCATGACTATTGGCAGTTTCTTCTGTATATTTAGAAATTCATTTGTCAAGCTTTCAGGGATGCACCTAAACGGTTTACTTGTCGTGTCTGGGTTTTCTGAGGTCTAATAAATAACAGTGTAATAGGTGTCAGCAGAACATGGAGGGGACAGTGGGGCCTGTCTTGTAGCGTATTGGCAGCTTTTACAGCCGCAAGTTTAACAAAGCTGAGAGACATTTATCACTCAATGCAAATTTACCACTTTACACAACAATCATCACTTTCCCTCTAGACCCCGGTACCAGTCCTGTCTGTTTTTCACTCTATTAGTCTGCGTCATTGCGTTAGGGAGCTGTGATGAATAGCTGAATGTTGAGTCGGGCTTTTATTGAATAACTCCTATCACAAATAGCTCATATTGACTGAAGAGCAGAATATAACACTCTTGTGTCAGCTAAATTGTAGGCAGAATTGTTTCATTGTTCCTTTACAAATTATCATTTTAACATTTAAAAATCTGCAAAGAAAGCCCGTCTCTTCATGCCATTTTGAAACACTTGCCAGTGTTAATTCTGGTCATGGAGTGTAATTTGAAAATTCAGATCTGTCAAGGGGGGGAGAAAAGGAGAAGAACAAAGCTGGCGGTACAAAGCGTGAATCAGACAATATGAAACTCAGAGGTGCACTCATCTCATGAGGCAGTGCAGGAGACTCGTCAAGACAATGAGTCACGCTGCTTTGCTGTGCCACAAGCTCTGCTAAAGAGTAAGCGAGGAGTAAAAGGCTCTCAGGAGCCAGAGAGTTTTGCCTTCTAATGTCTTGTATGAGTTAAGTTATTTCTCAAGTGTCAACAGTGTGTGTTAATAATAGTTATGTGACAGTGAGTGGCTCAGGCAGTGGGGAGTGAAGTCGGGCTGTACGCCAAATATTCCAATAGCAGTAATATGTTTTTTCCCAGTTAGAGCTGGCAAAGAACCGAGCAACTGTCTGCCACCAACCACCTCGAGTGGCTAGCGTTTATATCAGTCAAGCCATGATTCGAACTGAAGTTTGCTTTTGCCCTTAGCTGGATAAATGAAGTACAAAACTCTGATGGCATTTGAATGTGAGGAAATGTTCTGTCTTTAAAGAGCTTGACTCAGGCCCTCACTTTGAATTTAGCTTTGAGAAGCTTTCCCCCCTCGTAGAGAACAGTGACAAACATTTTGCTGAGGAGGGGCCAAGTTCAGGAGAACTTCTGAATGAAATCAGCTGCTGAAAGCTGTTTGGTTATAATCCCGTTGCTGCCAGCGCCTGATCATGCAGACTCTTGAGCACACTTCAAAGCTCTGTGCCACCACGATGGCTCTCTCAGCCCATTCTTTGGACATCACCTTCAGAAGTTTACTATCTGCCGGTACCCCTCAATGTGATCTGTTTTGTTCCAGCCAAGGGGATTATACCCAGCACCTTGGGATTGGACCTTTCCTTGTGTGTGAGGTTATACACATTCCAACTGTTATGCATTATGAGCTCTGAGAGTCTTAGTGGACTAGTGTATGTGTCCTCTGGTTAGGCTTGGTGACCCAGACCAGACCATTTAATGGGATGGATTGCAGCTTCTCTAGTTTCAGACTGAGTGTGGGATTCTCTGCCTACACACCACAACCCACAGGGGGTCCTCATCACCTCACACAATTTAACTGTTCTCTGTAGAAGCTGAAGCCTTCATGCTACATGCTACTTTCTTCTGCTGTTTCTCTCTGTTTTTGCCCGCAGCTCCTCATGAACTCTGACTCCTTAATCACAGTTAAATGCTGTCAGTGCTGGGAAGTGAGAGACTACTGGGTAAAGTTTGAGAACCTCTGTGTAGGAGAGAGACAGTGAGATAATGGGCTTTGCTCTCAATGTGCTGAGGCCTCTAACTGCAAGCTAAAGACGGTTTAAAACTTCAAATGGTAACATTTGTTGAGCTCCTAAGCACCAGAAAAGTCTGCAAATGAAGTGCTGGCTAGATTTTGGTTTATTTCTGTTTTTCTCTGGCTCTCTGGGTATTTTTTACTGGCATCATATTTTGAGTTATACATTTAGAAACATAAAACACATGTGGTCAAGGTTTGGAGCTGAAACCAAGGGTGATGGTGCCTCCAGTTATATAGTCAGTGTCTGTTTTTGTGCTGTGCAGAGGGAGCAGTGTTGAGCTGAGGGAGCTTTGATGAGTGCTTATGGAGTGCTAAACCAAGTTGCAGCTAAACTGCTCATCCATTACCCTGGCCGCCCGCACACACCTCAGATTTAATGTGCCAGGGTCGTTTGCGTGGCAGCAGCTCAACCTTCAGGGAGCTCATTCACGCCAGACTGGAGGCCAGGAGCAGATTAGATCAAATCAATGTGAGCCCTGTAATGTGGCCTCTAGCCTGTCCGACCACAGAAGTAATACTGCGCCAGCGCAGTGTTTCAAGACCTCCTTCAGGGCAGACCTGTCTGTATCAGGGAAGGGCTGATCATCTTCCTGCTGTGTACCTGGAAAAACAGGCTTCAGTGCCGACCATGAAACAGAGTTCATTAAGCTCCCACTCCGGCTGATCACAGCTCTGGCAAAGCGAGCATACAGGGAGGGGGCGTAGTGTCTTTACATTTACAACAGGGTCTGCGATGATGTGAGAATCAATAGTGGAATATTCAGTGCTCTGGCTGCTGTGCTGGCCTGGATCTCAAGCTGGGCTTTTATGTGATGCAATACAGCAGCTGCTGCTCAAGAGACATAAGGCCATACCAATCACTTAAATTACCACTAGATCCTCGAAAGAACAATTACCCCGGTGAGAGAGTGAGGAGAGTGAAGACTGCCTGCTACCCTAGCTCAGTGTCGATTGTTCCTCACATAAAAGCTGGTTGTTCATTCAACCTTGAAGATTAGCCGTTTGCTTGCCGTTTATGGGACGTATCGAGTTTTTCTAAACAGATCCATCCCTTGAGGAATGTGGGAATTGCTGTTTTACATCACTCCCTCAGGTACCACCTAGTAATGTTATTGAGCTATTTACATTAACCCATGCAAAGCAGCTAGGTTTTATAACTTAACCAATTTTCTTAAGTGCCAATAATAAGGCTGGGAAGACTAATTTTGCTGTTCATTGTCGAGGGATGACAGCTCTGGGGTCCCTGTACTTGCAGTCGTCACAGAGACTGAACATTGTCTGTTTCAGCTGTTATCCCATCAAATTGAAACTTTATGCACTAATGCTCCAAGTTCAATACAATTAGTCAGTTAAATTTACATCTAGCAAAGTTTGAAAAGTGAACATTTGTCATCAGAGGAACAGCAGTTTGATAGTTTCACTGCCTCTATTACCTTAAGATTTTTCCTACTGGCCATTTTGACAGCTGCCGGCAAGACTGAAGTTGCACCTGAAAAAGGTGTTAAAACCCATAGAAGTAACAACCTGCTAATGTATGAAAAATCACTCATTCCTTGTGTTCTTAATCTTTGCATCCTCTTGATCTTCTCTCTAGTCACTGAGAGGTGTGAACAGCTTGCACATTTGCTTCCCTTTTTGCAGATTAATTTCAGGGTGTTATTAAGGCCTTTTTCTATATGATGGCTGTGTTATGTCAGCATCACATCTTCCCCAGCCTCTTAGTGACAAAACTATGTACGCACCTGTTTCATTTTACTTGGAGAGTTTTAGTCATCCCACTACTGCAGAAGGGAAGTACCAAGAATTTTCAAGCAAGAACACATTAAACCTGCATAGATAGTTTTGCTATTACTGTACACACTGAATGTAAATGACTGTGTGTAATGTGAATAAAGCTGCTTGTAGCGCTGCAATCATTCAACATTCAGTTTTTTAGCGCCCAACTCTGCAGAACTTTTTGGCCTCTTTTGAAGCATCATTTTGCCTGGGTTTTACCATATGGTCAGGTCTAGGTGAAAATGGTTAGTAGATTAAGCTAACATTGCTTCTTGTCAACTGTTGGCTATCAAAATTCACAACTTTGTAAGCACAATATTTGGCAATGATGTGTATCTGTTAACTTATTATGGTGCTTTTCTCCCCTTGTGGTTAATCAACAACATTAAGCTGCAAGCTTGATATAAAATTGGAATTAGTCAACCAAGAGTCAACCTGAAAGACAATGATGGTGTTTAACTAATGTTAAAAGACTGTGACACTACTGCCTTTGTCCAAATGGATGGCCAAAATCAACACAAAATGAAAAGTACCATCGAACTGCTTTAACTGTTGTCTTATTTTTAAGAAAAAACAGTAGGAGTCGCAATTAAACAAGGTTGGTATTGATATTAATGAGGAATATACAGCCCCGGTACAGTACCACAATGTTTAGTTCCACTAAGTCAAAAAAGGAAAGAAAATCAACAGGTATGTGATAATCCTTATTATTGTTTTCTTTTTATATTGTTTCTATAGACCTGTCTAACACATATACCATTTAGTGTAAAGAAAGACAAATGTTTTTTTTTTTCCAGAGTAAACTTGATTAAGTAACCTGTCTGTAAAGCAGCTGTAGTGTTTGTCAGCCGTGTATTTTGCAGTGTATTTTTCAGCCAGAAGCTTTCTTGAGTCACTTGTCTGGGATACCAACAGGTTTGGTTACAGTTTGATTAATGTTGTGGAAGGCTCACATTGACAGGAGATATGAATTTTGCTCTCCTGGCTTTATATTTGTCTTACAGGAGCTTTATACCAGAGGTGTGAAACAGAGGCTCAGTGGTCGTACACACTCATTTTGGTTTCTTCTCAGGTCCTTTCTGTGTGGTTTTTGCATGTCTTTCATGTCTCCATTTCTCTGAATGTGTGCAAGTGACTGTCTGACGATGTTATCTCTGTGATGGGCAGCAACCTGGGGAAGGTGTTCCTACTTTTTGCTCAGGCTATGCTTGGATAAACTGCTGTAGCCTGTGACCCCGAGCAGGAGTGAAGACAGTGAATGAATTTAAAATCTGGTGATATTTCATGTTTTTAATGTTTTGTGGGGAAAAAGAAACATGAAAATACCAAAACCAACAATTTGTATGTCCATCTCTCACGTTTGACTTCTGTACATTGTCTGTGACCTGAAGCCGATTTATTCCTTCTGAAGATTTTTTTTCAATGAATGGCTAAATGGAACAGCTGGGGACTTGTAGCTTTTAGCAAATACTCCAACAGGGGAATTTAGAATTTAGCAACACTGTGTATGTGGTATTGATTCAAAAGAAACTACAATGCCCATATTCTTGGTAATGAAGAAACATGTTGCCAAGTAGCGAGTGGCTCATTGATGTGTTTTTAATAGTTTTTGGATGAAAATTGAGCTCCATGGCACAGAGGAATAAACTACATCAGGCTTTGGCTTCACAAATAATGTTTGTATGATCAGTTCATTGTTGGCTTTGGTGATTTTGTGGAATTTTGTTGACTGTAAAAGGAATAAGAATTGTAAATACTTATCCTTTGACTTAAAAAACAGAACAAAAAAGCCTTACATCTTATTTCATTGATAGAAAATTGATAATAAAGGCATAAATGTAAGGAATAATCTACAGTGACATACTCTACCCATGATGGAGTGTTACATACAGGAATCCATTCGTGAGTAATTTTGTGATTTCAATGAATGGGTCCTGGTGCATATTCCTCTTTTGTTTTTATACTCTGCTCTGTCTGAATCCACTTCTCTTTGTGCCTGCAGGATGTGAGAGTGACTACTGGGGACCTCATTGCAGTAATCGGTGCCAGTGCCAAAATGGGGCTAAGTGTAACCCCATCACAGGTGCCTGTGTGTGCACTGATGGGTACCAGGGATGGCGTTGTGAGGAGCCCTGTGAGCACGGTTACTATGGCAAGGCGTGCCAACTGCCCTGCCAGTGTCTCAATGGTGCCACCTGCAACCATGAGACAGGAGAGTGCATCTGTGCACCGGGGTACTCGGGGGCTTTGTGAGTAGCAGCAAAATATGTATTCCTTTGCAACTTTCTCTTTTTTGTTTATGTTTGTTTGTGTGCATGTTCTTTGCTGATACAAAGAGCTGCAGGTGAACACAAGTTATGTTTCTGAGACTTTTGACTTGTGTGGTGACAGCTGTGGAGAGCGCTGCCCCTCCGGTAGTCATGGGCCTCATTGTGAGCAGCGCTGCCCTTGTCAGAATGGAGGAACGTGCCACCACATCACCGGAGATTGTTCCTGCCCTTCAGGCTGGACGGTAGGTCACACAAGCAGAGGTGTAAAAGTAGTAAGGAAGAAGGGACTGAATATGGCTTGGTGTTCCGGAAAAAAAAAAACGTTTACATCTTTACAGCAAAGACTGACACGCTGGGAACACGGCCCTTAGAATCAATATGCTGTGTTCAATTATAAATAAGAACATGAGATTTTCTACTCCCTGAAAGAAAAGAAAATATGAGTTCCTAGTAGGGAGCTTGTGAATGCTTTCTCAACCTCCTTTTCACAAAGTAATGTCAACTGAACACGGCCACTCACAGTCAGCAATGTAACATGTTACATTACTAACTTCCCTGTGGTGGAGTGTTTAAAGGCAACACTCCTGGTTTCTTTGTTTTATATGATCTAAAGTGGAAGAAATCAATAAAATCTTCCAGTATGGTACGGTCATTTTCAATATTTATATATCATTATATAATATATTGCATATAAAACAACCAGATACAAATGTCTATTTTGGCTAGTGAATTGAATACATAATAAATTGTGGTACTTCATCACATTTATTTGCAAATGTTAAAAAAATAATCCAATTTTTCTGTCTGTAAAGCCTTCCTGGTCATTGATATGCAACATTGCCCACAATTACCTAAACCCACCAGGGATTTTAAAGAGACAGATACTACAAAATAAACAGTATGATAAAATATCTGAGGGTCAACAAATTTCTATTATGAGGCATCATTTACTGTTATACTTTAAATCAGTTATTTGCATTACAACAACTGGTTAACCGGTACATACAAATATTCTAGTGCTGGTGTCCATGTTATTCCTGCCATAGCAGGGAGATCAGTAATGACCACTTTGGAGGAGGTAAAGCACTCACCAAAAACAGACAGGTCTGAACTGTCCTGCTATCAATAAAACAAAAGCCTAGGAGTTGAAATATTTCTGTGCTGGCAAGGCATAGTTGTGAGCAATGTATCTCATATGATTCTTTGCTGGCTGTCTTTCAAAGGGTTCGGTTTGTGCCCAGCCATGTCCTCTTGGCAAATACGGCATCAACTGCAGCAAGGACTGTTCCTGTCGTAATGGGGGACTATGCGACCACATCACGGGGCAGTGCCAGTGCGCAGCTGGCTTCAGTGGACGCAGGTACGCAGCATACACCCCTGGCAGACAGACCACTCAATTATTATGCACAAAAGCTTTTTGTGAAGTACTCTATGCAAACTTTTGCACTCTTACTTTGAAAATAGGTCAGACAATGGCATGATTTATTAATATTAGTATTTAATGCAAAGGGATGGTTCCTTGCCGACAGTTACACATTAAACAGTCACTCATTGACCTATTCTCTTTGTTGACGTCTAAATGAGACACAAACCTGGCTGTTCCTTTAAAAGAGAAAGGAAATGTTAGAAAAAGCTTTTGCTCAAGAGAAATAAGCATTTATAAACACCCATTAGTCCATATGAAGTTGGATTGAAAGCTTTTAATAGGGGTGTTTATGTTTAATTGATCTCGTACTTCATGCTGGCCAGCAAAGTTTCGTGTCTTCAGCCTTCATCGTCTTCCTCTCTCATCTTCCTCTGTCCATTGATCTCACCATGGGCTACATGCTGTTTGGATTCTGCTCATTAATTATAAGTAATGGGTTTATATTAAGGTATCATTGAAATCCACAGATCTTTTTAGTTCCCCATGCCTGCCAGAGAAGCCCAGAGCAGCCAGGGTTTATTAGTTCAGCTAAAGCAATTGTCTCTTGGATGGAAACACTTCCTCGACAAGACCTTTCCTTTACTTTATTATTTTGCAAAATTGCCCTCATTCATTTAGCCGATGGCATGTGAATTAACCTGCCAGGAATAATCTGAGATTGTGTTAGCCCCCACCCTCTCCTGTCTGGTATAATAATACCATTTTCCCCTTCTAAAAGTAAAACCAGGGGAATTTAAACATGAAACATAACTTGCCCGTTTTATAATGTAATGGAGCTATTTGTAATAGCTTTGTTAGACTCTTGAGATTGATACACCGGCAGGGTTGTATAGTTAAGTCAGTATATTTAAGTGAAGAAAAAAAACTTTTTTTTTTTAATCTATTTCACTGCTTCATGTGGAGAAACAATTCCATTTCCTGTGCCTGATGGTGATTACTAAGTCTTGTCTAACCCCTGCAGAGATATTGAAGGCCTGACTGCTGACAGCTGCTTTCAGGGCATCCCTGTCATGTACTCTTTGGCCATGCCAGTCTTGGATTTATGAAAATATTTTCAAATTAAATATTCATTATTTAAAATATGAATGATAAAAAGATTATTTTTACTAGATTACCATAGTAGCTGAAGAGTTTTATTCCTAAATAAATTTCCTACTATTTCCAGATACTTACACAAATCTTTTAATGATTCCAAGAGAGCCCATGGTGTTGTTGAACAACAGAAATGAGCTGTTTTATCTGACCAATGGTATAAAACCCAAATATATTCAATTTTGGTGATATGAAGCAAAAAAAAGAAAATATTCACACTTCAGAAGTACATATGACAGAGACTTACATGACAATAACATAACAATTAATTTATCAACAAGATTGCTGATTGCTGAAGATTCATTTTCTATCAATCAAAAATTCAATCAACAAATTGATTAACTTATTGTTTCAGCTCTAATGTGTTCAGTGTATCACTTCCTTAAGTGTTTTTTTAACATTGGAATTTGATGTTACTATTCCTCCTTACTATTTTTTCATGTTCTTTTTTTGAGCACTAATTTAAAAGACAGTATCATTTCTTGCAGGTGTCAGGATGACTGTCCTGTGGGCACCTTTGGTCCGCAATGCAACCAGAGGTGTGAGTGTCAGAATGGAGCCAAGTGTCACCATATCAATGGAGCCTGTCTGTGTGAAACGGGGTTTAAAGGCCCTAATTGCCAAGAGAGATTCTGTCCCACAGGCCTCTACGGCCTCATCTGTGACAAGTACTGCCCCTGTAATACCACCAACACCGTGAGGTAAGTGAGACATTGGTGCAGTGCCGCACACAGCCTCACTCTGACGAAGTCCTGAAGCTAAGCCCCCTGTAGCTTCAACCCAATTTTGTGTCATTATAGCTCTAAGCCAGCACTCATTCTGAAGTCTGGACACCTCTTGGCCATGTCATCCAGTTAGCTTTTAATCGCGACCTTTGCTTCATTCATAATTTCTCAGCAGCATTCATAGTTAATGCAATGTTAATGCTCTGATTCCGGCTGGAGTTGGGCACCAACCATAAAGTCATTACAGAACGAAGGAGAAAAGGGACACCTCATCTATCTGAAACAAGCAGATGGATGAATTGCTGCTGGCGCAGACTTCATACTTTGACCCTGCTCACGAATGAAGTGTTGATACTCTCAGAGCTGAAACTTCACCTCACTCTTCTTCTTCCCGTTGTTGTCTCATCTTTCTTTCTCATTATGTTGTAGCTGCCACCCGCTTTCTGGGGAATGCACCTGCTCCGTGGGATGGACGGGGCTTTACTGCAATGAGACCTGCCCACCTGGTTACTATGGTGAGGGATGCATGCTGCCATGCAGCTGCACCAACGGAGCTGACTGTCATCCTGTCACAGGTGCCTGTATATGTGCCCCTGGGTTCATGGTAAGCATCATATACCCTCACTTGTATTGAGTTGTACCTAAGAGAGTGGCTGCTATCATGATAATGTTTTACTGTCTTTTCAAATGTTTAATGATTTATTGTTATTTGTTTTATTTTTATTTGACCTCTACTTGGTCTCATGAGATCTCCAAATATCCCTTTGGAGAGAGGCAACATGCACAATTTTGTCACACAAACCAACATAGAGCCAACACTCAATCAAGGCAGAGGATTTAGGAAAGGGGAAAAAAAGAAAAGAGGGAAAAATAATAAAACACACTAAAACCATCAATTTGTTGTTTAAAATAATTTTCATTTTCATCTTCATTTGAACATGTTGCACTTGGCTCTCTATTTTGATTTAATCACTGCTATAATTACAAGTGTCAATTTGCAATTATCCTATTGGTGACATTATTTCTTCAGAAAACTGATATGGGTTAATTGCCATTGTAACCTTGCTCCTTGAAATCTCTGTTGTACCTACCAGAATCTGCAGTTTCATTAAATAATAATAATAAAAGGAAAAACTTATGTAAGTATTGTGTCTGTTGTGTCAAACCACATGAGATAGTTCATCCTTCTGCTTTAGAGAAGTGAAGGTTGTTGCTTTGATTTATATTTCATGTTATTTGTGATTGTAGTAAAATGTGTGCGTCATTGTGGCCGTAATGTTTTGGAAGTGGTCCCAGTATTACTTTAGAAGCCTTTTGTACACAGGCGGGCAGAAGCAAGGTGAGACATTTTATTGTTGCTTTATTATGGATGTGCTCTATCGCACTGCAAGAAATTCCTTACTAAATGATTTATTCTCTGGTCCAGCCCTTTGCAGACGTTAATGTTCAGTTGTGTGTATTTTACAAATACAGTTGATATGAGAGAGAAGTAGAGAGGAATGGCAGATGTATTTTTCAAGACCAATTGGAAGAAAATTGAATCTTTGACCTATATAAGTTTCCGATTTAGTCGTTTTTGTGCAGCCATATTGTCCCCTTTTACAACTGTCAAATTAGTTGGGTAACTTCAATCAGTTTTCCCATTGTATTTCTTGTCTTGCAATCTGAAGTTACAGAGCAACAGAGACCGAGAGGGTACATTTCTGCCAACATTACATTTCAGTGGAAATTGCCTATGTCTTACAGCGGGCCACTGTGGTGAATTGAGCTACCGAGCGGGGCCGCAGACTGTGTCTTAATTTGCTCCACCTGTTCTCTTTGGCGGCTGCTGGGAAGGGCTGCCAGATCCATTAAACAGACCTAGAGGGCAGGAGCTGGATAGAAAAGGAGGCAGTCAGATGGGAACAGACACACCTCATATGGAGGATTGGTGTGTTTGTGTGTGTGTTGAAGGGGGAGAGAAAGGTGGGGCTGAGGGGTGAGCACTCATAGTAGTCCTTTGATACTTTTGTGCATAGCTGCTGCTGTGCAAACAACACGAGACAGTTTGTTAGAAAGGCAGAGCTGTGATTTTACCTGTAAGTGTGTAACTTTTGGTCACATGCTTGGAACATGATCATTATCACACAGTAGGGCTTTTTAAACGTGGTTGATGACGGCGTTGAGGCTATGATTGCTGGTGAGGTTGCTTCCCCAGGGGACAGCTGATAGGACTAAGCCTCCCTGCTGCATCTTTGTTCTGGAGTCCCATCGGGGGGCAAACCAAGCAAAGTGTTAGAGCAGACTGAGCTCCTGCACGCTTGATTTAGCTCAAGTAATTGGACATGCTCTTTTTGACTGGGACAAAGTGATTACATGTTACCTTTTCAGGCATTGTCCCTTGCAATCTGCAGCATGTACTCACAGTACATTCCTCAGTCATGACTACATTTTCTACAGATACAGTTGATACTGCTGTATCTGAAATATGAATGCATTAGGAAAGATTCCAGTCTGTCTTTGTAGGTGGTGAAAACAAATCATTTTCCTATCTCTCAGGACTTTCCAGCCTCATCAAAAGGTTCAGAGGTTCATTTTCTGTCCTGCCGCATGAATTTTAAACTGCAGTCACTCATCCAGTACTTAGATGAACTGTTAAGGAGTGAGACTGATTGGTAATTAGTGGTGCCATTTGCATCTGGTCTCAATGGATACCAGGCTGATCAATGTTGTGTCAGTGAGAGGCTTTCTGGAAAAAATGCACTCCAATTACATTAAGATACTAATAGGTATGAATTTAGTGCCTTGGCCAAGGACGACCTGGCTGCCTCTCACCGTCTCAGGTCTGGGTTCTGCTTCCATTGGCTGTGTAGTTATGTAAGGTCCTGCTGCTCTCGTGCAATGGACTGACAGCCCGTGTATTAATAATGATTTTCCACATACAGACTTCTATCCTCTGCAGCTCAGAAGGAATATGAATCAGTCGACTAATGAGAGAGCTGCCTTCTCCCTCTTGAGAGCAGACCAACCGCTGGTGTCTGTGCCATGAGGGTGAAACCAAGTGGAATTCGACGCAGCCATGGATGCAGCAAAATCCATGTGGTCATTTGTGCCGGCATGACGTTTTATCCATGAGTCCAGTCACCAGTAAATTGCCTGTGCTCTGAAGACAGGGTGAACCCCACCCCCACCATCCCTTCAGCCCTCCTGGTCGGTTGAACTTCTCTCTGCACTTAACAACTGTAACTGAACTGCTATTGTTAGCAGTCTTGAAGCTGTCATTTTCAGTAGAACAAAGGTTATTGCAACCGATTGATAAAAATTTCATTCACAGACAGCCGCTTTTATGTGGTGTACGGGGAGGAGAGATGTTTTAAAATGTGTGTTCTGCCCCTGGCGTCCACTGGCACATCTCCTCCTGCCTCCTGTTTAAACTGAGTTCAAAATGATAATGAGGGCGGTGAACAGCCAGCAGTCCCCCAGTGCTCTGGTGAGCAAAGCAAGAGCCACTCAGGACTCCTCTGGGCCACTAATTGGAACTCTAAATCATTGTGTCACCTGTCACTCAAGACAGAGTTTGGAAAGGAGGGTGTGGAAATCCATAGACTGGCTGTGATCTCCATCGTAGGGAAGAGGCTAGACGAGACTAGCGGAGATGGGCTGTGCTCAGCCTTTAAAGTAGAGAAATTCTAATGACAGGGAATGAGTACTCCATGTCCTTTACCAGATAGTTCACTCTAATGCATTGGTAAGGGACTTAAAGGCTGCACCAGCATGGCTGCCGGTCTCCCATTGGTGTGCTCATTAATTGTAGATTGAGAGTCGGCTGCAGTCTGTCAGGGATGTCTCTGGGATCCTGCTGTTCCCCTGTCCACCCAGTTCATCATGGAGTTTATTTGTTTTTTCTTTTCCTCCTCCCCCCAAGTTTGATTCTGTCATTGTATTGTGATTCTTAGTATTGCTGACTCTGCCTGAGGAGGGTGTAAACAGTCATGTGCTCCTCCGATACACATGGTGTCACCAGCTGCTTTGGCAGAGATTGTGATTGGGAGTTGGCATTACTCTCCTTAGCCCCTAACCACTGGCACCTGAACCAACCAGTAGAAGTCGCTAATTAGTCAATCAAGTCAGAGTCAATCAATATTAGTTATGGGACAAGGACATGAACAAAACAAACATCAAACACTGTCAGTTTTGTCCTTTGGTATCTATGGACAAAACTGAGAGTTGGCCTCAGGTCTTTGGGGTGGTGGGTCAGACTTTTGAGCACTGCATGTCCTGTGTCTCCATAGGTTTATAAATGCATTTGCCAACAGGCATTTCACCAAGAAAGAACCACAATTTAGAACAGAAGTGGTTGTATTAGTGATCCAAAGCTATGTTTGGTGGTGGCCTGGCTAAAGATGGATAGAGGAAGAGTCCATATTCTCTGGCTTTGGAGTCCTCCCAGTCCCCCCACCGATGAAAGTGGAGACCCCCATAAGACAACCCTAAAGGGAGAGAGAAGCGAAGAGCACAGTGGAGAGATGAGGTGGAGCATGGGTTCAAAAAGCAAAGCATGGCTGAGAGTAGGTGCTGTCAGAATATACAGAGTGCATAATTGGAAGCTTGGAAGCTTTCTGTATAAAGATACAGTCTGGCTGGTCTAAATAAATAGTTCAGTAAACTAAGCAGAAGTGCAGTGAACTTTCCCCGTCTTTCTGTCCGCATCTATTCAGATCATATTATTCCTATTTTTGGTTTGCCAGAGTCAGCATTTATTGCCATGCTGAGTCTTTGCCTCATGACTTTGCATTATTTCTACCTCAGGGTGAGGACTGTGCTACTGTGTGTCCTCCTGGTCTATATGGACCAAACTGCATGTCCACCTGCTCCTGCCATAACCACGCATCCTGCTCTCCAGTCGACGGCGCCTGCATCTGCAGGGAAGGTACAGTATAATTGACTGATGGTGAAGCTTCAGAGGAACTCCTGAGCTTTATAAGAAATGCAATACTGACTCTGCTTTGTACTGGATGATCTGACAAGTCCGATTCTTACATGGATGAATGACACTTACACACATACAAAGTGTAGATATTCTCTGCTTGAGAATGTAAGAATAAAAGCGCAAAGTAGTTTGCTTTCATACAAATACTGTAAAACACTCACATGACACCTGTCCATCATTTCTCCTCTCCTTGACATTGTTTTTAATGAATGATACATCAGTTTGTTGCCATCTGCTTTTATCATGCACTCTGTCAAACAATGTGTGATATACAATTTCAGTGGTTTCCAACCTTTTTAGCTCTTGACTCCTTAAAATTACACGTGTATTTGATATCCCTTATCTCAGGTTATGAGGTGTGGACATGAGTTTTGAGCAGTTCAACGAAATCCCACATTGTTTCATTTGAAGGATTTTTAGAGGCGCTGCAGAGGTAGAAACAGATGGTTCATGTCTCATATTTTTCCTCCCTTGTTTCCTTTCATCCATTGTTTCCATTTCCTTTCACTGTGCCATCTTGTACATGTTGAGATACACTACCAGTCAAAAGTTTGGACAAACGCTTCTCATTTAATGGTTTTTCTTTATTTTTTATTATTTTCTACATTGTAGATTAATACTGAAGACATCAAAACTATGAAAGAACTATGACAGTGGAATTATATAGGAAAGAAAAAAGTGTTAAACAAACCAGAATATGTTTTATATTTTAGATTCTTCTAAGTAGCCACCTTTTGATTTGATGACAGCTATGCACACTCTTGGCTTTCTCTCAATCAGCTTCATGAGGTGGTCACCTGGAATGGTTTTCAGGTAACAGGTGAACCTTTCCAAGGGTTCATTTGTGGAATTTCTTGCCTTCTTAATGTGTTTGGGACTGTCAAATCAAAAGGTGGCTACTCTGAAAATCTAAATCTAAAATATAAAACATATTCTGGTTTTCTTTACTACATAGTTCCACATGTGTTCTTTTATAGTTTTGATGTCTTCAGTATTAATCTACAATGTCAAAAATAATAAAGAAAATAAAGAAAAAACCATTGAATGAGAAGGTGTGTCCAAACTTTTGACTGGTAGTGTATTTCACTAGATTTGACCTGCTTGGAGCACAACAGGAACAATCATGAAATAATTAAAGTCACTAGGATTCATCCTCTAGGGAACATGCATGTCTGTACAAAATGTAATCGGAATCCATTCGGTATTTTTTGAGCTATTTTCGTTTAAACCAATGTCGTGAACCAAGAGACTGACTAATAGATGAGAACCGCTCATAGCTATTAGTAAACTAGATGTTTGTGGAACAGACAGTTTTTTCTTTCACATCCCTGGAATCAAGTTAAGTTGATCTAGTTTTAGCGTTCGAACCCCAGGTTAGGAACCACATCATTATTTGGGTTGTTTAGTTGTGTTGAAGTATAACTGTGATAAAATGTAGCTGTACCCACAGTACCAGGTTTTTGTATACAGTATGTGTACACAGTTCAGTGTGTCTCTGCTCTCTCTTACCGCAGGCTGGCAGGGTGTAGACTGCTCCATCCTCTGTTCCAGTGGTACGTGGGGTCTTGGCTGTAATCAGACATGCTTATGCGCCAATGGAGCTGCATGTGACCCCATAGATGGCATCTGTACATGTTCTCCAGGGTGGAGGGGAGAGCACTGCGACGAGTCCTGCCCTGTAAGTCTGTGGTCTAACCACAAAGTATCCTGTAGGTCTTGAACCTCTCGGAGCACTATACAACTTTTAGTGTCTCACTGTGTCCATTTGTAGGTATAACAATGAGTTTTATCATTGTCAGGATGGCACCTATGGGTTAGAGTGTCGCGAGCGCTGCGACTGTAGCCATGCTGATGGCTGTGATCCAGTGAGTGGTTACTGTCGCTGCTACCCCGGCTGGACAGGTCAGTATTGCCTTTAGAGAAAAACCACCAAAGCAAAACAAACTGGGTTTATTTAAGACATCAAATGCTAGTCAGACATCCTTATTTACCAAAACAGGAAAGTATTCTGGGGCAATCGTGGTCCGTGTTTTACAGTATGTTTACAGAATGTCTAAGCAGTGTTTTGTTAATTAAATGTTCAATTTGTTTTGCCACTGAGCCGGCGGGGTATGTGAATGAGAAATGTTGTGTGTGAATTAATTCTCTTGGCTCACACGCTGCATGCCGGTATGCAATCATGCTTATACTGCATCCATTATTGGTTATGCGCAACATCTGAAGTGACTCACCAAATAAATATTTGGAGACAGAATCGAGTCATTGGCCCAGAATGCTCCCATGAGTTTTCAACACAGATTATGATATTTAAATTTTTGGCTCTGTTAATTATTTAAAGTCCCGGGTTGTTATGAAATCTGACTGAACCAACTGCCATACTTAATCACCGAAGGATTCACTCTTTCTTGGTTATCCTAGGCTCTCCATTTGAACTTTGATCACCTCAAGACCCAAATTCCAAGCTGTTCGTGAACACATGTTTGCTCTTTGTTTCTTGTCATTTCAAACATTTGCTTACAGGGAAAGAGGTGGAGGTGGGAAAGTGTGAATGTCACAGTATGGGTGAAGATCATTATGCTCAAAAATGAAGCGTCACATCTGAATGTCAAATACAGGGGGCTGGCTGAGGACCTGGTCCCTGAGCCTGGGTGGAGAGGTGCAGTCAGGGAGGGAATAGATTCAGCAGGAAAGGTCAAGCCTGTGAGCTCTCAGCAGCCCACTCCATTCAGCCTCCTGAGCTTAGGGCATTTATTCTGGGAAACAATGTGGGTTTTATTATCTGCAAGAACGGAGGCGGCAAAACGGGTCTCTCATGCTCTGAATCCTGCACAGGTCGGGACCATCTGTCAGCCTTAATTGAGTCACCGGGGTGCAGGGCTGGGGGCAGCGTGCAGCCCAGTGGGCCAGACAAACACACATACATACATACTTGAATTGTAGAGGCTTGACAATGGGCTCTCTGAAGGAAGGAGCACCCAGAGAGAGAGCAGATGTGGGATTCGTCACAGGACTAAGTCAGGGATGGAATAAAACAGCTATTTACAGAAACACTGGAGCTTTTTTCTGCTGTAAACACTGTCATATCACTGAGCCTGCTGGCTCCAGAGTCGGTATGGCATCCTACTTTGCTGTCAACTTGCTATTTGTTTTATGGTGGCTTTTGCGTAAACTGTCAAGAAGCTTGACTCTGGGAGTGTGTGCGCGTAAGTGGCCAAGTCGTCTTTGACCCACACAGTCATTGCTGAACTGTCGTAAGCCTGACATCAGCCAAGGAAAATCTGAAGGAGAGCTGTGATAAGGCACTTGATGCAGGGGCCTCGTGCTAGTCCATGTTAAATAGGACTTCACCTTTTATTTCTGAAGAGATTCCATGTCATACAGGTAATGTGAGTGTGTGTTTACGTGCACTGAGAGAGCTAGAGAGATAGAGAGAGAGAGAGGGGGGTTTGCTTTGCTCTGCTCACTCTGTACAAATTGGATAGTGGGACCTCTGGCACTCTTCAGTGAAAAGCCTCCTTTGAAGAGACTTCAGTTCTGGCTTCTCTCACTCTTTCTTCTTCTCCCTCACTAGGCATCCAAAGCCCCTCTGTTTGTCACCATTAGACTGAAAAGTATGATGCTCTGTCCGCATTCATTTTCTGACAGTAAAGGCAGTCACATTTTTTTTTCTGCCTGGCCTAGCAGAACCTCAAACACACTTGCACAAGCCTTGCCCTCCTTTTGATGTCCGTGGCTGGGCTTCTGACTAAATCACTGCTACAGTGCCCCCTCCTCATCAGTACTAACATTTCCTCTCCTTTACTCCTCCATTGCAGCCCTAAGGCACCCTGGTTACTGTATAACATTAGTCCCCAGAGTTTAGTCCAGGTTTAATTCAAAGGTACTGCACTAATGCTGCTTTAATGGCCCCACCATTCTCAGATATTCTCACTCAAAGGAAATTTCAAATGAGGCTTCAAACTAAGGGCTGGTGCTTGAAAGGTTGCAGAGTTTGTGAGTGTGTGCGCGAGAGTATAAGTGGTATAAGTTTTATGTTATGAACCCGCATGTATGTACAGTACATGTGATTCCGACCCTTGGCTGAAAGAAAATGTGCTGCGTTTGACGGATGTGCTAATGAATTCATGTGCACAGCAAGAGCCCTGTATCGATGCAGTGTTTTGCGTTTGTTGGTTGGAGCTGTGCCAGATACACAGTGACACTTCCAGACTGTGCTCTTGTAGCCTGAGTACTTCCCTTCGGCTCTGTGCACTACCCTTGCTCTGCTGAAAGAGAATGG
Source organism: Scortum barcoo (assembly GCA_023238725.1). Lineage (NCBI taxonomy): Eukaryota > Metazoa > Chordata > Actinopteri > Centrarchiformes > Terapontidae > Scortum > Scortum barcoo. The sequence goes on from CM041536.1 coordinate 12,910,763, forward strand.
GAGACAAGCTCAGGCCCCTCTGGAGACCCAACCCTGTTAATCAACACAGTGCACTGGCAGGGAGCCCCAGTCAGATCAAAAATAAAATACATTTGGAAAGGAGAAACAGAGTCTACCAGGATGCGCTGAACTAAAAAAAAAAAACACTCCAAACGGCTGCCTCTTCATTTAGGACTAAAATCAATCGAGGATCCACACTGGGTGAATAACCCACCACTGATCCACTGTGATCAGGCATTGTGAATGCTGCCTTTTGATGATGTGTTTTTACAGATGGCAGGCTATTTAGAATATTTCAGCATAGCAGTCTTTGCCTCCTTAGTGTGCATTCACTGAATATTCGTCATTGTAATGTGCCTGCAGGAATCCACTGTGATAATGTGTGCCCACAAGGCTTCTGGGGACCCAACTGTTCAGTCAGCTGCTCCTGTCAGAACGGAGGATCCTGCTCTCCACAGGACGGCACATGTGTGTGTGCACCTGGATACAGAGGGACCTCCTGCAAAAGAAGTGAGCCTCCTTCTCTTTCTCCCAGCAACCTCTCTCCCTCTATCCGAGCCTTTGAGAAAATAACAGCACGAGAGCGTCACGGTAACAAACTCCATCACAGCACTGACCTTGCTTTGATCTCTGAAGAACTGTTGAGGGGTGAGCCAGCTGAGGAGGAGCACTCAGTTGTCGGTCAAAACTGCTTGAGTGCGAACCCTTCATCACTGCTATCACTTAATCACAGTGGCTTTACCCCTACAGCGCATACACACACACACATTCCTCACCCCCCTAACCTGTCCTCAACAACCAGCTCACAGCAGGAGACTCACAGTCCTTGCCCAAGGCTCATCAGAGGGCGTGCCCGCTGGGAGTGCTAGCTCTGGTTTCTGAATGGGGTCTGTCTGAAGTGATGAGCTCACTGATTGGGAGTGAAATTCACAGTCACAAACCTGTAAACATCAATTTGAGTGGAATGCAAGAGAGAGACTTAAACAAGCTGTGTGTGTGTGTGTGTGTGTGTGTGTGTGAGAGTGTGTGAGAGAGGAAATGATTACTCCTCTAAATTCAATGTTTACACAGATAATGTTCTTGTTAGATGAAAACCTCATAAGTGCTGTTTTGCTGTTTTTCCTGTTGAAGCTTTAATTGGGGGATTACTGCTTTCTCCCGACACTTATAAGGGTGTATCACACCTGGTGCTTTAATTCAAATCAAAAACTTAAGATTGCATGGCTGTCAAACAACCAATGCTGCTTTTTTCAGTTCCGGAAAGGTTTCTTATTTTGGAAATACCTCATTGTCTCCTGAGAATAGTGATATTGGAGCAGGAATCTTTCCAAATCACAGGCTATGAAAATAGGAACATAACATTTTTAAGGCTCTCGCTGTACTAAAGTAAAAATGTTTTTAATATAAATTGCAGTCTCTTATCACAGTTGCATGGTAAATGCTCTTTGTGTAAACTGTTAGGGTAATTACCTTTACACCATCTTCTGAATATCTCTTAAGGGTCCACGTTCTTTCAATAAAATCTGCATTATTAACACACACTTGTGTGTTTCCTGACATTTATAGATCATCAAGCTGCTCTCAAGACTTAACATAAAAAAAGACTTTCACGATTCTTTTAACTCTTTTACTATTCCATCATGGGCTCTGGCAGCAGATGAAATAGAACTGATTTCAATAAAGACTGACTTTTCTGCTTTCTCCCTCCCTTTCCTGTCTCTCCTCGTCTCTTCTGCTTTAATTCTTTCGGCCTTGATTTTTCTGTACTCCCTTGATCACCCTTGTCATGCCCCGTTTCATTATTATATACCTCTTGTTCCATCTAACGTTGTCGACTGATTCCCTCTCTTCTCCTGCCATGCTTCACCGGCTGCAGTCTGCTCCCCAGGCTTCTATGGGCACCGCTGCAGCCAGTCGTGTCCGCAGTGTGTGCACAGCACCGGGCCGTGCCATCATGTCACGGGCCACTGTGAGTGCCTGTCTGGCTTCTCTGGCTCTCTGTGTAACCAAGGCAAGTAGCCTTCTGTGTCCCTTTGACCTTTTCCCGCTGCTTCACTTACTGTCAAATTCATTCACTGTGAAGTTTAAGTCACTGCTACTGGAAAATGGTAAGTAAAGTTTATATTTGAAAATGTCCTGGCATTTTGTCTTGACAGGAAATACAAAAATCTGTATTCAAATAGTTGGAAAATAACACTGATTACAAAAAAGTTTAAAGTTATTGGGTGCTCATACCTGCAGTGTCTCATAGTATTTTAGAGTTCATTAATGTGTCCAATAAACTCACGGTATATTGTGAGGACACCTGTATGTTTTCCTACAGTTCTTGCTCTGCTCGGTGGCTCTAGTAAGATCAACAAATGACCTGCTGCCTCTCCCTATCCCTCCAACTCAACCTTCATCCTCAGTATTGCTGAGACACACTGTTTATTTAGACAAATAATACATCAAGTAAATTTTGCTGTCCCTAATTCTGCAAAGAGAGCTGCGTGTAAATTACTTTTCACGTCTAGACAAAGAAACAACACATGTGAGCGTCTCTCTTCATCTTGTTAAATTTAATTTGGAGGCAACCAGGCAAACCTGCTCTTGGTGTATTGCCTAGAAGATAGTTGTTTGTATCACAAAGAAAGATCTCACTGACAAAAAACGTCAGAAAAAGTTTGCTGCCTCACTGCTCACTTCCATACGGTTCATTATTAGAGCTTTTGATGTGTTGGATTAAGATGTTGCGCTCTTAGAAATCATGCATAATTTTAGCACATCTTTCTGAGTCTTTCTGAGCCAGTGCACATTTTAGATACTTTGCTTACTTTTAGATAATTACCATATAATGTGTTGACAACATCAAACGTGTTACTTGTAAAAAGAAATAGAAGTGTTATATGATGTTGTAGCTAGTAGTCTTGCTGTATGTCAGATTTGTTAACACCACATTTAAAAGAAAAATAAAGATATTGCATGTAAAATTTCAACTACATGGAAAATGTTTAATTTGGTTAAAATGGTTCAAATTATCAATAGAGTATCTTTGCAGTTTTTGTCAACAATTGGTCCAGTATTTACTCCTGGGTGACAATATATGTGACCAAAGTTCTTAATTTTCTCACTGGTCCCTCACTACCTATAAAGCACAGTAGAAATCTGCTCTCCAGGACTGTGTTGAGGAAAGACACCTACATACAAATGTACTGTAGATTTTACTTCTAATAATTTACCATTTTTTAATAAATTACAGAAAAGCAGTGGGGGGATTTTTGAATTCTCTTTCATTCTCTTTGAGCAATGCCTTACAAATAAAAGTTTAATAGGTTGGCTGAAGAAAGAGGAAAAAGAAAAAACGAAAAAAACGAGAGCTGGTCCTAATTTGTCGGACTGTAATTACTGGTGAGCAGGCGTTACGCCACCAGGGAAGAAGGTGGCCAACAACATGCACATTCTCCTCTCGTTGAGTCCCGTTGGCGTCCTTACTTGTCCTCTGTCCAGCGCACAAAGTCCCAGCCTAATGAAGCTCTCCTGGTGTGTTGAGGGTTGAATCCCCAGAAGCAGCAGTATGGGGGAGCCAACCTCATGGCCTAATGACAACCTGCTTGAAAGAGCTCTCAAGAAGAGGGGAAAGCCAGTTGAAATGTAATCATTAAAATCACCCCACATGAAAATGAGTCAGACCCATCTGCAGCTACCTTATCTGATATTACTAACGCTGGGCTATTCTCTTTATATGACACCTTTGATGTATCTGCTGGTGCAGCAGCTCCCTGATCCTGATGGTTAGATACACCTTAGCTCAATTTGTCTCGCGGCCCAACAAGAAAACACAATAGAGGTTTCATTGAAAATGACATATTTTATTGAAGAGTGCCGGAGAGCATTGAAATATTAATTTCATAAAAAATGTATACAGTGGTCTGTGTACATGGTCTATTTTAATTCTGTGGCACATCACTCATTCCACTCTTGTGAGTGGAAATGGGACAGTTGTACCACTGGAGGCAGTGATTGACTCCTCCTTTTGTTTAAACAGATCACTTCACTTTATGTCCACTCAAATAGAACAATATCATCCATTAGAGGAATATGTTTACACAACCTTTCACAGAACGAGTTTGTTTGTATAAATGTGCTCACAGAAATGTGTTCAAGTTTGATGTCATAATGTTAATGGATTTTACTCGCCTTTGCATGTAAGTGATAATATGCAGATCAGGGTTGTTTTGCAAAATTGTGTTTGGTTTTGTGTGATTTACAGTCTGTCCGAGCGGGAGGTACGGGAGGGCCTGCACAGAGATCTGCCTCTGTACCAACAACGGCACCTGCAACCCAATCGATGGCTCCTGCCAATGCTTCCCTGGTTGGATAGGAGATGATTGCTCACAGGGTATGGCTTCTCTCCTTCATCCAGTGATAATTTGCTTATTTTCTCAGATTTTTCACTCTCATTGTCTGCTTCCACTCATAATTTCTCCCTCACATTTACCTTCATACACATTAATCATTTTCATGACCCTACACATTCCAAAAACTACCCTCAGCCCTGCTGATGTATAACAGATAGCTTGCTTAAATGATTGTTGTAATGCATTATGCTCTTTGATTTGCAGCACTGTAGGCCAAAGATCATTAGCAGAGCTTTGAGCTGTCATGCCATGTGAAATTAATGTGTGTTTTTTATTGCTTTAACTACTTAAAGTAAAAATAACTTATAATCAGATAGATGATACATTGCTGGTGCTTTACTTTGGGTTATTGAACCTGACACAAACGCCTCCTCATATATTACAAATTATGGGCTTGTGGATGGTAAAGATCACACTCGATTTTCTACAAGGATCTTTGTTAAGTGTAAGGATATTTACAAGTGTGGAGAATATTTAGACATTTTCTTAAACATTTTGTGTTATGTATTTAATGTATGCATGCATAGGACATAGAGTATGTGTGGGAGGGTGTGTGACCATGAGCTTGACTGTGTCTCTGGCGTCTGCAGCCTGTCCCTCTGGGCACTGGGGCCCTGATTGTCTCAACTCGTGTAACTGTCACAACGGAGCCCAGTGCAGTGCCTACGATGGGGAGTGCAGGTGCAGCCCCGGCTGGACCGGACTCTACTGCACACAGCGTGAGTCTCTACCATCCAGTTAGTAGACACACAGTGTCATCTACTGGCAGTAAACCAGAACTGCAGCAGATGACAAGTAAACATTTTTTTAGACAACAGGGCAACTGAATAATAACAGGTTTTCATTTACAGGTTTTTTAGAGAGCGTAACTTCAAAATAACACTAATGGTCACTTCATTAATTTGCTATTTATACATTCCAGTCACTCACTCAGGGATAGTGCAAATCATCAACATCAGTCCACTAATTTGAATTCCATTATCTATCACCTCAAGGGGTTTATTCAGTCTTTTTGTGGTGTCATGCTCCTGCTATTTTGCATGAAAAGGGGATTTGTTTTAACCGTTTTATTTTCCTTTTTCTCACACAGATTCTCACTGCAACTCCAGTTGTTTTGTTCTTTACCCCCCCCCCCCCAATCCCCCCACCTGGGTAACCACTTTATGGTTAACCAGATTTTCTGCTGAAGCAAGAAATGTTTCATTTCCATTCATTCACGTTGTCCCTTATTGGGTATGCTGCAGAGACTTTGAATAGTATTGATTTTCCTGTTCCCCGGCAATATGACCTTGACTCTTTACGTTGTCTTTCCCTCTCTTTGTTTTCTCCACCCCTCCCACTCCAACATTTTATACATCTCTGTCCCAGGCTGTCCTTCGGGGTTCTATGGCAGGGACTGCTCCGAGGTCTGTCGCTGCCAAAACGGCGCAGACTGTGACCACATCACCGGCCAGTGTGCTTGCCGAACAGGTTTCATTGGGATGAGCTGTGAGCAGAGTTGAGTAGGCCCAGCACATTTTAGCTCTGAGCAAAATTACTCATTTTGGATGAATATGGTTGTGTGTGTGTATGTGTGTGTGTGTTCTATAAACACTTTGGCTCCCACTCTCTAAGTGCTTTAATTTTGATGGATGTAGTAATGCACCTCTCTCCCATGCAGAGTGTCCTGCTGGTACATTTGGATATGGTTGCCAGCAACTGTGTGAGTGCCTGAACAATGCTACCTGTGACTATGTGACTGGAACATGCTACTGCAGTCCCGGATATAAAGGCATCCGTTGTGATCAAGGTGAGAGGTGATGGAGATGATCGATGCTCTCTGCTGTATTATCACTCAAACACAGGCAGTGATTAAACAACCCACTTTGTGTGTTTTCTGTGTAGCAGCTCTGATGATGGAGGAGCTGAACCCGTACACCAAGATTAGCCCGGCACGAGGCTCAGAGCGCCAGTCTGCAGGGGCTGTCATGGGTGTCATCTTCCTCCTCCTCATTATCATGGCCATGCTCAGTCTGTTTGTGTGGTACAGGCAGAGGCAGAGGGACAAAGGCCATGAGATCCAGCCCAGTGTGTCTTACACACAGGCAATGCACATCACCAACACTGACTACTCTCTGTCTGGTAAGATATTTTAGAGTCTACCCAAAGTATTTTCCCAAATGTTAACTGCAATGGTGGACAGAACTGCAATGATTTGTGGAATAATCGATTAGTATGTCAAAAAACTTGCCAGCTCTTGTTAATAAATTAGCCCTTTCAGTCATTTCTCAAGCAAAAATCTTGAATAAGCTACTCCAATGAAAGGATGTGCTGCTTTTTATTGTCATTCATGTTTCTTTTGACATTTTATAGATTAAACCATGAATCGATTAATTAAGAAATGATCAGCAAATGTATAGGCAATGAAAATAATCATTGGTTACAGCCACAGTGCTGCATACTGTGTGTCTGTCCATAAATTAGCCATTTATCCTGGTTAAAATGTATTGACTGTGGGCAAAAACAGACATACATATTAAAATATTTGTCTGTATTACAGTTTTGAAGATTAGCTGTCAAACCTCTTAACCTGTTGTTCAAACCCTCAGAGTGTGGCAGCACTGTGGCGATGAGGACTAGTGCCGCCGAGGTTAATCAGAGCCAGAACAGCAGCAGCAGCGGCCAGTGCTTCTCCAACCCCAGTTACCACACTGTGGCCCAGTGTAATGTTGTCTCAACCATCTCCAGCAACCTGGACGGTACTCTGACCCTCAAAGTATGGCCACTCTCCTTGTCTATTCTCATGCTATTTCATTTCCCAATAACATACTGCAGTATGACAGCAACGTCAAAGTGTGCTCTTCCTTTTACAGTCAAACACCCTGAAAGGCAGAAATGGCTCAGAATGGAGAGCCTACTGCAATCTCAATGACCTAGGTCAGTTTTCCTTTCTCACTGTGACATACCACATACACTGTGAATTTCTGGGCTTTGTAGAATCTTGTCGCTTCAAGGACAAGGCATGTGCCATTAGTGCAGACCTCTTAAAGGCGCCAGCCTGGACACAGATACCCTGCTGTGAATGAAGATGAACCAGGGGTTTCTTGTTAGACATAACCTTTGCTCTGATTTTCATAAGATATGCGGGTGGGACAGAGAGAGCAGTGGCACGGAGGTGAAAGGGGTCACTGTGAACTCATTAGTCCTCCTTCACTCCCCTAGTGGCACATTTCTCTATGAAGGCTTACACTGGGTCAGATACTGCTCTCTTGGGCTGTGAATTATAGAAAATTAAGCATGACATAAAAATGACTCAGTCATATCTTAAAAGACTTATTAGCATTTATAAGCAGCACAGAAAGATTTGATAATAAATATTTAACAAACTATAATGTATTTGTGAGTAAGTATAAGTGTATCAATATCAATATCTGTGGCAACAACCACAACTCCTAAGTTGTCTAAGTAAAAGACACTAAAAGACACTAAGTAAAAGACAGTTGTAATTATATAAAATATATTATATAAATATCTATGATTCATTCTTTGGCATGCTTGAATTGAAGGTCGAATATCTCGATCTGGACATTTTTATTTTGTGTTAAGGCACGCAGCAGATCAATCATAATGGCAAGTCGCTGTAAAAAAAAGTCTTTGATGTTCATCCTGATGCACTGATGGCTGATGGAGCCTTAAACAGGCTGCATGATGTGTTGTTCTTTGGAATATATCCCGTAATGACCACAGTTCATTGTGTAAGCTTGTAAGCCTTGGGGAAATGTGTTAGCAAGCGGGTGAAACATTCAGTTACTCCTCACACTCACATTCCTCCTCTGAAGAGCGAATGCTACGTTGCCCCTTAATGAGATATTTCCTGTCACACTTCACACATCGGGGGAATTCGTATGCGATGTTTGACTTTCATGTTTTGACATTTGTTACAGATGTTCAACAGGGAGAAACACAGACACAGAGAGGCTCGAGAAAAGGTAAATAATTAATTGAAGTAACCATGTGTGCATGTGAGTGTGTCGCGTGTGTGTGTGCGTGCGGAATCCTGTTCAGCTTCACCAGCACCGATATTACAAAATCCTTTTATGCTCAACAGCCCACGTATCAATTTCCCCATTTGGTTTCTATTCCCCTCTGAGACTGCTATTTCTCTGACCCAAAATCCCATATCCTTATATTCTCTGTGATTTATGTGAAAACTCTCTGCACTTTGGACAAGATCATGGTGGGCTGAGGTTTTGTTCCAATGGTAATTGCTCTCTGTGGCTCAGTGCCCGATACGTCATTTTGTCTCCCACACTGTGCAGTCGCTGGTGAGTGTGAGGGACCCAGGGGTGTGAAGAGTGGTCTGAAGGAGCTTAGCTGTGGTCTCTAATGAGTCCTCTTATCAGTCTGATGAGACTGTTATGGATGAGATGAGCCTTCCACTCTCTCCCCTTTGTACTCAGATTACTATATACCACCATTAGTCACTTGTCAGAGACAAAAGAAATATAACTTCCTCAGAATGGCAACGATTTTCATTGCCATTCTCCCGGCCACGCTCTGATGTCTATTTAAATTTGAGTGGTAATATCGGAGTCTAGCGTTAACACCACTGCTATAAGTCAGTGACGATTGTATCTTTGTTGATGCTGAATATGTCCTTGTCTCGTGGCTGCTGCAGATTACATCAAGGGCTCCATGTGCAGCAACAGCTCCTGCTCCCTGAATAGTGAGAATCCATACGCCACCATTAGAGACCCTCCAGGGCTGACTTGCAAGCACACAGAGAGCAGCTACGTGGAGATGAAGTCCCCCTCCCACCGCGAAGTGCCCTTTGGAGGCACTGCCACTCTCCTGGGCAGTGCGAGCAGGAATGTCTATGATGTTGGTGAGTGCGTTGTTGCTCTGGTGTGTGGAGCTCAGCAGGGTCCTGCAGCTTATAGGCCTTGCTGGTCAGATCCCCTACTGTGACCCTGTACCGACTTTGTAAGGCTTGATGAGAGGAAATGTGAGCTGCCTCTCTATTGCATGCATCTCTTCTTTCTCCCTTTTTTTTCTTAGCCCTGCCTGCCACTCTTCAGTCTCAGTGTTTCTCACGTACCTCTCCTGCTTTTTTTCCTCTCTTCTTTCCCTAAACTATCTCAGAGCCAACAGTGAGCGTCCTGCAGGGACCCAATGGAATGGCCACTGGCTTCTCCCAGAGCCCCTATGACCTTCCCCGCAGCAGCCACATCCCCAGCCACTATGATATACTGCCCATGCGTCACAGCCCCACACACACAACCCCGCCACCCCCAGAAAGCCCCAGCTCCCTGCTCTAGAGGGCACACCCTCCACCTCGGCTCTGACAGCGTGCCGGCATCAAGGCGATGTTCAGCCAACTTTCAACCAGTGGGCCTCCCTCTGTCTCCGTGTGTGTTCAATTTGATACTGAGATGTTGAGATGGAGGGACAGCCACAGCTCTTCTGGACCCTGCTCTCTCTGGCTCCCTCACTCACACTCTTTCTGTATCCCTGGAGGAGGGACGGGAGGAAAGAGTGTCTCACACACCAGCGACTATTTACCCATTTTATTTTCTTATAGAACTGATCACTCAAACTGCTGCCTGGCCTCTTTATGGACCTCCTGAAGTGGAACAAACAGCGCTGAGGGCAGCATACATGAATTGGGTGGACAGATTATTTACAGGGAGAGAACTACACACTCATTCATTTTTAGCCCATGATATAGGTCTATTATTCAAGGGCAGCCAAGTGTTTATAATGTCCGCTAAACAGAAGTGATTTTCTCAACGGGAATGAAGGCATAACAACCTTGATCATTTCAAAGTAGGTGAATATTTACTATATACAGACATCAGAGTTTCGAATCACATGAAGTGATTACAATCAACTGCGCCTAGGTGAAGAAAAGTTCTGTCAAATAGTAGAGAAGTTTCTTTTAAGTGTTAAACATGGAGACATGGCTGAGAGTGGACCAAGTCAGATAAAGCATGGATAAATAGTAAAATATTGTAATGGTCCTTTATTCACTGTTATCCAGTAATGATCATACATTTAATGCTAAAGGGATCCCTGTCTGTAACTCAAGAACTTCTTTTAAGTTGCAGTGTAAATGAGGCCTGGTGTATCTGGAGATGCGTTCAGGTCACCAGCGTTCATGTGTTATTGCATTACTAAGAGGTACACGCACACAAAGAGTTGGTCTCAAGTTTGGATTTTTTTTTTCCCACACTGATGAAGTGAACAGATCTTGTGTTGTTTTCTATGTAAAAGCATTTTTCTTGCCAATGTCTTAGTTTACATTTTTGAAATATTGGGTGTTAAGAAGGGATTGTTTTGAACTTTTATGTTTTGTATTTATAAAGCTAACTGATTGATTTATTACTTTTTATTAGTGATGGTGAATTTTTATCAATGTGACACTAGATTAAAAAAAAGATGAGCATGATCAGATAATGAATACCCAATGATGTAGATAACACACACACAACAATTTATCTTCTTGTGAGATGATCAGTGTCATTTTGTGATCCGTTTTTGAAGTTACTTAAAATGTTCTTTCTCTCTCTCTCTCTCTCTCTCTCTCTCTCTCTGTCAGATTGTGAATTGAAAATAAGGTTTCATCTGACCAATTCAAGACCCACAAATACCCTGTGCAGTATTTATAAAGAACCATATGTAAAAAGTCTAATTCGAAAATATTTTATGTTTGTATCAGGCTAATTAACTTATTTATACATTGAACTGAATTTATTCATTCACTATGTGAATTCCATTTCACCCTCTGTAGAAGCAATAACATGTTGACAATCGATGCCCAGACTGCATTTCATTAGTGCTGGACATTATGCCATCTTTTACCAGTGTGGTGACAGTGGGTCATATTTTATGTGACTGTTTTTCCTCTGAGGAAGGTTTTTTTTCCAGTTGCTGTCATATCAATGCTGCTTGTTGTTTTGGTACTTAAGTTTCAAATTAAATGCTTATTCTGCCATCACAAACCCGTTTCAGTCAGGTTAATACCCTGAATAGACAGAAGAGTCAAGTGCTGAGTTCTCTTCATCTGTGGCTCTTGACCAGATTGTTTAATGAAGGATTCCACTCTAACAAATAAGACACAATAATGAAGCGTGTTAGTCTGAGCTTGCAGTTTCTGACCTACCTTTGCCTGCATCACAAAGTGTCAAAATTGTTGTTGTCTTGTTAAACATCCTCCAGATTTAGATACATTTTATTGTTCTGTGAAGACATTCTTCAGATATAAGGCAGCTTTCTAGCAATTTAATTTTATTACATTTATATACAAAGTCAGATTTTGAATGCAGGACTTTTACTTGTAATGTAGTATTTCTGCAAGGTGGTTTTTCTACTCCTACCAAGAGAATCTAAACGCTTCTTCCACCACTGCACAGTTCAACACCACAGATGTTGCATTTCTAATTAACATAGTGCTGACAGTGGGTGGGAATTCAACACTGTCTTTTGCATAATTTAAACAGTAACTTAGTGCTAGGCTGACAAGCAATATTTCACTGCGCTCTCTGGTGAAAAGTTTCAAGCCTGTTGCAGAGGGAGTGCTTTGTTGCACCCAACAGTGATGCCCCTGGGTCCTGGGGTGCACCTGTACATCACTACAGCAAGGTGAGAAGTTAAATGGCAGGAGACAAGACAAGCAAAGACAAGACTTTTAGGGGTTAACTTACTCTTAAATTTCCCTATGCATTTGTCTAAAATGTGTGTATAAGACAAGACTGTTTAGTTATTTATTCATTAGATTGTGCACTGTGCACCTATAAAATGATAAACAACATTGACAAGGCACAGTAGAAGAATTGATCAGTCTGTGGCATTTGTGCACAGTGTAATGTCATATGCATGGCTGGCTCTGGGCTACACACACAGCACAGTAAAATTTAAAAGCAGTTTATCACAGTGTGTTATGGGACTGCAGTCTTCTCTAGGCACTAACTGAACTAGTTGTTCAGGTTTCTAGTGTCACCAGTGCTGCATAAAATCATGGAAATATGCAACTATGCAGTAAAACCAGTGCAACAATATCTGATGCATGAAAAGACATGACAAGGAACTGTGGCTAATTGTTAAGAAAGTTGTCTTTATTAAGATGGGATGCCTGTCATGTTGGGAAGTTGCAGTGAACCAGCTCACTACAGGATTTCTGGCATTTCCTCAGTGGTAAGAAGCAGGTTCCCTGAGCACCACAGATGATCGACGTGCTGCCCTGCTGACAGCCAACGAGCCCTGAGTGATGCCCCCTCGAAGGGAAATGCAGCCAGTAAGTCAAGGAGCTAATGGACCGAATACAACCCTGTACTTCAGACAGAGCCAGAGAGAGCGAGAAGCATGACTAGACGAGGTCACAGCAGCAAGGTCGACACTCAAGAGGGATTTTGATTTTGCAGCTTGCTGAATACCCTCTCAACACAGAAATAATTTACGTGATTTCTCACAGCTCAGAGGAGGCAGAATTAAATACAGCAACAAAACAGAGGCTTCACTAAATCATTAGAAGTCAGACTGAGAGCAGGACAGGTACTAAAGGGTGAAAGGTTCAAACTGACAAAATCAAATGTCTCCCAGCACGACTCCCTACTAAAAAGTCTCTGAAACCACTTACTAATGTTCAAATGCAGGTTTGATGAGTGCTGCTGCGGAGCCGATGCAGCCTTTCAGCTGAGTCACTGTGACAGAAGATGGATTTTCTTTCAGGTTGTTCAGCCACTCTGGACCAATGTGGATTATGTTCCAATGCAAAGTATAGCCGGAACATGTGTGACTGTATTTCCACTTTGCTCTAAGGTTTACTAGATTCTTTTTCACACATCCATCGGTCTACAACCATACTCCATCATCTCTAATTTAGCAGCATCAACTGTCTCATTTGTTTTCCTTTCTTGCACATTTACAATTTGGATATAAAATCAATCCTGACAGGAGGAAAATGACTCTAACTCTGTTTCAACACTGGTTTCTGTGTGATGTTCTGAATGCGTAATCTGTTCATTTGTACAATACTGCAAATTTTCAGTAAATTAATTCCCTATTTATATACCCCTCACTAGTTAAAATTCTTTGTGCAGCAGTTGCTGTACAAAGAGGAGAGAGTGTAAATATATAAATACAGGTGCAAGTATTAAAACAATCATTAATCAGATATCCTCAAAATCCTAAATATACACAATACCAAAAATATAGAATATATATTACACATAATAATGGTTAATGTCGTTTTATGTCTAAAAAGACTTTATTCAACGCACATAAAAAAATCATTTTGATTCATTTTACGTTTAATTTATAATTGTATAGCACATTTCCTTAAGTAATCTCAATGTTCTATTCGTAAAAATGCTGAAAGCAGCAAATAAGAATAAGATAAGACATAAATCAGAAAAAGAAATCCACCCATCCAAAGACATTGAACCCCACATCCACCACACAGAAATAAACTAGAACAGGATGTGGTGTGAACCAAGCTAAATATCAGCTCAAGTATGGAAGTATCGAAAGTGAAGTATTCATTGTTTAAAATGGTCTCTGTCCTTGTGTTACATTATAGCTGTTTCTGGATCAAGATTAATGCTTAATTTATGTGTGTGTAGATGTTGAGGAAATTTTAAGTACTTTTTTATACTATTGGGTAGTATAATCTGTTCCTGTAAGAACCACAGATCTCGAAAAAGTCAACTTTTTATGTGCTCAGTGTAGTGATGTATTTTCAAGCTAATCAGAGGGGTTTATATACTGTCTTTTGTTTAAAAAGTGGGAGAATTTTCTCAACCCGTATATATCCTTGAGTTTACTAGAAACATTCCCACTCAAAATCACCACATTTGGAGCTATGGGATAGAAAGTAACGAAAGCTGTCAGACAAATGTAGTGGAGTACAATATTTGCCTCTGGGATGTAGCACAGTAGAAGAATAAAGTTGCATAAAATGGAAGTACTGAGGAACAAGTACAGTGGATTTGCACTTAAGCACAGTGCTTCAGTACATGCACTATGTCTACCTATTCCACCACTGTAAACAAGTGTTCACTGAAGTTTCATTACACTTTTATTAAACAAACATTATATTATATTGTGACAGTTTCATGTAAAATTGTCCCTCAGTTAGCACAGTTTAGGTCCAACAAATTGAATAAGACAACCTGGAAAATATATTAATTCAAATCAGGACTGACTCTCGGCTGAATATTAAAATGTTGTAAAGTATTGCAGAGGCAAAGAAGAACTGCAAGGACTTTCCCTACTAATGCAGGCCTGAGGCATAATCCTTTCTGCTGCAGTCACCCTGTCAGCTATATCTTTCAGTCGAAGCTGTTTTTCACAGAGAAGCTGCCACTGGGAAGAGGCGATACCTCTAAACGCTCTGACAGAGTTGCACCTTTGGTGTATTCTCAAGTGGTTGCACCTGGATGCTGACCACACTGCTGCTGGATAACCTGTCACTTTCACTTCAGTTGGACATGGCTGTTAAGAGCCGGGGTGCTGGGTTTATGTGGGGTGAGGAAAAATGAACTGAACATAATTGTTTTTTTTTTTACTTCCTGGCACATGACTACCTCTGTTAAAGTTTGTATTATCCTGATGAATCACTGCCATCAGGAACTTAATCCCTGTTCAGTGTAATAGTGCCTTTATTTTAACAATGTACCATTTGAATGCACTCTGTTGTGGATAAGTCAATAGCAGAGCTCAGCTGCAGATCTATATTGCAGTCACGTCCTGCTACAGGAACTGTGAGGATCTATCAGACCCAAGCTCGATCTTTACTTAGCCATTCTTAATGCATAATTAGTATTCATCCCAGTCAGGCTGATCATTTTCACATCTTCGGTGTCTATAACTGCTCCCAAATTCAGATCAAGATGTACCCTCACACACACAATCTTACACAAATAAGCCCTTTAACAAAGTCAGCCTAGAACAGTTGTTGTATAGACTAAAGATTTGTCTAAATCACTCTAATTAAAGAGGTAAGTACATGGAGGGGGACTCTGTGAGAACACCCTGCATGGTTGTTTACAGTTCAAACCTAAGGTCTCAAGAAAAGACTATTTTCTCCAAGAGGCTGAAAAAACATTCGAACCATGATTATGCAAGCACTTAGTGACAGTAACATCTACAGTGTTGCTGACTTAAGAGCGCAGCTCCAGAAGACATTTATCTGAAGTGCCTTTTTATTGGTATTATGTGGTGTTTTGAATTTACAAAAAGGAGGAATTTAGCAGCATATTCTGATAATGGTGAGTTACTTTGCAGAGGTGTTTTCAAGAGCAGAGGGCAGACTTATTTTACAGCTAATGTGTGGAGAAACAATTTTGTGAAATACTCATATTGAAACGTAGATCAGTAACCAAATTTCCCCCTGGGATAAATAAAGTATTCTAATTCTGATTCTAACATTTCATGAGGTCGACCAACTAAATGATTATTCATTTTAAGACTGCTTACTTACCTCAGTTTACTTTAAAGGGCGATGTTTATCCAACACCAAGTGATATTAAGCAGTCATTCCGGTAGACTGTCATCATCAGTTCAAGCTTTCTTGTGCAGGCTGTGGCCTTTAATACCAGCTCACAGGGCTTTACAGTGGGAAGGTCACAGGTTTAGTTGTTCCACCTGTTGGCCACCAGGGGGCAGACAGGGTGACCCGCAGTGCGGGAGTTGGAAGAAATGAAACCAAAGTCTTGTGTTTTCGTTCTTCTTGGTTGCTGCCTGATCATGTAATTCAAAATATGATACATACTTTGAAAGTTTCGGAAAGTGGTCACTACTTTTTCCTTCTGTGTTGTCATGTGGTTCCATGGTGTAATGGTTAGCACTCTGGACTCTGAATCCAGCGATCCGAGTTCAAATCTCGGTGGGACCTGACTTTTCACAACTTCAAAGTAAGACTACAAAGCACATAAACATGATGAGGTAGATTTAGTGGTAACATTTCTAACACGTGACAGTACCGTGAAGTTTTCTACTGCTGTAATTTATGACAAACAAACATAAAAAACTAAGAGAGAGCAATTATGAACAAAATAGCAAAGAATATGAGAAAATATATTTTTAAAAATTATTTCAGAACATTTCGGTTGTTAAAGTGTACATAGCTGTACAGTGTTTGAAATGAAAGAGGATGGAATATGCAAATGTTCACACTATAGAAATGAAAGAATATGTGCATGAGACAATAATAATCCATTTCATCTTTATATAACACTTTCCAATGTTTAATAAAGGAATATTTCATATACATACAGAGTTCAAACGCCTTCTACTTCAAATGCCTACTTTAATGCATTTTTAATTATATGACTGTATTACTGTTTTAATACTGAAGAAACAACCCTTTAGGGCACTGAAAGTTTATTAAAGGACTCTGGATCTTGCAGAGTGACTGACGTCTTTGTCTTGCAAGGCAACACTTAAACGTCTGGTTAGCAGGGAACTTATTTTAAGGATGACAGTAGCTTGATTTTTTATGAAATAGCAATCCCTTGCTGAACCTGTCTAGCACGACTCAGCCTTCGGTAGGTCACGACATCTCCTGTCAGCCTAGCAGCACATTTATCAGGCTTTTACATTGTCTGCTATTTTCTAACCAGCTTAACAACTTAACTGAGAAAAATGACGTGTTCCTTTCCACTGAAAAATGTTCCTCCAGCCTCATTGAGTGCATTTCTGAGTCCTTTTGAGTGTGTAAATTACCATCAACAATAAGCTCAGACCATCAAAAGATCATCCCCATTATAAGGTCACCTCATCTGGATTTTCCCTCGCGGATATCGACTAAATCTCTGCCCATGACAAAATTCAAAGTGCTCTCACCAGTCATAACTGATGACAGGCTGACTCACACCTTAAAGATGACAGATTGTATTTACAAAAGATAGACCAAAGTAAAGCCATCATATCACTGGTCTCAAAATAACCCCCAGCACACAACTCTGTATTTTCTTCATGTAACCCTTAGTGTCCTGTGTCCTGAAAACTGAAGATGCTGTTCCAGTAAACTCCTCTGTCTCTCTGTCTGTGGCATGTTGGTGAGGGGATGAAGAAATAATTATCCGGTCTGTTCAAACCTGACCTTTTCTAGCTCAAATGTAGTCCTTCTTCCCTTTCTAATTGGTACTCTGCCTTTTTGAAACATCTCAAAGACGCACAAGCTGTTGCTGTGGATGCTCTGTTTCCCCCATTTGACAGCTGAAGTATTGTGGTTAATGACAGGCCTTCATCACAGGCTCCATCTTACCTCCTCTCCTTTTTATTTGATGGGGTGTAACGCCTACGGAAGCCGACTGTTTTGTTTTTCACCCATGGCTCACAAGCTCATACTGAGAATACACTGAGATCAAAACACGTCATGTGATGTCAGTGCCATCGTGGATTCATTTTTGTGCAGAAGCAATGACTTCCTTGTCTCATGTTTTTTCACAGGAAGCAGCACAGAATAGTTCGAAGTTACTTCTGCTTGCTATAAGAAGGCAGAGATCATGCCTGGCCACAACATTAGATAGATAGATAGATAGATAGATAGATAGATAGATAGATAGATAGATAGATAGATAGATAGATAGATAGATAGATAGATAGATAGATAGATAGATAGATAGATAGATAGATAGATAGATAGATAGATAGATAGATAGATAGATAGACATAGATATAGATAGATAGATAGATAGATAGATAGATAGATAGATAGATAGATCAGATACATTACATATAGTCATTTTGGAGAATTATTGTGCAAATTGAACTCATTTTTCATCATTTGCTCCTCTCCACAGAAAGGTCTTTTTTTCAGTCTATCTTACAACGATAGACTGCTGTAATGACATTAAGAGATCATTTAGTAATCTGCTTCCAATGAACAGTAAGCGATGGGGGAAAATATCTGCAGTGCTCGTTTTGTATTCAGAGGTTTTTCTGAAGCTAATATGAGATCAGCAGTCTGAGTGAGACAAAGTGGGTATCTTCCTGAGTTCCAATCTTTCTGTGTTACAATCATACTCAGCACAGAAAAACTGTCTGGGGAAAAATTCAAAAATTCAGCTCAACTTTTGAATGTATTTTTGAACTGAATGTTTACACTGAATTATTTACACTGAATGTGCTTTGAGAAATATCATTGTACTACCACTATAAACAGAGGCAAAACGTGTTTCAATGTACATACTATATGGGCTCCTGAATTTATTTCAATTTACTGTGACTGGAAACCTATCTAACCCCTTAAGGTCAACTACAGAAAAACCCTTGAAACAGGTCAACTTCAAATTTGATTTTCGGTTGCAAATGATTTTGGTTACATCTAAACATGACTGCCAGCTAATGCAGATGCATATCAGATGACCAAACTATTCCTTGAGCCTTTTCTGAGTTTCTGTACATATATTTTTATCCGGACAGCACCATCATGGAAGATTTCGGGAACTCTGCTGAATTAAACCGCAAAGTCAAAATTGAAGCAGTTTCACCTCACAAGCCCTCCGGCAGTTCCATCTACACAAACAGGTGTTGTGTGTTAAAGTCCAGAAAGGCTTCCAGTCACCCCAAGGTTTTCATAACACAGAATTTGTAGCTCTGTGAGGGGCGAAGTTGAACTTGTTGGGCCCTTAGCTGTTTTCAAGTTAGTTTATTTATTTATTTACCAGAGAGCACTATCACGGTAGATTTGGAGGCCTCTGATGAAACTATCCATAAAATTGGATGCTGGAGCAGGTTGGATGTTGGGACATTTCTACACACTGGATTTGCATGTTTATTTTGCATCTGGGAGTCTTTGTTTTATTAATAAAGTTTGGATTTGATTGAAAGGCCTCCTAATCATGTACAGTGGTTTACAAGAGTCAACTTGAATATTGGATTCACAATTAAATCCCTTTCATATTTGCAATAGATAAGTAACTCTCCAGGTATGTTCTTTGATTCATATTTGTCTTAGTTTTTTTATCCATCGCAGCTTCTCAACTTAAATGGAACAAAAATAATCATACAAGGCTTAACAGGTAGTCATAGATTTATTTATACTGTGCCTGTCTTATATCATATTCTTTCATCTAATCTAATCTTTCACTTTCCTTTTTTTTTTACATTTTTGTAAATGTAACAGCATGTTCGGTGACTGCCATGACCTGTTATACCACAGACCTGTAATTTCAGTGCCATTTGGTTATCATTTTTCTAAAGATAAAAATACAACATCTAAAATGACACAGCAAAATGTCTAATAATTGAGCACATCCAAGCAGTCTGCGATCTTCCGGAATTCAAATATGGTCATTTGTAAGTTTCAACAAAACTGTATGTCTTGGAAATCACCACACAAGGGCAGTAGAGGGCAAGACAATAGGCCGTGTTGTCTCCGGCCACTTCACTGCTCCTACACCGCCTCTCTGACCATGAGGCACTCTGAGTGTTTATGTCGACTGTAGCTGCTAAAGGAAAAGATGAATCCCTGCAGGAGTCTACGCATGAGAGAAACAAATACAGTTGTTAGCTGTATTCATTTATGCTCTGCACTATTACCCACTTTGGGCAGTTTCCTGATGAAGTGAAACAACACAACAACGCAGTGTCCCTCAGACTATGATGTTCAAATTAAAATGTTTAATTTGGGGGTGTGTGTTAACAATCCATGTCAAACGTAGGTGGATGTTTTACTGAATGACTGCAGGGTTATTTAGACTGAACAGGTTTCAATTCAACCACATATACATGACTAGAATTTCATTCTTGGCAGTATCAAGGGGGCTATAAAATTTAACTGAAACACTTCATTTTCAATTAAAAAAAACTGCTTCTATTTTGACAATTGAATTATCATTTTAGTTTTTTTTTTTAATAGCATAAATGCCAAACATGTGCCGCTTCTGAAATGACGATTTTGTGCTTTGTGTGTGTGTATGTGTGGGCGTGTGTGTGTCTCATACATGACAGTAAACTAAAAATCTCTGGACTATTGGTGGGACGCAACACAACATTTGAATATGTCACCTTCACGTAAATCACGACAGGCAGTTCTAAAACAATCAGTCGATTAATCGAGAAAAAAATATGGAATACTTAATCATAACTTTTAGTTTCAACCCTAATATTGTTTTTCCTTTTCTTCCATGAGCTGAGACTGGACTCTTGGTGTGTGGTTAAGACTTTCTGTGAGGATCATGACACCTGACATTTCCTGTAAACAGCTCAGCCTTCACAGTAACAGGCTATTCCGCAGCCTTGTATGAGCATGTTTCCTCTTTCCCTCCGGTGTTGCGGCTCTCTGTAAACTCTCCGCGTTGCCTCACGGCCACAGACGTGTGTCCGTCTGTCCGCCTGTCACCGCTGCCTGCGCTGTCATCAGTGACGTCAGCCGGGGTTGTAATCAGTCACGTGAGCCGCGCAGGTCTGGATAAAGCGTCGCTCGAGACTACACGGTGGAAACGGATCCGTCCAACCCAGTGTGAATTATTATTTTTTTTAGTGTAATAGCAAATTCAGACGGATAGAAAATAATCACAATATCGCAAGCAAAAAAAAAAAAAAAAAAGGAATAATATTTCTAATCAACAGAGATCAGTTGTTTTTTTTTTATTTCGCTTCACATCCCACAGATCATCTTTCAGTCGTCGTGATTCTGAGATGTGAGTAGATGCCTCTTTTATTGAGAATAAAAAAAAAAAGATCCGGTCTCTTTAATGAGCGTGTTTGTGTTGTAATATTTTACTCAGAGTGTGATTTTTATTTGTCACGATGGCTGTCAGCGTTACAAACGGGATATTTTGAATTAATATGTGACTGTCGGATGGTTCATCGGGATAATGGACCCGCACGGTTAATATAATAATATAGTTGCCGTATAGACGCATGCATTACAAGAATAATTTAACACTTTAAAGGGAGCGTGTGTGTGTTACTATATTTACAGCGCGCCCATTGACCACAGTGAAGACATATGGATGCTTGTTTCATCGCATCCCCGTGTAGATGCTCCATAAGATGGCTTCTTCTCATGTGGGCTTAGGAGAAACCCCCTCTGTCTTATGGGCGCTGTGGTCAGTTGTGTTTTTTTCCGAAAGGATCATTTGCTGGCTTTGTGGTAAACCAGATTGTTGCCAATACACGAAATCCACGCGCTGCAAGCCTGCATTTCTCTATTTTTCCGGAGTGTTTTCATAATAACCACCTCAGAGTATGTTTTTCCTCCATCTTTCTGCTCTATTTATTTTGGGCGTGTGTGGTTTCCCCATCAAACAGGCAGGGTCTCCCCCTCTCTCTGTCAAACATAAGGAATGCAAATGGCTGATGAGGGCGAGGGTTGTCTTGGTGGCTAAGAGGGAACAGATGCTGAGTGAAATGTTTTAGTGGTTCCCTCCCCAGATCAGACCAGACTGCCCATCCTCCCTGCCCCCCCACCCCCATCATCCTCCTGTTGTTAACACAGCCCTCTAATCCCTGCACAACCTGGGACTGACTGTCCGGCAGCGGCTGCCTCTGTCTCTTGGGCCACAATTACAACAACACTGTGGTGCTCAAAGCAAAAGCCAAAAGGCCTTTATTTCTCCTCACGAAAGCAGAGAGAAGGTCAGTTAATAACGGTTTACCCTTTGTGGACTGTGGCTTGCATGAAATATCAAAAGGCATGGGAGATATACTGTTTCAAATGAGGAAAGCACATTTTATAACTTCCGTACTGAATATAATCTCATGCCAACCAGATTTTTTTTCAATGTTTAAGTTTTAAGATGAGAAAAATATGTTTTCTATATTTGTAGTTTGGTCAAAATTGAGCCTGTTTCACCTGACAAATCCTCTCCAGTTCCATCTTTACAAACTAGTTCTGTGAGGACAGACCCTGTTCAAATCCAAAGAAGTTTATTTTTATTTTTTAGTCTAAACACAAATGTTTAACCCTAAAAAAGGTTTAAAGTGATGCCCAAAACATCGAGGCCATAAAACAATCATATTACAGTATTTTAAATGAAGCACTGGGCTTAAGACACGCAGAACATGAGTGTGTTGTTCTCAGGAAGTTTGGGAAAAGCTGAAGTTTGTGGCTTCTTGATGGTGAAATTTAATTGTTGGGAACATTATTGGTTAACAAATTACTGACAATTTCCCTACAAAGCTGTAGGTTCGAGGTGACTCATAAAAACAATAGTGGATGTGAATTGGGGAAGTTGGCTTGTTAGCTGGCATGCAGAGGAAATCCGCCATGTCCTTATTTGTCCTGCCTTTATGAAGAAAACTGTGGTGAATGAAGAGATTGCAGTTTCTGGGGAGACCGTGAGTCACTCACTTCCACTCTTGAGCTGAATAAGATTGCTTCTAATAAGTTAGATAGTGGGAGGATGGTTGAAAATCATGTGGAAAGAAAAAAATCTGGTTGCATCAGGTTTATTTTTAGACTTATTGCCACCAAAGCAGGTCTTAAAGGATTTTAGATGACAAGTTTTTCTAGACTGATGGAGAGACAAAAAACAAAGCGCAAGACACATGCCAGCAAAGACCACAAACTGCTCTAATCAAGTGCAGCCTATCTGGCATTATAACCCTTAGACAATAGTGGAAAACAAAGTAAAAGGAAAAACTGTTTGTTCTTGCTTGTTGGCTGAGACATGAGATGAGTATGTGTAAGTACAACGAAAGAGTCATAAACCATTGTTGCAGCTGTTTACATTCACTTAATAATTACATTTAAAACTTATTATTTCCAGGCTTTCTCTGAGACTCAGATTTTCTAAGCAGAATGCATATGTGGTAATGACACAGCCCATTACCCGACTTGTATTTAATCAGAGCAATGTCTCAGCTCGTTTCAGCATCACAGTGAGAAATGTTCAGTCTTTAGTTCAGTGGTGTTGCTATGGCGAGGATTAGATATCGTTTTAGGCCTTTGCTTCCTGCTGAGGGGGAGGAATAGATGCAGTTGACTTTAGTGGTACTGGAGACAACATCGATATTTAATCCTGAACCTTCCAAGTAATATACAGCACATCTGCCACACCAACAGATGTATATTTAGCAGCAGGTATTAATGGATTGGCATCAGTGTTAAAGCATATGTGGATCTAATACACCGAAAACGGTTGGTTCTTAACTATCTTTGGGTTTTAGATAGCTAAATAAAATGGTTTGAAAACACAAATTATAATAGAAATAAGCCTCTTTTTTTTTCGCTCTTTATCATAATCACTGTGTGTGAATGTATCTCCATCATGAGCAGCTGGATGGAAGCTTTTAAAGTGATGCTGTAAAGTTTGAGAACCTTTAAGCAAATTTTTTGTTTATAAAAATATATTTTTTTGTATATAAAAATAAATTCCAGTAAATATTTAAACAGTATATTCCTTCAGAATAATACATTAATGACACCACTACACGCCTCATATATACAGCATATGGTGAATTCTGGTGGGACAGTAGATATGTTATGTTTGCAGACATTATCTGCTTTCAAAATGACTCTCTGCTAATCTAACAATCTAACACATCCAATACAAAAAAAATACCATTATGTGTCTTCTTTTTTTAGACATGCAAAAAACTTTAAATATGCATTGCTTGTGAAAATAATACAACATCTTCAAGTGATAGAATGTATATAATTTTGGACCATTTTGTTTTCCAAGTATTGATTGTATAGCTCTTAGCACTTTTTGAACCAATTTTGAAAATGAAACTGAACAAATTATATGAAAGAAACATAAATACTGCTGTGCTACCATGATGTGCATGTTCACATTCTGCCATTTAAGGGAATCCGGCATTGAAGGAGAGCAGAAAAAGCAGTCAAGTTTTGCTGCTCTGCAGGCTGACTCATCGGGTATACCCACAAGGCTCAACTCTGCAGAGCACAAATAACTGCCATCAAAACAGCCATTGGCTAATCAGGGAACATTGGGCATGAACATCCATTAACACATGTAGGCTAAAACAGTGCAAAGTCTTGGAAAACCACTTGATGATGAGACATCATTTTCAAGCTCACTCTCACTGATGACAGAGCCACACAGGAATCAGGAAATATATAAGACTGAACTAAATAGTTGTTGTTTTTAACCAAATAAGTGAATCTAGGTGTTGTCTGACTGACCTGTTACAGTTGGCTGAATTATTCTCATCCCTCAGCACGACTATGGCATGGCTATGCTGCTGCATGCTTGGTACTAAAGATTATCTTCCTTTTTCCATGTTCTCGTGTGAGCGGTCAGTTTCACGCCCTAAGCTTGTAAGCAGTGCTCAGCTTTCTGTCCCATCACTCGGCCACACGGAGGGAACGGCGCGCAGATCTATTAAAGCCAGTGGAAGCCAAAGTCCTAAGTGGGCGAGATATGGTCGCAGCTTCTCGTGTGTTGTGGTTCCTAGCAGTGGCACATCCAACACGGAGGAGGAGGGGGACAGAGGGGGCAACTTTATGCTAACTCCTTCATATCCCAGTGGGAGAAATAATAGGCGGCTGTTTATCAGTTTGCTAGTGACTGTGGAGGAACTGCAGAGAGAGATAAAGCAGGCTCTTCAGCTGAAGCACAATAAGCTGGCCCGGCGCTGAGAGGGCTTCCAGGGCTCCATGCTTTGTGATAAAGCTATAACAAGCTGACTCACAGGCGCTCCCTCTGTTCCTCTCTCTCTCGGTATTGTTGAGCGCAGAATATATGTCATCTGAATATTACCTCGCTAAAAGCTCTGAAAAAAGCTTTTTGCTGCACTACAGCACATTACTCATTTCCCATTCCTCAGTTGCAGTTCTAGTACTTTTCCCTTTTCGTGCTTTTCTTTTCGTTTTTTTTTTTTTTTTACAAAGGCATATGTTTTATTTTACATAATCAGTCGTGGCATATAGCAAGGTCTTAAACCCTCCCATATTTCTTGGTGAAATATCGTGTTTTTGCAGACAGGAATGCATGCTAAATGATTCCAGATGCTCTCATTATGTTCTGTTTTTTATTCAGTGTAGTATGCATTTGTAATGTAGGCAGTATCTGTTTTACATGCCCCATTGTATCTCTGTTCCCATGTTTAATGCAACAATTAGAGCAGCCAGTCAATTAATGCAGTGTGCTGGAAATGTGATTTTAAAGGTGATGCTGTTTCAGCCAAGCCAGGTCATTTCCTAATGGCAAAGGCTCATTTCTTCTTGTTTTTTAGCTACACTACATCTAACAACATGATTGACAATATATAATTTTTTTTCAGCCCACAGTGTGGGAATGGGAAATGATGGAGGATAAAAGTCCTCGTGTAGCCGACTACTTTGTGGTTGCCGGCCTCACCGATTCATCCAAGCCTCTTGAGGAGGAGCTCCACTTTGATGATGCCGGTCCCAAGTCTGTTAAACCCAAAGCCCCCATCACCGATGTAGCTGTAGTGATCCGCTCCCTGGGTGAAGAGGTACCACCTGGTTTCACCTGCGTCGAAAGCACCCCCTCAGGCCTGTCTGCAGAGCTCAATGGAGCCAGCCTCCGAGGCCCACAGATCTTCTTGTGCTTCAAGCGAGGCAGAGATAAGCCTCCACTGACAGATCTTGGGTAAGCACTAATCCTCAGTCAGTGACCCTTCACTCACCCAGCACCACTAATCACTTCTCTGCCTTGGGTCACTAAAATATGCTCTTAAACAGATCTTCTAGTCTGGTATCTCCTCAATGAATATATTATCAAAGCTCCACAGTAATATTTTTCAAGGCAGAAAAGGATCAAACAAAAAGTGTGACGCTGCCTTGTGTTCCAGGATTCTGTACGAATGGAAAGAGAAGCTGAAGCCTGGATGTCACATCGTCCAGACCACTCCCTCAGGTCGCCCTGCCAACATCAGCAGCTCATCATCCCAACGCATCTACATCACCTACCGCCGCGCCCCAAAGAGCCAGCCCCACACTTCACTGGCTGTCACTGATGTCTGCATCATCATCCCTGGCAAGGGGGAGACCCCACCTCATACCTTCTGCAAGGTGGACAAGAACCTCAACAGCAGCATGGTGGGAGAGAGCTCTGATGCAGCACATTAAGTACTCTAGTAATGGTACAGACAATGCAGGTTTTGATTGATGTGTCATGGTCTTTGTTTTCCTGTCTTTTCTCTTATTCCAGTGGGGATCCTCAGTCTACCTTTGTTACAAGAAGTCCCTGGCTAAAGCAAACACAATCGCATACAAAGCAGGTGAAGTAGTGTCTTATTTGTTTTATGAGAGAAACCTAATTCATAGTGTTCACGAAATCTAATTGTGGAAATGTCACTTTCGTTCCTGCCGAACATGTAATGGAATTATGACAACGTGTGTTTGACTGTGTGTCCAGGCCTGCTGTGTAGGTACCCCAAAGAGGACTACGAGTCCTTCCCACTGCCTGAGTCAGTGCCTATGTTCTGCCTGCCCATGGGGGCTACGATTGAGTGCTGGCCAGCACACACCAAACACTCCCTGCCTGTTTTTTCCACATTTGTGCTGACGGGGGCCTCTGGAGAAAAGGTGAAACCACCTATTTACATCAGTGTCATGAACCACCATGTTCTTTTCTCATAATCATTTTTAAATTCAAATTTTCTCTTGTTTTCCTTCAGTTTTTAATACATAGAAACCTACCAGCCTGTGCACTCATATATAAGCAAACCACCACTTCGTTCAACTTTCTTTTACATCATCATTGATTAAGCTGTTCCATCAGTTTTCTGCCCTTTAATATAGAAACTCTCACTTAATTGCTTCATTTCAGCCTCTATCTCCATCTTTATCTCCTCAGCCTCTCTGTGCACATTGGTATCCCTTATGGATTCATTTGTTGATAAATTGCAGTTGTATTTCTCAGAATACCAGACAGTCTTAATCAACTTCTAAATTCATCACTGAAATCAAAACAGAGTCTAAAGACTGTGTTTGGAATACAGACAGACCGTTTTTGAAAGCAATGCAGCATAAAGGATTTTTTTTTTTTGCAGCTCATCTTTTGAATAATGAATAGCTCATGCGCCACTTGAACTGCTGCATACGTTCTAAATGCTGAATGCCTCAGTGCTCACTCCCTCTTCCCTGCAACCTCTAGTCTGTAGAGTAATCTCCCGGTACTTAATGCCCCAAATGATTTGTTTATTCATTTGAGAGGAACAACTTCAAAGGACTGAGCATGATTTAAGCTGATTTATTATGATGAAAAAATTCTCCAATGAAGCTTCCACAGCATCTTACCTGGATAAGTTTCAAAGGACCTCTGACTCCTGTGGTTTGTGTCTTTGTAAAGTTTGCATGTTGAAGTTTTTTTGTGGTTGTGCATAGTTGTGCATCGGATATTCTTTATGCGGGTCATCATGCCAGTGATTGTTTTGCTTGCAGGTGTACGGAGCAGCCATCCAGTTCTATGAGCCTTACTCAGAGGAGAACCTGTCTGAGCGTCAGCGCTCACAGCTCGGCCTGCCAAGCTCTGATCTCGGACCTGATGGGACCAGGAGTGTTTATAGCAACAAGAGCATCTGTCTGCTCTCCCACTGGCCCTTCTTTCCAGTCCTTCAGGAGCTTTCTCACTTTTCTGTACCGATACTCCATCTCTGGACCGCATGCCGTGCCTATTGAAAAGTAAGCATAATGTTCACTCTCTTTGTTGAAGTCTCTCAGTCTTTTCTTAGTCTTAAAGACAGGTTTGGATACTCTCAATGCTTTATTAAGTTCAGGTCTATTCTTAGTCTTAAAGACAGGTTTGGGTACTCTCAATGCTTTATTAAGTGATTTTCTTTTCACTCACAGGCACATCTCTCACTTCATGCAAACAGTGCCATTCCCCTCTACTCAACGACCACGCATCCTAGTGCAGGTGAGCTTAAAATGTGAAATTTGATGAGCAGGACTTGAAGCAAGACTTCAGTTCTGTAAGCCTGCTTTACTTGGTTCGACACAAATGTCTCTAAGCACACTGCAGTCACAAGCTAAATCCTCCACCCATAGATACTCTAAATCTCTCCTGTTTGCCTTCCACAGCTGTCTCCACATGACAGCCTGATGCTAAGCCAACCTGTGTCCTCTCCACTGCCTCTAAGGTAGGAAAACCCCAGTAAAAATGCAAAATAACATGAAGACGAGCTGTATTTGTGGCTGTTGATGTGATCTGGACCCGTTTAATTTATGTGTGCCGCAGCGGTGGAAGCCTCTCCACGCTACTGCTGAATCTAGGCCCGAAGAACGCAGCCTCTCTGCTGGTCCTGGCTGTCACAGAGCACAAGATCCTGGTTCATTCCTTGCGTCCAGCTGTGCTCACCAGTGTTACAGAGGCCCTTGTGTCTGTAAGTCTTTTGTTCTTTTCCTTCCTTTACACTTTTCTGGATAATGATATTAAAGAAGGTGGCCTTTAATGTGATTATGGATACAGTGGTGGATGAGGTAAGAGGCAGAGCTGCAGTGTCAATGAATTACCCATAATCACATCAAAGAACGCCCGCGGGTATTATGGATGTTCAACAATTACCTCTGAAAAAAAGTTCTTTATATGAGGTGCTCTCAAAAAAGAGGAGGAAATAAGACAGACCGTTGCCTAGCTCCCTGTTAAATCTCCTCTATCATCCCTGCAGTGTCTGTATCAATCATATTGATTCATCATATTAATAGAAACGTCTTCTCCCTTTCAGATGATCTTCCCCTTCCACTGGCCATGCCCCTACATCCCTCTGTGCCCGCTGGCACTGGCCGATGTGCTCAGCGCACCATGCCCTTTCATCGTGGGTGTGGACTCCCGGTACTTTGACCTCTACGTGCCCCCAGCTGACATCACCTGCGTGGATCTGGACACCAACACAATATCCCAGTAAGTGACCTCTGACCTGATGATGATGACGGTTCTCCCCAAGATTATTGGTAACTGTCAGTGAGACTCTTATGCAACGATAGCAACTGGAATGTGAAATATTCGTACTGTACACAAAAGTACATTTAAGTACCGCTGGGTCTCCCACATCAATTCAAAAGCTATTTTGTGAGGAGATTAAATTGTCAGTGCTGATGTCAGTGAATCTGTCTTCCCTGCTTCTATCTCTTGTTGCCGACTGTCCTCCCATGTAACGAAAACCATATGGTGTGCTTTCAGAAAAGACGACAAGAAGGCTTTAACATGGAAAATCTTGCCCAGGAGAGCCTGCAAACATCTCCTGAATACCTTGAATAAGCTCTATCAGCAGCTCACTGAGGGTGAGTCCAGTCTGATGTTGTATTATTTTAAATGTGCTTTCATGAATAATTTAAGTTGGCTAGGTGAGTCTGTTGAGTCAGCCTGTACAGTCAATTTTACGGGAAATTCATTGGACACTTACACTGGTATATAAAACCAGCTTACGATGTTTATTGCATCCCAGGATGTGGATAAAGTATCATTTAGTCTTTATAGGTATACACCCCTGCTCAGCCTGCCTCATCTACATTTGCTAAGATTAGTCAGTCATTCCCAGAATTGCTTTTTCCCCTTTACTCAAATTTCATCATGTCATGTGGCTGAATGCATCAGAGTCTATTATGGTCTCTCTGCAGTAAAAACAGAAATACAGTATCTGCCTAAAACATCAATGCAAAATTAATCCTAGCCTAGAAAGAAGGTCTTTTACTGTGTCAGAATCACGATTACCTTTGATATTTTGTGCTGTCACACTGAACTGATTATCGTGTAATGTCAGGTAGTCTATTTTGGTCCAGTGTCACAAAAGAGTACAAAATCTGCAAATGAATTGCTTGCTAATAGCTGTTTTGTGTTTAGCATATTTTTTTGTTATTCCATTGTTGGTTGAATCCAGGGTAAACGTTTAGTACAGACATTCATTTTGCCAGTTCTCATTGAAATGTCTCTGCAACTATCTGCAACTGCAAATATCCTTCCTCTCATTAATTATATTCTTTCTAAATCCCTCAAATTTTTATTCAGTACCATCATCAAGATTTAAAAACAGTCAGCCAGCCTAAAACAATTCTCTATCTGCACTTTGTGCTCTCTTCCTCCACTGAATATTTTGTGATAAACTCAGTCTGCTTTGGCTGGGTCTTTTTTAAAATCCTTAATTCTTTGCTGCCAAATTGTTTATGTGCTAATAAATTACACATTTACTACATAATCCATGTTTGCGTGTTCTCAGGTGGTCAACTGAACCGTGAAGATGTGCAGATGGAGCACACAGTGACTGACAGTGAGCTCAATGGTGGAAAGAGCCTCCACACTCTGGAGCTGGAGATCCAGGAGGCCTTCCTGCGCTTCATGGCGGCCATCCTGCGAGGCTACCGCTCCTACCTGCTGCCCATCACCCAAGCCCCCTCTGAGAAGACCACCGATGCCACCTCCCTCTTTGACATTCAAGGTACACCACACTCAATCTTAAACTGCATGCAAAAAACGTCGACTAGCCATGGTTGCCATGCCTATGTGTGATCCAGTGCTGTAGTAGATCAGGGGGTTAAGAGCTGAGTGCTACTACATCAAAGTTTTAATGTAGATGTTAAATCACTGCTGTAATGACTCCATGATTGAACTTAAGCCTCAGTGGAAGTTAGGCTTGGCTGACAAGTCAGAGAAACCGGCAAGATTAATAGCACAATGTCCCCGCACATCTGTGTGCTCTTATGCAAGCAGAGAACAATTTGTTTAATACCGCAGTATTCATTTCCTGTGAATGTTGGTTAGGCCTGTGTGTTGACCCCATGAACGTTCTGAGCAGCACGATGACAAGTGAAATTGGAGATTTGTAATCCAACATTAATGCCCACTTGTCATGTTTGTCATTACATAATGTGTTTTGCTTCATAGGCTTCCTGAAGAGCAGAGACCGCTCCCATCAGAGGTTTTACTCCCTCATGACCAAGACTCAAATGTTCAGCCGGTTCATAGAGGAGTGCTCCTTTGTCAGCGATAAAGATGCCAGCCTGGCTTTCTTTGACGAGTGTGTTGATAAGGTGAGGTTTCCCAGCTAATCTTTATTATGGATTTTCTGTGTCAGAGACAATCAGCTCAAGGAGCGGCATCACTCTGCTGTGTAGAAACAAATGCTGCAATAACAATATTTTGTCTGGCCTCCACAGTTTGCAGGAGAAAAAAAGCTGAGGCATTTAGAGGAAAGATTAATCACATGCTGTCCTCTCAAATTAAGATGTCTTATTAAGGTCTTGGTTTAATTTTAAGGAGCTAACAAGCAAATTACAGGGACTAACAGAAATAAACAAAAAGTAATTAACACCCCAAACAAGTCCTTTGAGCCTCTTATTAACATCAGCAATAAGCTTTTCTCATCTCTCTCGTGTCTTTATTTTCTGTTCTTTCTACTGTTGTCCTCTTCTTCCCCTCTGATTTTCTGCCTTTGTCTTTTCTGCTGCTCTTGTTTGTCATCATGGTCCCCACCTGGTAGTTATTCACCACTGGAGGCAAGGTAAGCTGCCAGAGTAAAACTTTTGTGTTTTTGACGGTAGATGTTGGGGGTGTTCTGCACTTTATTTCCTTTTTTATCAGTAGTGGCATCAGGTATGAACCCTATCAATGTGTGACTCAGCTCAGACTGTTTGGTGCACGTTTGTGTTCTGAATAAATCAAAGTGCGGGGGGAAAAAGAGTGGGGCTAAAAGTGCAGGATACGCCTTGAATGTGAAGATGTGCATTAGCTGTCAGTGTGTGTGTGTGTGAGCGATCTGCATTATTGAACCAGGTGCCAGTACAGAGAAGTTATGCAGAACTGTTAGAGACGATGAGACAGTGATATTAATTATTTGTGCTTTGCCATTTGCTGAGAGAGCACAATGCGCACTCAAAACATATCTCTGAACTAAAATATAGAAGAATGATAGGGGAAGATGAAGACAGGGGCGATAATCCTTATTTTGTCAAAATGTTATCAGTTTTGTCATTAAACACCCATGAGATGTGGACTAGCTGCTCAGTGCCAGTAAGAAGGTTAATCATCAGCAGATTTGACAGCTTTTGTCCACGCAGCCTGCCTCCACATGTTTTGTAACACAAAAAAAAGGCAAAACATCCTCCAAAAAAACTCTTGTGCTTGCAAACTTGTGCAATCAGGAAGTCACATTTACATCCTGCATGAACAGTTGGAGCTCCTGTATGAATGGTCATTGCGGTTAATATTGAGAAGTGGAAGCATTGATTCATTCAGCGTCAACGCTGCTGAGGCTGACAACAACTGCGTGATTGAGAAAGGCCTCTTGGGTGTAAGAGGAAGGGCAACGAGCGGAGGAGCACTGAGCAGAATCGAAGCGAGGGCAAATAGGTCAGTAAGAGTCAGTTGACTGAATCATCCACTCGACCGAGTGGAACAAACCCTGTAACGCAGAAGCGCTGGGGGAGCTATTCAGCTGCTGCCATAATATTAACGTTTTGTTGAAGCTCATGTCTGAGATAAGCTGGTGATCGATTCAGATAAGCCAAGTGACTGCACATCAGCATAGCAGGCTTTTAATGATCTCCCAGACAGCTATTAAGCAGTGATTTACTCCTAAAAAAAAAGAAAAAGAACACACAGGCTTTACCTTCCCATGCAACACAAAGGGAGTGCTGCTGCTGTTGTTCTCAGAGAGGCTGGAAGGCAGATCAGTTAGTGAGTTCTGCACTGACAGAAATGGGGCAGTTTTGTATCAAGCATTGCTGCCAAAGTGGTACCGTTTAATGCTTTCATGTCCCCAGAGAAACATGGCATCAGTTTTGGCCAGGTCACCAGATTAATTTAGTCTCGGAGGATTCATAGGATCAAGCCTATGCCTTGGCAGTGCCCTTTAGATAAATGAAGTGGGGGCAGAGGTCATATTCTTGTTGCAGACAGACTCATTACTGACGTCTGTTTGTCCTCACTGACCCTCATATCTGATCTGATCTGAGGGCTCACACAGCATCAGACATTCACAAGCCTCCAGGCAGCATTAGCACCTTCGAATATGAGTTCATGGCAAAGCTAAGACGAAAGATGAAGAGCAGAGGGAAGAACAATCATCAATGTCTGCTTCTCTTGAAAACCAGATGGACAGTGAGCGGCCAGAGGAAACCAGACTGATCGAACTTGATGAATCCCACCTCAGTGAGCACACAGTCTACGTCAACCCTCCAGAACTGCCTCCACTACCACATGGGGAAGAACATCCTCTGTGCTATAGGTACCAAACTATAGATTAATCTCTAAAGACTCGATACGCGACAGGCTCTTTGTTTCTTTCACTGTGTCTTACACAGACATACACACAAGAGTACTCTTGAAATGTATGTCTGCTGAGGCTCACCGACACTGGGTGCACACAATGCAGCTCCCAAAGGAAAGACGTGCCTTTGTTAAAGAATTTGTCACTGCTTTGGGACTTTGTGATTAATTTGAGCCAGAGCACATCACTTTTGGGTGCAGTATTGTGCATGTGACTTGGTTTGCCGGTGTTTCTGTGGGATTGATGTCTGTTTCAGTTTATATCAGCATAAATGAGGGAGTATATGTCTTTCTACAGCTACTCTGGATTCCCTGTGCTGAATGCAGAGCTCCTGGAACCACTGGAGGGACCAAATCCTCCATCAGCAGGCATGGCCTCACGCCACAGCAGCCCAGGCAGCCCAACAGCCATCTTTAGACGCTCTAAACAGGTCAGCCGTAAGAGTGGTGAGGTTTTCCTGAAAATAGACCAGTAAATACTATTACTTTTTACTCAGTCTTAGAGGTAAATGATCATTTATTGTTTAAGAAATGCCATATATAGAATATAAATTAATTTTCCAATGATTTTTATGTATTTTACTAGCTTTCTCCATCTATGAATCATTTCAACATGCGATCTTTCTTTTTATCTCAGGAGATCAAATCAGCTCAAAGAATGGCCAAAACCTATTCATCTATGCCTCAGATGTGGTCCAAATGTTTGCTGCGCCACTGTTATGGCTTGTGGTTCATCTGCCTGCCAGGGTTCGTTGGCACCTGCCACTCTAAGGTGCGGGCTTTGCGCACTGCGTACGATGTGCTGAGGAAGATGCAGGACAAGAAGCTGCAAGCTCCAGATGAGGTGGGCAACTGTTAGTAGAAAGCAAACACACAACTATGTGCATTTTTGATCATATAGATTTAGCTAAATTGAGATGTGGTGCATGTTCTTAATTTTTCAATCCTGGTGTTTTCTGTCCAAGGTGTGTTACCGTGTGTTGCTGCAGTTGTGTGGACAGTACAGCCAGCCAGTCCTGGCTGTCAGGGTGTTGTTTGAGATGAAGAAAGCTGGAGTTCAACCCAATGCCATCACCTATGGGTACTACAACAAGGTGCGTGCTATTTATATATTGTGCATGCACTATAATTTAGCTTAAATCTGAAAATGTGTGGCCTCATGTACTGTTCATGTTTGTTGCTCTAGGCCGTGTTGGAGAGCACCTGGCCCTCCACCACCAGGGGAGGCTACTTTTTGTGGGGAAAGCTGAGGAACGTGATTCTAGGTGTGCTTCAGTTCAAGCAAGCAGGGAGAAAACAGCAAATTCCCCTCAGAGATCCTCAGCTCTCAGGTAAGAATATTAATGTCTTGATTTAAACATACGTTATATATATATTTTTTTTTACTGATATCTGGTATCTAATTCTATGTCATTTTCATCTGGTAACCACTAATATTTTTCATTTTATTAGCGATATTTCCACAAGCATCTGGTCAAGCAGCATTCAAAGTTTCTGTGTACAGATGCTGACTGACAGTGAAAACAAGTTTTTGCAGATGTTGAAATGGTGAAATATGCTCCCTACAGTCATCATCAAGGTTTTAGAAATTAAAGTTAGATATGCCCATGAATGTATTATTTAATAAACGTGACTAGTAATATATCAGAAAGAGTTACAGCCATGTAGAAATGAAATGAAAACACTCTTGTACACCAACCAATGAATCATTCCCTTACAAAATCGCTGCGATTTATTTGCCATAACATATTCTGAAGCAGTTAATGCCCAGTGTCAGAATGATAACGGATACAGTATATCATGCACTCCCACACAGACTGAATGCAAATACAAAAACACACACCAGTGTACACAGTTTTATGCCCCAAACTAATCAGGTCTCAAGTTTTTTTTTTTTTTTTTTTTTTAGCAGTTAAGTTAAGCAGTTA
Source organism: Scortum barcoo (assembly GCA_023238725.1). Taxonomy (NCBI): domain Eukaryota; kingdom Metazoa; phylum Chordata; class Actinopteri; order Centrarchiformes; family Terapontidae; genus Scortum; species Scortum barcoo. The sequence continues at coordinate 12,946,214 of CM041536.1, forward strand.
AGTTAATTCCTTTTCAATTGCGCACAAATTCAGCAGTATAGGATTTTTCTTACTTCTTGCAGTTCTTAATGAATAGACATGTAAATGAATCTGATCCTGTGGGAGAAAGGTTTTTTTTCCTGGTTTCATAACAGGGTTTATCCCGACCCCAGCCTCCTCTAGCACATATTGTTCCCAACCCGCTTTTTCCTTAATGACACTAATTAAACAGAGTGAAGAGGTTTTCCTCCCCAGCAGTCACAGCGCACAGGTTGCTCTTGATGTCAGTCCCGAATTCCCACAACGGCCCAGAGAGACTCTCATTACCATAATGACATGTTGTGTGAGGGGCTCTAATGAAAACATCATGCTTCACACCGTATAATAGAGCGTTGTTGTTGTGGTGGTTGTTGTTGTTGTTTGTTCAATTGCAAAGAGCATTGTATACAAAATTACAAATGTGATCATGTAGATTAGCATGGTCCTTTAGTTATTTCAGGGAATAATTCTTGAAATCAAATGAAAATCAAAAATTTAAAGTGATTAATTCAGCCCTAATTTTTTGTTAAAAAGAAGACAGAAAACTGAAACCGTCATTTTCTTTGGCACCCCTTTATGTTGAGCGATGTTCAGTCATGATGACAGCTATGTGAGATTCAAAGCATTCCTACATCTTCGCTGCGGATGATAATGATTGCTGCCCAGTTCACTGAGTGTTTATACAGTGCTCCTATACCAGCAGGGCTCTGGTCTTTTAATCCCGTTGGTGCTCTGTCTTTTGTTTCAATGTCTCATCCTCTCCCTCTTCTGTTATCTCCCTCCAGACGGCAGTGATCTCGACACAGTCAGCCATGGCAGTTTGGACAGTGCTAATGACTCTGCTGAGCGCACCTCCATCGACACCGACTTCACTAAAATGGACTCCAGTGATGATGGATTTAGTACAGGTAGAAAACCACGACTCTTCTTCTTTCTGTTTTTTCTATTTCTAACTATTTTGCTCTCAGCTTTTAATTGTGTCACTACTGCTCCTCATGTCTCAGCTGCTCTCTGGATAAAAATGATTTCAATTTGATTTGATCCAATTTACCACCTCAAATGAGGCCTAACATGCCTAACCACATGATTCATGAACTTCAATTTTGCGGTGCTTTGCTTTAAATGTCACATTACTCAAATAATTTGTTCTGACATCACTGTACTCTGCTTTCTGTCAGTCACACCCACAGAAATAAACAAAATCTCCAGTAACCATGAAATGCCTCAAAACTATGTAACCTAATAACGACTGTGTCCAAGAGGTGACTCGCGTTACAGCATTTCAGACATAAGGACAAATTAATAAATAAATAACACCATTGAGTTAATGTTGCAAAATGATAATTATAATACAAAAAAAATTATTCATTCTTTTATGACCATTTCACTGTAAATAAATAATATGAATAAAGTAGAGACAACAAGGCTTATAATGATCTATAGGCAGGCTTAAGGTCTTGCACTAACAATATCATGGATTTGAATTTGGCTCACAACTCATCTCTTCTTATCCCTCTGCAGCAAAAAACTGAATAAAGCAAGAAATTCTATGAGAATAAAATAAATCACAGAAGGGAAGGTTTGTACTTTTCCCTGCAGTTTGACCTTGTGAATATGATGCAAGGTTTCAAAGACTCGATTCCTCTCCAGCTGCTCCTGCTTTTCTATTCTGGGAGTGTTGTGTGCTGTAAGCTGTAGGGAATGTCACCACTGCTGTTGTTGAAGAAAAACTCTCAGTTCAGTTGTCTCTTATAAAGCATCCATGGAGACTAAATAGCTGGTTTTTGATTCACTCAGCTCTTTCTGAAAGGGGAAACTAAGTAGGGTGAAAAAAACAACCCCAATTTCTCCATGTTTTTCAAAGGAATAAAGCCTCTTATCTTTTTCAGGTGGACAGTCAGACCAAGGCTACGATTCGCTGTCCAAAGAGGAGGAGAGGATGTGCGGTAGAGAGAGTGACAGCGCACCACTGGATGAAGACAAAGGACAGAGGCAGTCCAGTGAGTTATGGATTAGCTCATATCTTCGACACTCAGTTATCATTTTTGCAGGAGTGAAACACTGCTTACTGGCAGCAAAATGAACACTCTGTCTTTAAATGCCGGAGTATCATATTGCAGTGTGGGTGTAATGCACTTTCTGCCCGTCCATTTGCGGTTATATTTAGATGTTTTTGAGAAACAGATTCTGTTGATGGATGAACGTCTTATGTAAGCAGATGATTGTTTGCGTGACGGGATTTATCTCGACTTTGGTTGATAAATGACAAAATGCTTTGTCTGATGCAATCTCTGTCCCAGCCTTCGTGATCAATAGCCCTCACTAATTGGTGTGGTGTGTTTCATCAGAGGCTTAATTGCTTGCTTTATTTTTTGGGAAAGAATATAAGACAGCTATATTTTAACAGCTGTCCCTTAAGGAACCACACAGCTGCCAGATTTACTGTTCTCCACCCCACTGCTTTATGTTGGCAGCAACACTCCAGCAACCTTTAAGTGTTTATAGATGTAATCGTGTGAATCCATCGCAATAACAAAAATGTGTGATTTTTTTGCATTAAAAGTAGATTTTAAATGACATCAATACTGTGTGAGATTTGAGAGATTTTTTATAGACTGGCCACATGCACAAGAATGTTATTGTTGTATCTCTCTGACATTTTGGTATGATTTCTATCTTCAGCACCTGAGACTGATGTTCCAATCAGCAGCATCTCTCCTTCTACTAGAGGCTGCAAATCAACAGATGTTTGCTCAAGTAAGTTTTATTACTCAAGTAGATAGTCAAAAACCTATTGTGATTTTGTATAAAAGCCACAGATCTCTGATCAGTCTGGGAGCTGAATGTCATATATATATACCATACATTTTGTCTCAGGCAATGGAAACAGGCTGGTTTCCAGTCCATCAGGTGACACCACTCTGTGTGGAGTTCTCCCAAAGACAGAGAGGCCAAAATCTCTGGACTTGTCTGGGGGACAAGGGAGCATGAGACTCACCGTCCCACACATTGGCCCAACAAAGCATCACCTGGCTGCTGACAGGCTGCATGGGGTAGAAGAAGAGGAGGCAGAGACTGATAAACAGAAACCTCCAGTGGAGAGAGATGTCAGCTGCAGCAGCACGGTTGGGAGGCGAGGCGTGTCTGTAGAGAGGAGTATCAGCTGTGGTGCTGGGACTGTGAGGAGAACAGGTATTGAGACTGGGTTTGATCCCCTGTCATTGATGTCAACAGATAAGGTGCAAGAATGTGATCAGGGGAACAGCAGCACGCCCACGGCCCGCCGCGATCTTGCTGAGGAGATTGAGATGTATATGAATAATTCCAACAGCCCTCTGAGTAGTCGCACACCCAGCATGGACCTGCAGAACCCCTCAAGCCCCTTGTTTCGTTCTGCCTCATCTCCTCACACCTCCCCACGACCCTCCACCCTGCTGCGGTCCAACACGCACCTCCCACTGCCTGTCAAATCCAAAGAGAGGCTGAGGCCATCACCATCGCTTCCTCTTGGTGTCTGTAACAAAGACAGGGAGAGGCCTTCCTCCTTGGTGTCGCCCTCCTCCCCCTCTCCCTCCACCTCATCGTTCTCCATGGATTCGCTCTTTACTCCAACTCTGGACATCTTCAAGAGCAGCGTCATATCAGCAGGGAAGGGTGTGGCTGAGAAGGCCAGCCGCCTGTACTCCCGTTTGTCCTCCCAGACGTCATTAACACAGGTTGGTGGTGCAGCATTTTTTTCCTTAACTAGTATTCCCCATCAACTGCCTCGACACTGAATTTCTTCTCCCTCCTCTCCTGCAGGATGCAAACTGTGACCGGATTAGTGTTTCCTCACTGACATCAGGAGAGGCAGACTGCTTCTCGCTGCTTGATAATGACTCCTGTCTGGACCCAGATGGCTTCACCTCCCCCCAGCACGGCAGCGTGTCCCGACTCAGGAGGAGCCCGGTTGTAGGTCATCCCAACCTGGGCAGCCCCGGCACCCCCAACAGAGTGTTCAGACACAACTCCTTCTCTGGTTGGTTACACATCCTTTCATCAGTCTTTATAAACAATATTGGTAGGATAAAGCTGATAGTTTGGGTTTTGCGTTCACATGTGGAATCTTGACATGTTTGCTTTAGACGAGCAGGACAACCAACATTTATTTAAAGCAATTTGCAGCCTGAATGGAAGGATCTCCAGTGTAGAAAAGTCATGGTTTACAGATATGCTCATTATATTGCCGTCCTAACTGCAGCATCGTATTGGTTCCCAGCAAAACACTTCTTGACTATCTAAATTTAGAGCAGGAGTAGGGCTCAGTAATGGAAGAGAGTCTGTGCGGAACTAGGCCAGCAGGCTGATTCAGTGTGTAGGCTTCTCTGCACTCCGTCACAGGCCCTATGCTACATAAACACGTGAACACACACACGTGAATGCACACTCACGTGCACACCCCCAGACAGATCGATGTTGAAACACAGATTCGCTGAAAAAAACGTCCACTGATCGTAACTTACTCTTTGAGGATTGGGTGACTGCTTCATTTGATTTTTCCACTTTATCCAGATCTGTGTAGCTTTGATAGTTATGTTAAATCTCAGCTTTACTTGCAGTTTTAATTGTATAATCCCCCATTGTATCCAGGTGGTTTGGTACTTCCCTCTAAAACTCCTCACACTCCAGATTCCTCCCCCGACACCAGCCGCTTCCATCCCACTCCCAATTATACCATAGAGGTAAGTTACTCACACATGAAACTCCCTTATCAGACGCTCATCCGCAGAGTGACTCAGATGCTTGAGTGTTGCACCTGTCCGGTTCCCTCATCGCCCTGCTTCTTTTTTGCTGTAGGTGCTGATGTCCAGCTGTTCACTCTGTAAGACATGTGACTGTCTGGTGTACGATGAGGAGATCATGGCTGGCTGGACAGCGAACGACTCCAACCTCAACAGCACTTGTCCGTTCTGCGGCACAGCCTTTCTGCCTTTCCTCAATGTGGAAATCAGAGACCTGAGACCACAGAGCAGGTACAGGCTCTCTTCACACAGACGGACACAGTATGTATATAGTATACATTCACACGAAGGAAACGCGTTGATTAATTAATCAGCTACTTCCATCATTGTACACTGCATTCAAAGATTTGTGGTTTAAAGTTTTTGATCTCTTATGCTAGACTGTCTGTTTTTATAGTGCCATGCTAGCTTTCTGGCACTTTTTCAAAGGCACCAACCAGACACACACACACACACACACACACGCACACATACACACAAACACAAACACACACACACACAAACACACAGTAACACTCAGAATCTTTTATCCCTGTGGCCTCTTCAAACTGATCCACTCTGTCTCCCCTCAGGTCTTCTAAGGAAAGTAATCCTGTTATAGAGGAGGACACGTTGGCGTCACTCAATCCCGAGGCCGAAATGTCTGCGGTGGACTGTGCTGCTCAGTCATCCACGGCTCTGCCGCAGAAGCTGGAGAGCAGCACGACCCCACCCTCCGCCCCTGCTCCAGTGACGGTGCCCTACCTGAGCCCCCTGGTTCTGTGGAAGGAGCTGGAGAGCCTGCTGGTGAATGAGGGCGACCAGGCACTCTCCTCCCCGAGTGTTGTCGACCAACAACATCCCATCGTCTACTGGAACCTTGTGTGGTACTTCCGGAGGCTGGAGCTACCGAGCAACCTGCCAGCTCTAATCCTGGCCTCTCAGCACTGTAGCCAAGGCGACCAGGTAAAGACGCAGGTGTCTGTCAAGCCCACCCACATATAGCTATGTGTAGACCCACTAACCATAAAGCCATTTTATAAACTCTGTTTTAAAGCAATAGTTTGGGATGTTTTGGGGATGCTTATTCATTTCCCTGCGATGCATTTAGATGAGAATATTGATACCTTACTTATCTGTGAGTAGTTGCTACAGGTTAGACTGGGAACAGGGGGAAACAGTTAACCTGTCCAAAGTTATTGTGCTGATTCACCACAGGTCAACTATTGACGATTAAAGAAACGATCAATCAAAAATCATCCATCCAATCAACCATCTTTGGTGACTCCTAGTGGCAGCTTCAAAAAAAGACAGAGCAATACATAGAGGCAGCATATAGACAGTGTGAATTTACACTGGGAATGTGTCATTTTTCTTTTCAACAATTGAAGACTAAAGACTTTTATATAGATATATCGACATTTAAATTCTACCCATAAGGCAACACACAGAATAAGGGATTAATCTTCCACGTTTAATCTTCCGTTTTACCCCTTGCAGACTCCTCAGAGCATTTCATCCGAGGACAGTAAGCAGGTGCTCGTGAGGATTATGTGGGACAACCTGAAGTTGCACAAAGACAAAGTTCAACCCTGCTATGTCCTGTGGAACACACATTGTAAGTCATTAAAGAGTTTACTTCAAACAATTGAGCTATAATATATTTTGAAAAGGTGAAATCACTCTCAGAAAATAACTGGCAAGTTTGATCAAGGTCAGATATTTACATGTAAATTAAATAATGCATATGAAGTAACTGGAGAATCATGCATAATTCAGTTCAGGACTCTTATTAGTCATGCCGCTGTTATCAGCGCTTTACTTTCACAGTTGATTTTTAGTGATGGAGATGAATCAGCCTTTGATCAGGGTGACTTTTATCTCTTGTTCCATGCAGGTGCAAACTCCCTGGTTCCCTCAGGGCTCTGTGAGGAAGGCCAGCTCTTCACTGTGGAGCTACTGCAGGGTTTTGTGAGGAGCATTAAGAAGAGCGATGTCTATCAGCCCATGAGCCAGATCATCCAGCTGCTGGGTCCAGAGCTGGGTTTTAAGAGACAGAGGTGAGGAGATAAAGATGTGACTGTAAAGCCCCGTGTGAAAGATGATGCAATGTGATGATGTGAATGTAAGATCTAATCGTTTTCTTCTTTTTCTCTCTAAAAAAAAAAGGAGCCTGTACCGAGATTTACTGTTCCTCGCTCTGGTGGCTTTGGGCAAGAACAACATTAATATCAGTAAGTAATCCTTTTTTTTGTTTTTTAGCCATGCTAGTTGTTTGTTGGCCAGTTGGTCCACCACTTTGGTACATACTTAAATATCTCAACAACTATTGGATTGATTGCTATTACATTTGGTACAGACATCACTGTTGCCAAGAGAGGCAATTCTACTAAGTTTGGTAATCCTTTGACTTTTGGTGGAATATCTTAATGTTAAGCAGATGGATTGGCACAAACTTTAGTTCTGACATTTATGTGATCCTGACTTTCCAGCTAGTGCCATAATTACATCAAAATTTCAATTCGTCCCAGTACTTGGCTGACAGCCAAATACCTGGAGAACTAATAATATTCCCATCAGCCTCAGCTGTCAGCATGTTAGTATTGTCCTTGTAAGCCTGTTAGCATGCTGATGTTAGCCATTACCTGACCGCTGTGCCCCAGTACAGCCTCACAAAGCTGCTAGCATGGCTGTATTCGAGTAATCTTCTTCCTTTTACAGATGCTAGAATTGTTATTTTCTTGCTCTGTCAAATACACGCTACACAAGGCTATTAGATTAAATGTGTTTCACATAAAGCAAGTGTGCCAACTGACACATAACGTCCACTTTGTTAACAAACCATCATCTCATTGCAGATGCTTTCGACCGGGAGTACAAGTTGGCGTACGATCGCCTCACCCCGAACCTGGTTAAACTGACACACAACTGTGACCGGCCCCCTGGGGCAGGCGTCATGGAGTGCAGGAGGACTTTTGGGGAGCCCAGTCTATAAACAGCTGCTCTTCTTCTGTCCCATCATGCTTTTCCTTCAACCATGGTCACTGCTGCTGTTTGTCTTTGTTTTTTTTTTTTGGACTGCTCCTCAGACTCAGGACCAGCTCACCTGAACGGAGCACAGAGCTCTTAAGCACAATGGGGAAATGACACTTCATGTAAAGCAACTGCCACTGCCACTGTTAGAGGTGCAGAGTGACAGGCCTTGTGTTTGTAAATATTAAAAAAATCTGCTGTATTTTCAGTATAACTATAGTAAAATGTTTGTACAGTTATTATACAGTCTATTTTATGACTTTCTGTTGAAGCTGTGAGTAACTATATAAAAGTAAATGTACGATAACACTGTCAAAATTCCTAAGTGGTCCTGGTGACCTTGTTAAGACTGTTGTTCAGTGTGTGTATACTAAGTATTTGCTTTTAGACATTCATGTTTTTACAAAGCACTTTGACAAGATGAGCTCTTGCCATTCATCCTCGTTTATGTGACGCCGTGGCCCAGCAGCCTACGCTTAAGTGACTTTTTATTTGACAGCCGCAGGACTTACTGTCCTGTCTAATATTTCCATTACATTAACGAAAACAAAGAACTCCACCTCATCTGCACCCTGTACATCTAGCGGGGGGACTACTCACATGCCTGAATACACTAAACTAGATGGTAACGTCAAGAAATTATGAAAGATACCATTATTTCTGAATGAAGAAGGGAGTACTCAATTATTGTATATGCACAATGTTTATTCGTTTAGCCTGTTTTTGTACAATGTACCAAAATAACTCAAAAGGGAATAATTCTTCAGTGATTTATTAACAGTTTTTTAAGCAATACCTTTTTTAATGTGGGGACTGAATAATTTATGTGTTAAATGGGACCACCCAGGATAGATTTCCTTAAAAACGGTACAATCAAACGAATAAAAACTGAAAGTAAATGTTTTCTGTCGGATTAATCAACACTTTTTTATAAAGAAAATTTATTGACACACTAATGGATCTATAGAAATGTATGAGTATTTAAGTACTTTGTGTATTTCCTATTGGTCTTCACTGTATAATGTAGATGTCCTTTTTAGACATTTGCAGTGCACTGTTTAATGTGACATACAGAGTGTTAACGGATGCCTCAAATATCTTTGAGCAAATGGTAGTGCAAGTTCCTCTGCACTTAGCATATGAGAAGATATATAAATGTCAAAGGTGTTAAGTTAGAACAACAGCTCTGTCCTGCCCTAATTGTAAAATCACTTCCAAAAATGAGTGCGATGGTTCACTGTGTTAATATTGTCTTTCACTATTTACTGACAAAAACATGCCAAGACTCTGTCAGTAGTGTGATACAGCTCCACAGCTTATTTCTGGATTTCACCACAGTAACTTAATGATACGATGCTGGATTAGACAAGGCTGTGTGCTTGGAATTAACACCAGTCTCACAGCATGTACATTCAGATTTAATTTAAGAAAAAAGAAAAAACACAGATGACCAAAACATCATTTGATGTCTGTATGTTGTTTACACACAATTCAATTCAAACAATGTTTATGAAGTATTATTTATCATTTGTAACACAAATACAAATTTGTATGATTTTTATATAAAAAAGAAATCAAATTTCTTCCCTGGCTGGATCTATTGTTTGCTTTCATTTATGAATAAACACATTTATTCTATGGGTGTCCAGTCTTACCTTTTTCCCCCCAACCTGAGTGCAATTGCTGTACCTGTTTTTTTTTTTTTTAAATAAAAACTGATGTGCACGAGAGAGTTCAAGCAAGCTCAGATTCTCTAAGATGAATGTTATAAAACAGATGTTGGTACAAGTGTATACTTACATATTATACAAAAATCCACATTCAGAAACCACAGAAATGTCCCAAAATGTGCACATAATCTAGAGTCTTAATTCCATTTTGTAAACAATGAAAAAAACATTAAGATCCCTGTTAGTTTTCATTCTTTTACTACACAACCTACTCTATATTCGACAGTGGTTCTGCATCTCCCAGTGTAATCCACAAAGTCGTGTAAAAGCCACCATTGTTACTAAAAATTAGTATGTAACAAGTTCTAGAAAATGTTGCAGTGTATTGCTGCTGAAGTACCGGACACATGTCACTGGAATCAATGCAGAGCAACTACAGTAGCTTTCTGCACAGTTTCTACAGGTACCCGGACCCATGCCCATGGGATCTGTACATGTATTGGTTTACAGCTCTTCTTCAGGTCACAAGTGAAGGGAATGCCTGCCACAGAGGAGGCTTCTGCTCACACTTTCAGATGGAAACAGGGCAGATAATGATGCGATCCTCCAGCATCACGCTAAGCACCAGGAAGATAAAGTAGAGAAGGAACATGGTGAAACCCAGCGCCTTATTCATGTTCCACTTACATGATGCAATGGAGATGATGACAAAGAGGAGCATGATGAAGAGGAGCACGATGGCGCAGAAAAGCCCATTGCTGCTGACTGCCACTGGAGCCAAACCATGGAGGAATGAATACAGGAGCCAGGGGACTGGAAGACTTTTGAAACAAAGTGAAACAAAGAATCCATCAACCAAGTGTTCCTCAGCATTTTCTTTTCAATTGACAATGACATATCAGGCTATCGGAGCTCACCCCATAGTGATGTCAAAGATGTTGCTGCCCACAGAGCTGGACACGGCCATGTCCCCCAGGCCTTTACGCGCCACAATCACACTGGTAATGAGGTCAGGGATGGACGTCCCTGCAGCCAGGATAGTCAGTCCCATAATCTCCTCCGAGATGCCGATGGTCTCACCCACCTGCAGGGACAAACCAGAGTGGATGGAAGCTACAGAAATGGAAAATAATTTACGTTTATTTATGTTTTTCTCAACATGACCAATTTCAGGACACATTCTTCATTTTGTTCAGGGACATTTGATCCCTGGATTCATGTGTACTAAGCTTCCAGTTTACACCGATCTTTGTGAAAGCTGCTTTGTGTCATTGTACAAAATCGAGAAACATGGCAAAGCATTTCAAATTTAATCTCTACATGTTGCTATAGTAACTGACCTGATGGGCCCACCATACCATGAGGTAGGAGAAGACCGCAATCCACAGAATAGAGCCCAGAAAGGTGACCGCAAAGAATTTTTTGGATTTCTGTGGGTCAATGTAAATGATGTAAAAGCAGAAACACACAACTGAGGCGTTCAAGATACCGCAGCAGATCTCAGATAAGCATCTTGTGTTTACCTGGTTGCGCACATCTGGAACCGTGAGCCACAGGGGGAAGATTATGGGCAGCAGGAAGAGATAGGTGGCTTGTTTGCGTCGAGTGTCGGGCCACTCTAAAGACAGAGGTTCGTCTTCTTTCTCCCCTTCTTCTTCATCATCCTCATCTTCGTTGTCATCATCTTCATCTTCACTGGACTCGTCGCTGTCCTCATCACTGTCCTCCTCATTGTCAGAGTCTCCTGAGCCCCCTGACCCATCCTCTCCCGCTGGCGCACCATCCTGAGGTGTTGGAGAAAAACATCGTGATGGACAGCAGTAGGAGTAAATGAGAAATGAAAGTAAAGACCAATGACTCCTGAAGAGGCCATTTGCTGTCTAAAGTTGTTGTCCAAAACATTGACTCTTACAAAGACAGGTATCAAAGACTGACTTCTGGGCTTTTTGATAACCACCAGGACATGGTTGCAGAGTACCTTCTTGTCCTCTGGCTGCTCCTTCTTCTCTGGTTCAGCGGCTGGGGCAGTCTCTGGCTCTTTGGCTGGCTCAGTTTTCCCCCCACCATCTGCGAAAGAAATCCCAAAAATCTTGTGCATTTCCCCTTAGCCTACCCTCTTACTCATTCAGCTCTCTACAGCTATCTCCCATTTCATTTTGTATGACAGAAGAACTGGCTATATGGAGAAATGCAGTAAATGCGTTGTTAGGACTTACAAGATATATGAGGTCATCCTCAAGGCGACAGGACTGTATAAACTCACTGTCTTCATAGGTGTATGTATTTGAATTATTATTACTTTAGAACCATGTATGTTGTTTGTAATACACTATATTGTACCTGTATGCAGTTGAATGTATTTCTTGTGCATTATTTACTACCCTGTATCCATAAGCTTGACACTCTGTTTTACTACTGGTCACCCACGTACTAAGGACAAAATCTACAACTGACTGCAGTTAAGTTTTATTATTGTAATGGAGGGAATAGATCATAGACATCTGATCTTTCTGCTGCCACAAAGCCTGTTTGACCCATTCAGGTCACATGCTGAAGTATTTTGGCTGTATGGTTTTAATAATGAGGAGCAGCTTTCAGATTCCGTCAATGAGCGGACTCTGAAAGCTTAATGAAAGGCGCCTGATCAGTGGATGACCATCACATCCTTCCATGTTACCTTTGCTTTTGTGTTGACTTTTGCTCTCTGCCTTCCGTCTAGCCACATTATTGAGACTCTCAGCCTTATCCTTAAATTTCCCTACGAACAATCAAACAAGCAAAAACAAACTTAGAACTCTGTGACGGATTTCTCATCACTCCAGCTTCTCCTGGCGAAGGCGTTAGTCATGTGATAACAATTACAATAACTTCACAGTTTCACAGTTATATGAAGGACAAATGAGCAGCCATTCATGAATAAGCACAGAGCAACAATACTGGCAGTATAATAACAAAAACAACATCAGCATCATAATCCTTTCTGTAGCACAGAGCAAAGTCATGAAAGGAGGAATGAGCTTATCAAAGGAATTGCACAGCATGAGACAGATAGGATCTCACTTTTGCTCTCCATTGAAAATCCATTATACTGTATATGAATTCCACTGCTTCTTTATCTATTAGAAACAGCAATTGTTTCCAAAAGACAATTAGATATTTTTGACAAATGATTAGCTGTTTCCTTTGGACCCAATGTCTCAGATCCAATACACCCACTTCAACCAAGCTTAATAAATAGCAGAGGTTGAAATACATAACCACGTAGTACACAGTAGGACAGCGAATGCAAACCTCCATTGTGTGTGTGTGTGTGTGTATGTTGCTATATATGTTGCCCGGATGCTTTTCATTGTCACTTGATTTCCAAGAACTTAGATGAAGGGAGTTAGTTGGTACAGTGGCTGCTGGCTGCTTGTGATCCAGATTGTATGGGCTCATTCAAAAGCTGATTATTGTGCAGGCACAGTGGAGGGTTTGCTGCCTGAAGGCCTGAGACATAAGCAAACCAGGAGCCAGGGCAACATGTACACACAAAAAATGGGTGGTCTCATCTCAGGCAACCAGAGAACAGGGAAACATTGTGAAATGATCCCACTATGATCACCACAGCAGAATGCAATATAAAGATACACCCAACCTTAACCCTAACCCTAGATAATCTTACTAACCTTTAAGGAAAACATATTAGGGAAGACCACTGGGAAAGCTGTAAAAGACCAGCGCGTCACCACATTGTTTAACCAGCCAGCACCACATCATCGTTAACAGATTAGCAGTTTTCTGGTATGACTCTCTAATAAGAGAAATTGTAATATAATATTCATTCAATCAAGATTTTAATAATCATTATGTCGAAAGTGATCTCTCTGCTGGCTAGGATCACGTTTCACTGTTTGTCCAAAAAATCTTTTTCACTTTTCACTGTGGGTCTACAATTGGATCCTTCATAGACTGCGGTAGGTATTTATCTGCTTAGTATCAATCTGGACTTAGTGCTGCCTTCATTTGGCACACTTTGCTAATCCATTTTACTATGGGAAGGACACCGTCCTGAGACCCTCATTATAAGAGCGGTTTTTAAGGCAGATAATTGTCCATCATAAGGGCAGTTATTGTGGTGATATGGTACTCACCCTCTCCTAGAGGGTCTAATGTGTGGATCATAAGCTGGAAGATGGTGTTTCTCATGGTGCTGTTGTGTAAAGAAGCTGAACTTCCCCCTCGCTGAAGGGATGGTTTCAACTGGGGAAAAACATGGTTGAGGTCACAACATCTACTTACAGCAGCGGACAGTAACACAATCATGTCATAGTGAAGGTCAGACTCCTATTTTTTCCTGAGAAGTGCATTTACATGTGTCAGCATTTGAAGAGAGACATGTCAACAAGATGTTCTGAATTGGACTGTGGAGTAACTGGACTGTCAGTAAAATGTGAAATAAGTAGATAAATAAATGAACACTGTGAGTGTCTTGGGTATGAGGATGTTGGTTTTGGTTTTTTCTTTTTGCAGTTGATTGGAGGGTTGATTTTTACCTTTAACCGATTCTTGTCCTCTGGAGCAGGGGGGGCACTATCTTCATCATCACCATTTGTCTGTGTGCAACAATGTCTTTTTCAGTGATAATCACTCATTGGTTGATACAGACCAAAGTTAATTAAATTTAGTACATGTTAATATGAGTATATATTGTAGACTACACTCATATTCATTGCTATTTCACCCATTGCACACTCCCTTGTTATTGTTACATCAAAGTAAAGAAAGATAGAGCTGCATGTCATGTATAGGAACATACATTTGTGAAATTACCCCCTCACTCCATTAAAAATAAAAAGAGCACTATGTAGTTATAATATATGATGTGAAATAGCATTTCCAAAAGATGAAATAATATCAATTCACCATATAACAAATATCCTGAGTGTGCACAAATACTGTGGCTTTACTTTGTGTAAATTAAGTCTCAATCACACTTACCAGGGTTAAACACTGTAAACGTTTATGCTACAGTTTGTACAGAGCTGTAGCTCCTCAGAGGATTAGTTTACTGTGGCTGATCAGTTTTGGTTCCCCAAGTCATTTTCTAGTATCATTTCACCCTTTTGAAACGATTTACAAATAACCCCATAGGTGGGAGTAGAGACGTCATGAGAGATGAGTCATGTGGCTCTCTGTTTCAGTAATAAAGTACACCATTTGTGGTGAGAGCAAAAGAATACAAGAAAAATCACGCAAGAGCAAAAGGGATAGAAAATTTTTGCATTTGTTTTATGGAGTACCATAATATGTGGCAGCATTTTTTCACTGACACTATATCTTGTTCTTTAGAGCTCTAACACACTTGAGAAACTCTCTATGATATAAATACTCAATAACAGACTGATAATAGTGAGGAAATGAAATATCAGATTTTATACCAGGGTCATATTCTCTTGCAGGAATGCTTACCTTTTCAGGTTCCTCCACAGCAATAATTCTGATAATGTTCTTGTTTTTGTAGAGTTGGGTCTTGAAGGCCTGCTCTATTTGCACATTAAACTTCATGAAAACCACATAGAGCGTGTAAGCCGCCACCAGCATCATGCTCTCCCACCACATTATGACATTATCCAGGAAGAAGATGATGAGTAAGATGAGGTCGACTATGTAGAAGGATACATCTCTGAAAAGTGGCCACCAGGTTAGATGAAGTACCTCCCGTGAAAACAAAGCACACATTCCAATCACAAATAAAATGTTAAAAACTGCCGAACCAACAATTGTGCCAATTCCCACATTGCTGTGGGCGATGAAGACTCCTATCAAGGAGGTGAAAAGCTCAGGAGCAGAACCTCCTGCAGCCATGAATGTGGCTCCTGCCACGTCGTCAGATATGGCTAACTTGTCTGTGATTACTCCCAGTGCAGGAACAAAGAACTCATCGCACACAATTGCAAGTGAAATGAACATGTACATCATCCCAGTGATGTGGAGGATCACCCAGCCTCGTCTGCGCTCTTCAACAGAAAAGATATCTGTGGGGTATTCACCCTTTATATGTGGAGCTTCACCTGGAGAAGCTGGAGTGATTGTAGTTACAGGAGGAGCTGGAGCAGGTGTGGGTGTCTCCTGTGGAGGCTCAGGGGCCACATAGATGCAATGCACAACAGTCCGGTTTGTAGTTGGCAATGGTGGAGATTCAGTGGAAGTGGATGTTTTAGATTCTGTAGTTGTCTCCAGATGATGCACCACATGCATCTCTGGTGTCGTTTGATCTGTGGGCTCTAATTCAGTTGTTGCAGTGAGAGGTTCCTCCAACCCCTGGGTCTCTACTGTAGCCTCCTCAACACCCTCTGTTGAACCTTCTCCAAAATCCTCTCCAATCTGAGGCATTGCCAAAGGCTCGTACAGTCTGGCACTGATGGTCAGTTGGTAGAGGGTACACAAGAAAACCCCAGAAAGGAGAAACAGGACCCGGCTCAGCTGCAGCCGCTTCCTCCTTGTACAATGCATTTTTCCCAAAGCAGTGATGCTACTGGTTATGGAGAATTAAGCTGCATAAATGGGCTTTGGTAGAGGACAAGTCCGGCTCTCTCCCCAGTGGACCATGGGGTGACAAAATCCAAAAATTCAGTGGCGTGATTCATGTCACATCCTCAACTGCTTGGGAAAACCCAGCCTATTGTAAATGACAGGAAGCATTAGATGTAAATGACATTTAGACTGCAGGTGGTACAACAGTACCGTATGTCTGAAGGCACTGGACCTATCTTGGTAAGACATTGCATACACAGTTGTCTGTCATAGCATTATTGCTAAACTCATTTAGACAATGTTATGACTACTATCTTTGCACATCAAAGGTTTCTGAGAAACAGAACATCAAGATGAGAGATAAATGAACACAGGAGATACACAAACTCTAAGCAAAGGGTAAGCAAAGCAATAAATGCACATAGAATGAAAAAGTGGATAACAGATATGTTATGAGGTTGGGCTAGTTTCCACATAAATCACAAAAGGAAGAAGGAAAATAATGCATTTTAAGTACAGGTGCACACTTACCACAGAATGAATGTCTTTGCAAAGTCAAGGTTGCAAAAATCTCCAAAAGCAGATTCCCCCAGCTGGGTGTTGTGGCACAAACAAATGTGCAATCTGCTGCCAATGGCCAAAGGGTTATGTAGGACACAGGACAAGTCTTCACAATGGATCAGCATAATACCTAATACCTGAAGTCGTCTAAGAGGATTATGTGCATTGCCTCACTCTCACTTTATCATCAGCCTACCTTAGTAATATTTAATTTAATGCAACATAAAAGTGGTGCTTTCATCTAATGCAATAAGGTTACATAACTATTGCATAAAAATATTTTTAGGAAAACTGAAACTTGGAAATTATACTTAAATTATATGATCACAATTTGAACTGGAACAGCTAACTTTATGCTCCAGCCCAAAATACACAACATACAAAAGGGAATA
The DNA here is from genome assembly GCA_023238725.1 of Scortum barcoo. NCBI lineage: Eukaryota > Metazoa > Chordata > Actinopteri > Centrarchiformes > Terapontidae > Scortum > Scortum barcoo. The sequence goes on from CM041536.1 coordinate 12,963,164, forward strand.
GCACTATGGCTATAATTATTGCTGACTTTTTAAGCACAGAAATATTAAACTTGCTTTTTAAAGTGTGAATCACATAGGAACTATTTATTGTAATGCACACTGATTTGACCCAGACAGAAGTGGCGGTGCACATCACAACACAACGTGTGAATCTGAAAGGTGTTGCCTTGTTTTTCACTCATTCACTCAGTCATAACTTACATGTTTTTTTAAACAATTGGCTTTTGAAAATCTGGCAGATGTCAGTCTGTCAGTCAGACAGCAGCTTTTCAGATTATAGACTTTATTAATAACACCAGGCTACATGTCGCAGTCTGACTTGGATAAAACTCACTGTGACCCTAAAACTCTTAAAATTAAGGCCTTGACACATTATTGTGTCCCGCTGTGACATACATCATGTCATGTATTGTCAAGTGGCTTTTTGCAATTTATAACACAAAGTTACACACAGAAACAACCTTTTGTTTGTTTTAATTCAATGGGAGTAGGTTGAGAGATACTTTTTATAGATAACAGTGGATGTATTATCGTGTACAGGTACAGTAAACTTAACACACAAAAAGTCAGATAAATACAATAGTGTAATCCATTGAATACACTTTTGGTCTTGTGGTTTTTGTTTTGGGGAAGCCTTTGGGGGTCTTACTGTAGTATCATAAACCTGTTAAGAAATTTTGGACTCATAGTGAAGGATAATAGTCAAAAGTTTAATAGAGAGAGTTTACCAATTTGAGATATCGATGTCAGTCATTATCAATGAAACTTTTGAGTCACAGGCTTCATCTAGCAATGTCTCTAACAAAAATAATGTTTAAATAAAAATCCCACTTGTAAAAATGACCAAAGTTCAAGGTATAACAGTAGAAAAAAATAGCATAGAAGATTAATTATAGAAAACTAAAATAAATAAAAATACAGAATAGAATATAGATAGAAATACAATAACTATGTTACTATATTAACCATGGCCTAAAAGTTCATATTGTCTCATCTAGATTATGCAGTAGAGTTTGGAAAGCTGTCCCAACTCCCTTCGTCAAATTATTTTGAAATACCCTGCTCATCATAGATTTCTTAAACATTAATATTTCAATTTTTAATCAAAAATATAATTAATGTAAACATTTCACCATGTAGCTCAAGATGGCATATTTGGCCCTTGGCATACTTTATTAAGACTTAACTTTATTAAGATTTGTGCAACTTAACTCTGTCTACATAGCTTGTCCTGCATGTAGCACTAACAAAATGTTGTCAGAGATTATCAGATAAATCAAGGATATAACTGAATATATCATCTGTTATGCTGTAAAAAGGGTGTAAGAGTGTAAAAAGAAATATTTCACATTGTGATTTCAGCTATAGGGAGGCACAGTGGTGTTGTTAGCACTGTCGCCTCACAGCAAGAGGGTTCTGGGTTCAAACCCACTGGCTGATCTGTGCTGATCTGTGCGTGCATGGGTTCTCTCTGGGTACTCCAGCTTCCTCCCACAATTCAAAGGTTAGGTTAATTCTTAACTCTAAATTGCCCCTAGGTGTGAGTGTTTGTTTGTCTTTCTATGTCAGCCCTGTGACTGTCAAGGGTGTACCCTGCTTCTCACCTAATGACAGCTGAGATAGGCTCCAGCACCCCCTGTGGACCCTGTGTGTCAGGATAAGCAGGTATAGATAATGGATGCATGGATGGATTTCAGCTACTTGTGTATGTTGTTCTATGTGGTTATGTTTATGTACCTCTCTTTTTTGTCCTGTGGGTGGTGCTGGTACCCAATGGATCTTTTTTCTCTAACATGAACAGAACAAGAGCCACAGTACATCTAAAATCAGACATCCATCACATCATTTTTATCACATAAAAATATTAAACACACAGTGATTATACTATAAGATAAATAAATTATGCCTTATATTTTAATAATAAAAACATAAGTACAGATAAATGTGAGGGGAAATTTATAGTTAAATTAAATCATCAAAAAGTGTAAAAAGCATAGTTATCTAACACAAATCTCCTTAAATAACATCTGTAATAGATATGTATGCAGTTTTTTTTATTGATACCCTTAACAGACCTTCCAAATTCAATAATAAATCATTGAAAATATTGGTGAGAAAGGGGCTGAATAGAATTAATAAGTTAACAGTTTGTTGTATTTTCTGGTTCTTGTTTTTGTAATATGATTTTCTTAGGTTCTGCCTTTGTTGTATGATTATCTTTAAGGAGCAAAATAATCCTCAACCTTCCTCCAGAATGCTGTTATGTTTGGACAGTCATAAAGCAAATGTTTTATTTTTTCCTTTTTCATCTTTACAAATATGTTGTTCAGGACATCTACGAGTATTGAAATGTAAAAGTTGCTTGGATATATATTATGTAAGAATTTCTAACATATGAATGTACTGAAAAGGTAAATTAGACAATACAGTACCACATGCATGTCTGGTGTTGTTTGATTTGTTGGACCCTGGGTCTCTACTGTAGCCTCCTCAACCCTCCCATGTCGAATCTTCTCCAAAATCCTCTCCAATCTGAGGCATTGCCAAAGGCCCGTACAGTCTGGCACTGATGGTCAGTTGGTATAGGGTACACAGGAAAACCCCAGAGAGGAGAAACGAGTCGAGCGTCCTTCTCGTACAATACATTTTGTCCCAAAAAAGCAGCGGTACTGGCTAAGAAAAAACAAGCTGCATAAATAGACAGACAATGGAGGGGCAGAATCCAAAACTTCAGCAACACATTCCTGGCTCTTTGGAAAACCCAGTCTATGTAATAATAGATAAAATGACAATTAAGCAGCAGGTGAAGCATCACTAGCATTTACAAGCACTGTATTCTTTTCAGACAATTGCCTACCATAAGTGAATACATTATTATTGGCATTTTACGTATATATACAGATTTGTGCCAAATTAAAGGAAAACCTCAGGGAAAGAGTGGAGAAACATACTAAATGCAGTTGCTTTTGTGCACCAGGGCTTGTAAACCAGATGTGTAAGAAAATGTTTTCCACCACCATCACCATAACATCAATTAAAACAATAATAAAACTTTATATCCATTTAATAATGTGTATGAATGTCTCTGATGCCAGCTATAATTTAATTATGTTTGGCCTTGTTAGTTCTTATTTCTATCTGCTAGTCTAAAGTCTTTCTTTTAAAAGAGACCTTGATCAGAATGACCTGATTAAATCAAGGTTGCATACATAAATGGGAGCACATCTACTGGAGGAGTGATGCTCATCTCTCCAACAGCAATTCCACAGGAAGGAGAATTAAGGCTGATGTGGAGGCTTCTGGTGACTCCACAAAAACAACTCCTCACCTTGATCACTCGGTCCCCGTCTCAGCCTTACGAGTCATAATTTGAACTACAATCACTGCAATTAATGTTTTTTTCATCACAGAAACACGAAAAATCACACAGGAACTGTTTATTTTAAAGTACTCCGTTTGCACCCGAACACAAATTGCGGTGCACAGTACAACACAAACACTGGATGGCGAGCGACACATTGAATGGCATGTATATATTTCGTGTTTGTTTTTTTTAATCAGATTAAAAATTCAGTCTAAAGTTTAATTCACGGGTGTTCATGTTCTCATATTTGTTAAATAGTGAGCAAAACGTTTCTTCCGTCGGCGGTACGCTGCTGACGTGAAGTTAGCCGACCGACTAGCCAAGGTTAGCTCACTCTGCTCTGACATGTTCCTCTTTATTTTTAGCTTTGAACGTCGTTAACGATCGTTGTTGGATCCAAAGTAGCATCAGTATGATAGTCAGAGAAGTATCTGCGCTGACATTAACACTTGTAACTTAATAAGCGACAGAATTGACGAATTATTTTGCTAATTCAATCGAGAAGAGACTCTAAGTTAGCAAACTTCTTCGTCGTGTGCTGTCATCTTCACAGATTAATCTCTCTCTTTCTCTCTTTCTTTCTTTCTTTCTTTCCCTTCCCTTCAGTGGGAACAAGCCGGAGGGTACTTTGAGTCCGTCGTCTTGCTGTGAAGCTGAATAAGCATTGAGCCATGCCTACCGTGGTGTTAATGGACGTGTCTCTGTCCATGACACGACCCGTGTCTCAGGATGGCAGTGAGGAGTTTCAGAGGAAGAACCTGGCTGTCCACGGATTAAATATGTTGTTTGAACACATGGCCTCTAACTACCGCCTGGAGTTTACCGCCCTTATGGCCTTTTCTTCCCTCTGGGAGCTCTTGGTGCCTTTCACCAGAGATTACAACGCGTTGCAGGTAAAGTGTTGCCTTAAAAAATAAGAACGAAGCACGTTTTTCTTTCTTTAGTTTGGCTTCTGAGGAAAAAGAGAGGAGATTGGGATTTACTAATTGATGTTTTTTTCTGCACAGGAGGCTCTGAGCAACCTGGAGGACTATGACAAGACCTGTATTGAATCAGCTCTTCATGGAGTTAGTAACATGGTGCAGCAGGAGTGGGGCAGTGCCTGTCCCTGTCAGGTAAGTCCTTCATATAATATCACCACCCCTCTGAATTTAGTACTGATTTAATAAAGCTGTTGTGCAGTCAAATGATTTTTTTCTTCAGTGTGATTTTTAGGTGTCCATTTATTGTTGCAGAGGATTGTGTTTATGTAGCTCCTTCCTTTATCCTGCAGGTGGTGCTGGTGACAGATGGATCTCTTGGTATTGGAAAAGGTTCCCTTCGTCACTCCCTGCAAACTCTGAAGCAGCGTGGGGAAGATAAGAAGTTCCCACTGCCTTTCCCCTTCCCCACCAAACTCTACATCATGTCTATAGCCAATGCAGAGGAGGTACTGAATCATTTCTTTTTTTGGCTGTTTAAGAATGAATTTCTATTTACTCACTTTGTGATCTGAACACAGCAGTTGAAATTTCACCAGATGTTTCTGAGAAGTTTCTATTGCATACATGTAAAATTTCAGCTAGTTGGTGCTTGTGAGCTCTTACAAATGCGACCTGTCTTGTGTAATTGTAGTTACAGATGACTGATGCCATGGACAACTTGGAGGAGCTACTTCGTCTTAGCGGAGGTGATGGACAGATCTTCACTATGGAGGGACCGCTTTGCATGAAGAGTGTACAGGCCATGTTTGGGTACGACTCTTACTTTTAAAATGTTTTCATGATTTATATATTAAATTAGGGATTTTAGACCATTGTATCTTTGTATGTTTGCAGGAGGCTGATTGATCACGCATATTCTCCTTTCCATGCTGTCCTGCACTGCGGGAACCTGTCGTCAGACGTTCAGGTGTTCCCTCGACCTGAGCCCGTTGTGATTGATGAAGAGGTTGAGCCCATGCCTCGAACAGTTAGTACAGGTACCCAGCTGTTATCAAATTTCTTGATTTACAGGTAAATATAAACTACATTTTTCCATCAACACATCTTCCTTTTGTTAATTTGTTTCAGATTTGGAAATTGTGGGCTTCATTGAAATTGCGGATATTTCTAGCCCTCCTGTTATATCCAGACACTTGGTACTGCCTATAGCTGTAAACAAAGGTAGGTGTTGTTTTGGTTTAAAGAAACACTAAACATTCATAGACAAATCAGCTATACAGCACGCACAAGACTCATTGCTTTTGGCGTAAATGGTTTTCACAGAAAATGATCAGATTGTCTTTAAAAGAGCACACTGTTTTAAACAGATTTTCATCTGCACTGTTTGTATGAACACTGTTAAGAAAGCACTGTTCACAACAGGTTACAGTCTACCATGTCTTTTTACAACAAGGACAGCTTAGATTGTGCGTCCATTAAAACAATTCAAATAGAAATATGGGGAGAAAATAGAGACTGCTGGTGAAACACTAGAGAAATAAGAATAAACAAAAAACAGTAAATGGTTAAAATACAGTCTGTGTGATGCTGATAATATTTGAAAACTCCATTTTTACATTTTACATAAAACATTATTGTCCCCTTACATATTCAAAGTAAATAACAACACAATCAACAAGCCTGCAGTATACCACATGTCAGATTATAGTGTTATATATTTAATTTGTGGTTAATTTCAGAGGTGGATGAAGTTGGCACAGGAGCCACAGAAGAGCTTGAGGAGGAACCTTCTGCCAGTCAAATGGCAGGCAAAAGTCCAAACTTTTGTGTCCTCTTACACGGCAGCCTTAAAGTAGAGGGCATGGTGGCTCTGGTACAGCTGGGGTGAGATGCAATACAGTTATGTTTAGATATCAAGACACCAACAGAGTAAAGCAAGTACATTATACATTTTATAAATGCCTAAATGTTATTTGCTTTTTGCCCAGGCCAGAGTGGTACGGCATGCTGTACTCCCAAGCAGACAGCAAGAAGAAATCTAACTTGATGATGTCTCTGTTTGAACCTGGCCCAGAACCTCTGCCATGGCTGGGCAAGATCTCACATTTGGGACCAATATCAGGTAAACACCTCACCCCTCCCTCAGTGTGTTTGCAGTGAAAACCCATGTCAAACAAGCAAACAGAAACTTTAATATAACATTTGACACACAAACCTGTGTAAAGATACATGTTACTCCTAAAGACCAAAGGCCTCTCTGCATGTGTACATAATCAAGTAGTTAATAATTTACACTTTTAGTACAGTGTCGGAGCACTTTGATCGTGATACTGATATGACTCTGATGTTTCATGGCCTTTCTGGTATTTTAGAAGCTGCTGAAAATCCCTACGGAGAGGATGACAGTAAAAGTCCTTTCCCTGTGCAGCCTTCAGTCAAACGAAGCTATGCTCAGAATGTCACTGTGTGGATTAAAGCCAGTGGATTACAGGTACAGTAAAATCACAGTATATAAGCATCAAATCTTTAGAGAAATGACTGCTAGCTTGAGTTGGTATTTTTACAAGGTCTCTTCAGACTTTGTGTTCCCAAAGTGCATATGTCATGGTACTTCAGAAAGAACTGGACTAAACTGATTTAATTCCAACAGAATATAACATGAACATACTGAAATGTTATTACCTTATTGTTATGTGATACTGATTAATGCTTACTCAAGCGAAATCTGTCACATCTGAGTCAGCGAAATTGCAAGTTTCTAATCTGTAAAGACAATCCACTGCAACATCCGACTAAAATGTCCTTCAATATAATTGAACCTAAATTTAATCAGCAAGTTATTAAATTGAAAACGCACAGTTAAACCCTCACATGAATCTACAACCTTCTGCTGATATGCACTGTCTTAATTATAATAATAAGCTTTATAGCACTTTTCAGGACAAAGTTACAAGTGCTTTACATTGTTCAGACAGGATTAAAACATCACAAGATTGAGAAAATAAAATCAGACACAAAAATAAAGGAATAAAATATTCTTGTTGTTAGTTTGGCAATCTCTCTGCCATGTTGAGTATGAGTGGAGTCATTTCTGGCCATTGACTTATTTATGCTGTCATTCTACAGACTGATGTGCAAAAGATCCTGAGGAACGCAAGGAAACTGCCAGACAAAACTCAGACCTTCTATAAGGTAAATCTGGCTCAAAATGGCTCTGAACTGTGAGCTACAGTTTCTTAAAGTTTAATACGCATTTTGTATCTGAATCTGTCAGGAGCTGAACCGTCTTCGGAAGGCTGCCTTGGCTTTCGGTTTCTGGGAGCTCTTGAAGGGAGTGGCCGATCTGCTGGAGAGAGAGTGCACCATGCTGCCAGACTCTGCCCATCCGGACGCCGCTTTTCAGCTCTCCCACGCTGCGCAGCAACTCAAACTGGCCAGCACTGGTGACTCCCAGTATGCTGCTTTTGATCACAACATCGTCCCCATGCACACCGACTTCTCAAGCTGAGCCACGTCTGAATTTGTACAAAATGACTCAAATATAGCAGCATCGGTCTGCGTGGACCAATGCGGACCAATGCGGAGAAGGCACCTCTGTGTGCTGAAGGACTTGTCGAAGGGACTGCTTCAAGAAACGAGACATAAGTTACACTCCTTCGACACTGCCTAAACATGGCAAAACATACTTAATGAAGTGTTTGGAAAATGTTAGCATGTACATTTTTTTTTTTTACATGTTCCTTTGTAGGATCTTTTTCACAAACTGACCAGATTTCAATGTCATTTTTATTTGGTGTTGAAAAACTTCCACATTTACAGGGAAATGACTGTCAAAGCTGTTTTTTAAAATTCAGGTGTCTGCCTAAAAAAAAAAAAAAAAGAAAGAAAAAGCAGAGAAAGTACGGGATAAAAACAAATCATAACAGATTATTATCAAGCAAAAGGGACACAAAATGCTCTCTGTATTTTCAGCAGTCACCAGCACAATTTTCCCTGAGGTTTGCGGGACAGTTCAGAAATCTGGAATGATAATAAATACAGTGTTTGTTGAATGCTTTGAGATGTGCTTTACCATGTATCACATGACAGCAGCAGGATTTCCTTATCTGGCTGTAGCAATCAATTTAGCAACAACTACCACTGCATTCAAAGAAACCGAAGCAAGATTAAGACGATAAAGAAACACAGTATCACACAGGATATTATATTTATGGCTTAATACATCTCTTCACTTACCTACAAAATACAGAATAACATCTAAAAACTCAACTACAAGTAAATTAAACCGTCAGTGCAATGGTTAAATTTTGTGTCATTTTGTTCATGTTGACCATAAATTTCATTCATTTCAGACAGAGCAAACTTCTTCCAAACAAAAGCAAAAAACTGATTTGACTGGAGCATGGTTCATGGAGATAATTTTAAAAAATGATCTTCAGAAATAAGCAGGCACCTAAGGTGTTTGAGGAGTGTTTCTGGTTACGAATCTCAACTTGCTTTCCTCTTCTTGGTGCGGAAACGCCTCTTCCTCTGCTTGTAAAGATGACGGAAGTTGATAAAAAGTCCTGAGGGGAACATAACAAAAACCAAAAAGGTTGACATCAGATATTTCTGATATCAAAACATTACATTTGTTATATCTATGACTAATGTTAAATGACTTACCAAGAAACATGAGAACAAGATAGACGTGCAGGAAGTAAGAGAAGTTGATAGAGGTACCGATGGCTTTTGGCAGGGGAATGCTGAAGAGTTTGGTTTCATCAAAGATGGGGATGGATTGTATCACAGCAACAGCTGCGTGGGAGATGAGATACATTTTGGTATCTTTGTGTGTGAAGAATTATGAACCAATGTGAGAGAAGTAACCAAACTCACCTTCAGCTATAACACCTAATGGGTACAGCGGTATCCAGATTGTGTACCGCAGCCATGTGAGAGTTTTCCACTCTGTATTGAAACAGCCCAGCATGTAAAATGGATACCTGGAATTGCGGCATTAGTTAGTGTTTTAGACAGGAAAGACAAGGCGTTCGCCTATTAATCAGCTAACACCACAACAGCTCGTCCTCACAGTAATATACCCTAAATGACGTACTGTTAGGCTGATTCTTGCAACACCAACTGCTGCACTTCTCAGCGCTTTGTAAACATTGAACTCAAAGTTTTTGTGACAAATTGAGTCTGTATTAAGTGTTTCTGTTGGCCTGATCATATTTGCAATGGAAGCTTTTACTGGCAATGAGCTTATTTTGTCAGCAGTTATTGTTACGAATGCCATACTGCAACAGTTTTACCATTTTTTTGTAAGGCTGCCACTAATGATAATTTTCACTATTAATCTGCTGATTATATTCTCTTGAATCACAAGCAGTGTCCACATCACTATAATCTAAGGCCGCGAAACCCAGGAGGTTGAAACAATCTGACACTTGCTTGAAACAATGAATGAATTATCAAAATTGTTGCTGATTAATTTTCTTTTGATTGTCCAATCAGTTGTTGCCATAGTTTATGATGAATGTGTTTCTGAGTGAAGGGAATCAAGCTAACAAGTCCAATAATCTCATATTTAAAATATTATTTAAACTTATAAATCTTACTGACATCAAAACTGTGTGAAAAGGGTTCACAGTTCAGGAGATGTTTCGGTCCATTAATGTAACTTTTGGTGTCCCTTAAGGAATATTGAGAGACTGACTTGAAAAATAATCATTTACCTTTTTTAGACTTTCTAGACTGTTCACCATGACCCACAACAAGGCAGATGCTTACCTAAAAATCTCAATGGCACTCCACAGATAGAAGACAAAAAACACAACTGGCTGGTTGTGCATTTTCTCCAAGCTACCAAAAATGATGAAGAGGATAAAATTCCTTCCAACCACCTAGAAAAACACACATTGTTTTTAAATTGTGCAAAGCAGGTTTCACTGTAAATCAATTAAAAAAAAATTAAATTCTAGAAAATGAGCTTCCCATACCTGTATAAGAGTTGGAATAACACCTGTCCGAACTACACCGAAAGCAGCGTTGAGGACCTCTACGGCTGCCAGAATCTGGCAGAAGAACATCACGTCCGCTATGGTGTGAAATGTGTCGTAGAGAGAATCTGAAATGACAGCAGGGTTTTAAATGATGGGTCTTAACCAAGAAACTGATAAATGAAGGAAAAACAGTCAGAAGCCATAGCAGTCTCATATTTGCTCACCTCGGCCAAAGATGAAGAGCCGCACCGTCATGTTGACAAAGATCCACGAAAAACCAAGAAACTGGACCAGGTTATACACAAACAAAAACCCAGTTTTCAGGCTGACAAACCCTGAAATATTTTAAAGGAAAGAAAATGATTTTGGCAACTGAAACACACAACTTGCTTGAGCAACGATGTGGTGAAAAAAAACCCTTCAAACAAATTCTGAGAATAAAGTTGTTGAGACTTTTGAGAAACACACATGCCTTCTAAGAGATTTATACTCACCTTCCTCTTTTTGCTTTGACGCCTTCAGCCTGTTCCTTTTCTCGTCCTTTTGAAAGTAATGAAATATTGTATGAATGTGATGTTCTATCTTTTGGTATCTATTGCACATATTTGGATGATACTGACATTTTGCAGCTTTGAGTATGTTTTCAGTTATTGCAGGTGTCAAATGCACAGGGCTAAGCATGGAAATGTCCCACTGATGTAAAAAAGTTGAATCTCACCTTTTCCCTGATCTCCATCTCAGCGTCGGACTCCTCCAGCCAGCGGTCAAAGTCCGGTGCCAGGAAGACTGGCTTGCGCTCCTGAGCCGTCAGTCTTTCCCACCAGCCTCTCTGCTGTTTGTGCACTGTGATGTTCACCTGCCGCTCTGTGGACTTGTAGCTTACCTGGATGACAAGTTCATTCGCATTCAGCAAAATCAAAAGGTATGAGTAAAACAGGAGTAATGAATGTCTTGGACTGATTTTATTTCACACACCTTTGGTTTTATTGGTGAAAGAAACTCCAAGCTGAACTCATACTCATTTTGTCCTTTTGCGCCATGGCCCCGGGCTGCACACAAAACACCAGAAGAAAATGTCACAAATCATGAACTTTTAAAAAATATACCCAAAAAATAAACCATGAAATGCATGTTACCTGTAAACTGCAGCACTTTTTCATGCACACGGACGTCAATGTTCTGCAAAAAAAAAAGAAAGAAACACAGATGATTAGCTTACTTCACTTAACTCTACAGGTTGCATTCAATTACTATGCACAATACTGCTGAACCAAGACAATAATCAAACATTTAAAAGACTAATAAGTTAGACCTAAGAAATAACTTTCAACCAGCTCTTCTTCATGATAGATCACTGCACAATACCAATGCACAAAGCTGTAGTAAAATTTAGACAGGAGTAAACTGAAGTGTGTGGCAGCCTGCAACAATAACCATAAACATTAAATAAAAATTAAATAGCAACAATTCATTTAAATGTTTAGGTAAATAATTGTGCAAAAATATAGAAACATATGGTGGTTTTTAACTCTACAAATGTTAAAATATGTTGCTTTTTATTTTGAATCACTTTGGTCTTTGGGTTTTGAACTGTTTAACCAGACTTTATTCTGTGTTCTGGGAACTGTGAGAGGCAAAATGTCCTTATTTCTGACACTTAATCGCTCTTTTATTCTTTTTCTTTCCCCTTTTTTTCAGCGACCTTTTCCCTAAAAGCATCTCTGTGTGTGTCATCCAGTATGCAAAGTGCACAGCTACCCAGCGGTGCAGCATTGACAAGAACCTGCAGCCTACATTTGCATTTTGTATTTTTAGATTTACCCCCTGAGGCAGGAAAGAGTACGAGAGCAGGAAGGGCAGATAGCAACATCCCAACTAAAGCAATGTGCGGAAGAAAAGACGTCCCTCCGATCGAGAGGAGCGAACTTCCGTTAGCCCACCTGAGCGTCTGTCAGCTCCACACGCAGGTAAATGTCTTCATGGCGCTGAGCCCAGTAAACGAGAGGCGTGAGTGCCATTGTGCCGCTCCTCCTTCTTCTTTTAAGAGGGGCTTTTCTTTCAGACAGACGTCGGCCCGGTGTGTAAATGAATGAAACCTCCTCGCTTCATGCTAACAGACCGACGGCCGAGCACCCAGAATATTCTGCGGCCGCGCGCGCTCACCGACTGAGAGCGTAGCGACGTGCTCGAGAGGGAGAGCCGTTGGCTGTTCTCTCCTCTGATTGGCTGGTGGGATATGTTTACGGAAGTAGTCGAGTGTGAGTGGCATACGGGAGACTAGCGCCGCGGTTTCCTGTCCTCTTCTTGGTGGTGTGTGCTAATATGCAGACGGACAGTGCCGTTTCCTGTTTGAGGAGTGATTTGTTGAAATCCTGCGGGACATTTCGGGTTCTCGTGGGAGTGACGGGCAGCGTCGCAGCCTTGAAACTACCTCTGTTGGTGTCGCAGCTGCTTCAACTCCCTGAGGTGAGCCGCCTCGTGTCTATGGATTCAGAGATGAATGGGCAGTGAAGCCATTTCCACAAGTAGAATAAAGATTTAACTAATTCTAAAATATCTTAAAGAGTCTCTAGCTTTTCTGGGATAATCTAGTCTAGATGTGTCAAACTGTAGTGTTTTTTTATCTGATCTGGTCCAGTGTGGTCCAGATGTGAAAAAGCAATGAAACCTTTCTCTCTCTTTTTTCTTTATCAAGTTCAGCTTCAACTACAAAAATCTTTCACAAATCCGAACCTGAAACTGTGTCTTTAAGAGTATCAGAGTTTTCTAATCTAGTCCACAGTTCATTAATCTAGGATTTTGATCTGGACCTAGCCCGCTGTAGTCTAGATGTGGGGGAAAAGTCAATAAAAGCAGTGCAATCTGCTCCTTCTTCTTTTCCCCCCTTTATGTTCAGGTCAAGAATAAAGGTTTCACAGCTTTAAAATAATATATATATATATATATATATATAAAATAAAATATCTAACCCACTTTCACAACAGGGGATGGGTTGCCCAGCACAAGCTAACTTGACCTGCACACATTTTTCATTTTTGTTTCTCTGCCTGGCAGAGTGCGCATGAGGTCACCTTAACCACAAGATGGAGATAAAGCAGCTGCATCAACACCATGGAAGGATCACTTCGTTATTTTAGTTCTTTTACACAGCTATGGGACTATTTTGCTTTCATAGTCCTTTTCATTTAAAGCCTCACAAAGTACAGTGGGATTGAATTTACCAAGAAACGCTGCATGTTAATGAGTTCTCTACATAGGCTCTCAATGGGAAACTGAAAAGAGAAGTGAAAATGCAGTGACAAACTCTGTAGTATTGTGTGAAATACAAAGGTAAAAATAAAGACACTCTTCGTGTACTCTATATTGTTTTACTAAACAGATTTAAGAGACATATATTGCTGTAAACATGCTTAATGTTTGCAATGAACATTCAGGAAACTCATAGTCTGGTAATTTGACAAAGTAATGCATGTTTTTTAATATGATAATGGAATATAATAAAATGACAATCGTATCTCATATGATCATGAGAAACCTAATCAAGTTATTGTACAAATTTGACTGCACAATTCTGTGAATGTTGCAAAGGTCTGCTAACCAATAAATGGCCTCAAAGACAAAGGTCAGTTAGTTTATAGGTGTCTCTTCTCAGAGTCATACCTCATCAGCACAAAATCAATACTAAATGTTCCTTTTAAACATCCTTATAACTATATCTCTCTTGCTTTATGCTTTAGGTGGATGTAAGAGTGGTCACCACGGAGCATGCCAAGCACTTCTACAATCCTGCAGAGGTTTCAGTAAAAATCTACAGTGACAAGGATGAGTGGGAGGTAAGAGTGGACTAGTCAAATCCCTGAGTATGGCCTCTATTAACAGTTGTTAATTTTAACATGGCAGGCTTTCTCAGACACTGATAAGATGACTGTCAGACTGTTTTAATAATCTATGTATTTTTTTAAATAAGGGATTTTTAAAAGTATACAATACACATACAGTCCAAATGAAGCTCCCTACATGGTCTTGAAATTAAAATATAAAATAATGTGATACTTTTGTTGATTAAAGTATAGTACAAGTTGTCAAGTAGTAACTTGACAGATTTCCAGTTTAGATGAATGAGAAGGCTTAAACATATAAGTATCATGTATTCCGGAGAAGAGGTGAGTCTATCATTGGTTGTGTGCTTAACAGCATGTCTCTGTTGCAGCTGTGGACTCAGAGATCTGACCCTGTGCTACACATTGAGCTAAGGCGCTGGGCAGACCTGCTGGTCATTGCCCCTCTTGATGCTAATACTCTTGGAAAGATTGCAAGTGGCATCTGTGACAATCTTCTGGTGAGAGTGTGACTACTATTCTCTAATTACATACAAAATGTTGTGGAAAATAATAATTGATTCAATTATTTTTATGAGAAAATTTCAAATTTTATTACTCTTTGTGACTGGCAGACGTGTGTGGTAAGAGCATGGGATACCAGTCGCCCCCTCCTCTTCTGCCCTGCAATGAATACAGCTATGTGGCAGCATCCCGTTACAGCCCAGCAGGTATCCAGGCTTACAGAGTTTGGGTATGTGGAAATCCCCTGCATTGCTAAGAAGCTAGTGTGTGGAGATGAAGGTGAGTTTTGAGTTTTAATGCCAGGAAGAAAGATATTAAGTATTTACCAATATTTACTTTCACTCTATGAAATCTCATAATTCAGGGCCCTGTTGGTTTGACTAAAACAATTATAATACGACAAATAAAAAGTATGACCAATTCTGGAAAGAAGAACTTCCATTCTATAGATTCTAACTGCATTGTAGTCTTTTTGCATTCTTGGGTCTATAGTCTTATGAAAGATAAAGCTTCGTATGCGAACAATGTGACAGTGTAGGCCCAATAAAACTGAAAGACGACTTTTTTAAGCACTTTAGAGACTTTTCAGAAATTTCTAAAAAAACAAAAAAAACAAAACTTTTCAATTTATATTTTATTGCCATTTTGCCCAGGTCAATAGATCTATTTCTTATCTGAAATGTCACATACGTCATTCTCAAGGGTAACAATTATAAAATGAACAGAATGAGCTAAAAACAGAGCAGATGCAGATGTAGAATGATGAGATGAGATGAGAGATTATATAAAGAGTGAGTAGATGAGTGATGTATAGCAGCACAGGATATATCATATGACATCAATGCTCTAAATAGGTAAAACAGGACAAATTACACACACTAACACTCATCTCACCCACTTAAATACGTTATTTTAGGAAGCAGCAACGCCTGAATGTAAAAACAGGCTTCAGAGATTAGATTCTCTGCCCAAATGATCTATGTGCGAAAGTTGACTGTTGCTGTTGATTTCAAGAGCAACTTAACACTAGTTGAAAATGTCGGTTGGTGTGGTTTCAGATGCAATCAAGAACTTCTGACCACATTGGCAGTGATGCTGGGTGTCATTAGAGGAGACTCCAAACTTTCAACCAGAGAAGCCAATGAAATACAGCTTTTCGTCTGGTTTTAAGTTGTTCTAATGTAAAGTGAAATGCAACAAGAAAATTTGTGGACACTCACCCTTCTTATTAGGATTTTTTTTGTCACATTTCAAGGTGTGGCATGTGTATCACAAGATATATAATACCGTGTTGTCGTAACTCTATGGTCAGTATGTCAAAGCTTCTGCCTTCACCTGCTACTCGGCTATTGGTGCACCAAACCCTTCCTTGTGGCTGGTGGGATCACGCAGCTGTGGTCTCCACATTGTTACACTGGCAGGCCCAGACACTAGGTGTTCACCTGCGCTCTCAGTCTGGCTCCAGACAAGTGACCCAGGTTTATCTATTCTTGACAACATCCTGATGATATCAGTTCACATATGTTCTGCAATTGCCATGTTTGTGCATGGGAGACACTACCAGGGTCTTTTCCTCTTGACAACACAGTTCCCACAGTTACAGGGACACACAAAATCCTCCTCCATGGCCAGATGGCTACACACAGAGAAAGGAGTAGGAAAGAGCTTGGATTAAGGCAGACCCTGAGCAGACTGTAGTGATTATATATATGGGAATATCCCAAGGAAAATGTTGTCAGCAGTGGCTATGCCATCGGTGCTCCCTTGCTAGGCCTGCTGCCAACTTGAAAATGTATAGATGAACTGTATCATCTTTGAGAGTGTAGACAGTGTACAACAGGTGACACCAGTGAGCCATGTCTTTACACTCAAGAACTAAAGGAAATACTCAGAGATAGCTAGACTAGCAGACCATTTGTACACTACAGCTATCTCACAAAGTATGGACTCTGTGTCTCTTATGAACTTCAACACAGTTCAATGAGCATTTGCTAACCAGTATGGTATGTGCCGTGTTTGGGTGTGTTACTATTTCACCTTGTCAACCGCTTCACAACTTCCAATCATTCCATTCATTTGCCGTATTTTCGAATTAAGAGCTGCAGTATCTTTTGTATTGCTATTTGACATACATGCTCTAACATGAGTTGAGTTTCAGTTGCGATGCCATGCATCATGAGAAATACTAAATAAAATGATCCGATTTCATTCTAGTGGAGAGGAAAGTTGGCAATCAAATACCAGCAGACACAATATCTCAGAAGAACAAAATAAGCCTTCATTGCTTGCAAGCAAGAGCCATTATGCTGATTTGACTGAGGAGAGGCCGTCTCTCCTCAGTTCTTATTGAAGTATCTGATGTCCCACAGACTCACAGAATTCTTTACTTATATGGTAGGATTTTAGACTGTAGCAGTATTTTAAACTATAGCAGAATGTTTATATTGGCTGACAAAGTACTGGCTGCCTATAGGGTGAGGTAAGGATCCTTTAACTTGGAAACAGATGTGGGGGTCAAAGGTGAGAAAAACAACTTCACTATATAAACTCCATTAGAAAACATAGGAAGAGAGGGGCATTCATATTTGGCAGGGAACCTCTCACAGGCAATGTGCACTGCTTGTATAGATGCTGTGTCTTCTTGCAATAAACTTTCATATGTAAGTAATACAGCGTCGGCGGAGTCTTCTTCTTCATCTTCACATCAACATCACCCCAAGATAATCTTCATTATAGTCTTGTGGATTACCACACAACCTTGACAAACACCAGCATGCACATGGCATTTTTCAGGTTGTTTCTTGACATTTCTTGACATAGCTTTGAATTTCTGAACAAAAGTACATCTGTGTCCTCTTCTTTAACATCTTCCCCCACACAAGCCCTGTGGATTTAATAGACAAGGCACATGATTTCTCAGAGGATGCATATAAGATAAACATACGATTAGATACAACTTTACTGATGATTGATTAAAATTTGGTTATTGCAGGCAGCTGTACACAGACAGAAATAAGTCCAGATATGTGTATAAAATAACAGAAGTGAGTAATAAGGGGTACATAAACTAAAATAAGAATAGACTAAAAATCTGAACTACACAAGAGCATTTGGAGACGAAATAACAAAGTGAAAATCCTTGTTATTGACACGTACTCAGGGAGAGGTCTCACTCCCTCCTCCAGGCTAAATTGTTTTTCAATGAGTTTCTTGTATCTAGTTTCCCAACATCTTAAGCATCCCAATTTCATGGTGGAAACATAAGATACAGATAATCATAAAATCCTGAGTATAACAGGAATTTCCCTCACATGTGATAGAAATGCTAAATCTGTGGTCATCTTAACATCAAAGAGTAAACAACATCAGGTCAGTCATGTCACTGGTCACCTGCAATCCTACAACCATATGTCACTCCTTTCAAGAAAAATACATATATGTCAGTATGGTACTTAAGGTCAGTAAACATGCATAGGTTGACTGTGAAGAATTTCTCAATCTTACACTACTTCACTTAGTTTATCTATTTTGTACTTTTGGCTAAAAAATGCTAGAAGTGAGGAGTCAGCTATTTTACATACCCCTGTTTCCAACAAGCTTAACAATGAGAATGGCCTGAGGTGTGGATTGAGCAACATTTCACTTGATGACATCCATGAACGGGATAGTCCTGTTTGATGAAGAAATGAGTTTTATTATGGTTTAAACAACTATACAGCAACAGCTGGAGACAATAAAAGACAGTAGCGCTATTGTCAGAGCCATAGATTAATATATTTCTGTCCTGGAAAACATACTTTGAATCAGCTGCACCAGGAAGTGTTAAGTTTGCATGAACAATCAGCCAGTTGTCTAATAGCGCTGTGCTCCTCTTGATGCAGTGGTGGGGTCTGAACACACTTAGATGACCCTAGCATAGATTTATATATTATTTATATATTATATCCAAATCCTGGGAGAGTAAAGGGGAAAATGTTCATTTAAGTGTGTGTGTGGGTATGGAGAATGCTTAAAAGGGGACAAGAAGTGTGTGTGTGTCTTCTCTGTATCGTTTCTTCCATGCCACTGAGTGATGATTCATTCTTCCTCAAAGAAGGTGTTTGTCTAACTCTGCAATCCATTACTTTGTTGCAGGTAAAGGGGCTATGGCAGAAGTATCGACCATCATCAGTGCTGTCAAACAGTATCTACAGAAACCAGATGAGTCATCTCAGAAAACATGCACGTCTCACTGTATTGTAGATTCAGCTGGCACCAGAGACACCTAGACAGTAAACATGATAACTTGTCTTCAAAATGAAATTGCGTCCAACAAAGTCACACAGCTGGGTTCACTTCTTTGGAATCCTCCCACTGGGATTATGCAGATGTGAACAGACTGTCATTGACTGGTAGAAATGTTCCTCTGGGTTTTTTTTGTACTTCGCAGGAAAACATGCACTACAAGGTGGCCTTATGTAATTCCTAGCATAGCTTGATGTAAGTGCAACCTTTGTGGTGCCTAATCAGCCAGAATAATAGAAAATGGCTTGTGTTTGGATGTAGGACCATAGTTTTTTAAGTCATTACAAGCAGCTTTTACTACTAAAATAGACTAAAATACCCATCAACCCATCTGGCCATTTAAGCCCCTCCCTTTTTCTGCAGCAATGTATTAATCCCCAGATCACACTGAACTGTGTGATAGTACATTTCTGTTTGCAAGGCACCGTTTAATTGGTGATGGCATCAGGCTTATGTGGGTAACTTGACAATTGCAGTTCATGCATTGACAGTTGACAAAGAAAAGAATGAGAATGAATGGGCAAACTGAGAAACCTGTTTATGGATGTGCTTCACGTAGTCTTCAAGGAAATTCCTTGTTTACTTTGTATCTAATATAACTTAATATAACTGTACAAACAGGTATGGGCATATTATTGTGTTTTATCAAGATATTTTGAATAGCAGTTTAATTGACATTAAAGTATTCTACCTGTCAGAGTCAGAGGTAAAATGTGTGTGTATATATATGTATATGTACATGTGTGTGTGTGTGTGTGTGTTTATGTTATGTTATGTTGATAGATAGATAGATAGATAGATAGATAGATAGATAGATAGATAGATAGATATACAAGATGTATAAATGACATAAGAAATAGTTTTAAAACAGTTTTAAAACAGGTAAATTACATCTTTAACCATCTGTGAAAATGTTTTCTTTTAGTTTTTTTCCTCAATAGCAAGATAATGTTTTTTTCATTTCACTGTGAAATTCAGTGTCACCAGCCCACATGTAGTGTAGTTTGTATAGGAAATAAATATTTACTGTGCTTAAAGTAACCAAAGGCCTCAGCAAACTGGTCATTATGTAATAAAAATAAAAACAGGTCATGTGCTTATCAAGTCATGAACGACATCTGAGTCATTATCTGAGTCTATAGAAGCTGTCATGGTTCCTGTGCTGTTAATTATGTGAGACAAAGCAGAGGAAACTATTTACTCACAAGGCACTTTGACAGACAGGCTTTACACACACCGTATAAAACTGTTATCTTAAGGATGTATGTCCCACACTCAGTGACCATTTTTGTGCAGACAATATTTATGGTTAATATTTTTGAATGTTTAACGGGATGTTTTAAAAGGTGTACTCAGACGAGGTAGATGTATTTTACAAAGTGCTTTGTGACTCAAAGCATCAAATGTCAAAAATGAAGAAACCCATGGTTCACATAGTGTTAGACATGTTTATCTGTGTGAAACCCCTTCTTCTTTTAACAAAGTGAAATGTCCCAGTCTGGATTGTGTTGAACCATGCCAAACGACAGGTTGTTTATATTAGTGAGTGTAAGCAGACATTAACAACTGTCCTGTCCGTAATAAACTGAAAGGAACTGAAGCTTGTTGGTGGCAGTCTGGGAGGTTTGCCTCCTCCACATTATTATCATGTTGGACAAATAGTACTACATGGCAGTTAAGGCTACCTGTTTCCTAACAGGTCAATATATAAATCCTCAAATGCCGTAATCCAAAATCATCTAGTTGCAGAACACATTCAGATTTACAAATACAGTCTAAATCATCACTGTTTGTATAAAGTTGATCATTAAAATGATCCTTTCTTACAGTTATTCACCTTTTATTATTTTATGGCACTCTTGGAAAAATATAGAAGTCTTCCTGATCACACACATCACTGGTGAATCATGAATTTTATTTCCTTATCGTCCAACTGTAAACATGCACTTATTTCCAAAGCAGTAAAATTCATCCCTCCTGAGAGAGCAAATCCTTCCTTTATAACCAACATGCGGACATTTGTGCTCCTCACGTTTGCCTTTTTTTGTCTTTGCTCTCCAGATAGTTATGTTTTATCTCAGTTTATTTCTGCTCCCACTGAGGGAGGCGGGGGAAATTTGGTTTGCAAATACCCAGGGGCATTGATACTGTTGAGCTGTCGAGGTTGCAGCACATGGAGCCATGTGAATGGCTCTCCACACAAACAGCATCCTTTCCTGAGCCATAACTTGTCCCGCTGCTATTGGCTGCAGTGTATGATTCTGTTAACGATGCAAGAGGAACATTACACACCGGTTAGGCAGGGTGTCATGGAGGCCTTGACAGCTCTGCGGAGGAGTGTGTGGCCTGGATGTGCACCTTATGGGAATATACAGCGTGTTTTCACTACAGGGGACAAATCATCCTGACTTCAGATAGGCTGCAGTCAGAGGCAACTGGAAAAAAATCAAAGCTGCACTTTCAAGACTAAACATACTACTTTTTCTGCCACTGCATTGCTTGTTTAACAAAAAATGTTTACTTCAAGAACTTGCTGAGCGGTGTTCCGAAAATATTATTGCATTCTCAGATCTATCAAGCCTCTTTGTTTTGTGATGTGTAAAAACCTGATGAAAAAAATGAGGAAGCCAAAATATACAAAAAGCCTTCATTTTGTAAATGAAGGCTAACTCTGTAGTGAAGTCAAGTGTATTGATCACGCAGGTATGACCATAAACTGAGTAGTTCACCGGTGAACAACAAACATTCATTATTGTGTTGCACCTTTTTACAAAAAACTCTCTTAGGACTTCTTCCTGCTTTATTAAAAAAAAGTTAATTCAGCACTTTGCAAAAACTAAAAAACCTGTTAGAAAGCAGTCACTAGTCAGTCATGGAAATCTGCCAATTCTTTTCTACTATTAAAACTGCTGACATCACACGATTCTACTAAATCTTTTGATACCATTTAAAAAATAACAATAATAATAAAATACTTGCAAGCTATTTTAATGTCACAAACAGTATATTTAGACCATAGTGGAGCTCACACAACTTAAAATGTGGGTTTAGTGCACAGATTACATGTTTGTACATTTTACAGGATATAATACACTCACATTGTACCTGGACAATGTAACAATAACAAAGTCATAGTTATTCCAGTCACTTAGTCTATCTGCTATAATGAAGCAGAATAAACAAAGCGATCGCATTATTTAGCTAAAAATTTTTAAGTAAATACTTTTAAATTACCTGCTGTAGGCCAATTAAATATTAGCTTCAGTTGCAGTGTATTTTTAGTGGGTTTGTTTATTGACGTGTACTCAAGATGAAAAAATGCAGTATATGTTTATTACGTCAAAAGTGCATGTGCGTTACCTGAACAGCAAGCAATAAAAAAAGATGGTCAGCCCTCCACATTGCACAATGCGTACTTTTCATAGTGAATGATATGTATAGTTTGTACAGAGAAAAAACACAGTACACCTATATGATATGTTGTTGCCTGTGTCAGTGACTGTACACGTTTTCTCGTGTGTCTGTTGCAACTTGAGCAGTCTCCAGGCTCAACTTGTAGTTTCTGGCCTCTGGGAATGTTCAACAGTGTTTCATCAGAAACGACATCCTGAGAGATCAGCTGCTCTACTCCCTGTGTCACCTTATTGACTCTCAGGCGTTTAGAAGTGGTAAACACCTTGTGGATTCACTCATGAGCAAGTAGAAATGAATGAATTGTATTTGACATATTTTACTGTATACTATACTTTTTATATTATGTGTACTCTATATAAATATTGTATTGTACGTTACACACAAAAGCAGTTATAAAGTCGTGTCTTTGTCATTAGAAAATATAAATAATTTTCCATAAACCACCTAAGAAAAGCCCTGAGAAACAATGACACTTTTGTAATATTGCTTCCGGCGAAAACAGGTCAAATTATATCCACAGGGAAATGAGACAACTGGTAAAATATTTTATTTTTGTTTTCTGCAGGGGGTCTTTCCTCAACTTAATTTTGTCTGAATTACCGTTACTCTGTACCTCCTGTCTATCCAGGCTATGAACCCTTTGAACAGAAAATGTTTCCCCTGTTGATAGTCCCAGGAAAAGACGAACCTTTTCTTTATTTATTTATCTTAAAAAGGGTTAAAATGATCTGATAAACATCTGCAGGAGGTCACTATGTAATTATGTACAGTACATATTTAACATTAGCTTCACATGTGTGTACAGTGCTGATGGCCGTGCTCCCAGTAAATATTTGTCACAGTATCAGAAAATAAGAGGTAGCAGATCACGTTCACGGAAAAATATCAAATAGTCTATTATATTCATTCACCGATTTGATTACCAGCAACAGGCTGGTGTTTGAGATTTGTTTTTGAAAACCTTTTGCCCCCAGCTACAGGCTCTGTGTCTTAGAAAGCCACACCTCCCCTCTGTCTATTTGCCTTTCCAGTTTAGAGACACATTTCTGACGGCCAAACATAATGCTGTCAGTGTTTGTGGTGTCAATTTTCCCTGCACTCGAGTGTTCTTTTAACAAGGCCACTATAGGCCAAATTGTACTGCTACATATAATCCTGTGTGCATTTTCGAAGACTATTCTGGTCTTCAAACTATTCTAATCTGAAGGAAAAATACAAGAGCAGCTGTTATATAAGGATGATTAAAGGTTGGTGTCAGAATAAGGATGTTTAAAGGTCGGGGTCACAGAAAAGAGCTATTGTAACAGTAGGCATAATTTGGGAAGTGTTTTTAAAAAAGCGGCCAACGAGGGCCAGGACACCATTAAAAGTGAGGTATATTTTAACTTAAGTAGGTGTTGTTTGACATAAAGCAGGAAAGGGGGAGGCCGAGACTCCATTAGAAGCAAGTTTTGTTTAACATAGGATAAAAAGGTGATAATTTTAGACACAAGTAAAAACCACTCCAAAAGCATGAAAAAAGAGAAAAAGGGGCATGATTAGACATGCCTCCTGGTTTGGGCACACCTACAATCTGCAATATAAAAATGATGTCTTATTGGTAAGAATTCAGTTGTTCTGTAGGACAGCTGGGGATTTGTACTCTGTGTTGAAGAATAAAGCTCTCTGGACTCAACTTTGCTGGACTCCAGTGCTTATTTGACTCTGTATTTTCCTCAGAAGAAGATTTGAACACTTAGAAACTTTTTGAAGAAAAGACTTTGAGAGTAAGGTGTAGAGGACCCAGACTCAGTCTCCAACTGGCCCTTGACTGAGTCTACAGTCCGGCCTGAAAATCCACGTCATGTTCAAGCCATCCTTTTTGCCTCGTATGTTTGAAGATTTGTGTTGCTGTACCCATATGTCACACATCGTAACCCCTCGGTGCTCTGTGTTGGTTAGCCTCGAGCTGTAATGCCATGGTAACTGGAAGTGAGGGAGATGTGAGAGAAGCTCCATGGGGAACAAAGCTCCTGCCTCCTCCCTTCAGTCAACCGCCCTCCCCCCCGTCTCTTTACCTGCGAGGCCACAGGGACTGACGGAAGCCACCAACTTGTCTAGACTAAACTGCAGCTGTCCCACAGGACACACAAATTAGCCTCCAACTCACAGGTGAAGAGGGACTGGCATGATGCAAGTGCAACAAGAAATGAACTCATCCAGAGGGTAAATCAAGCAAGTGGAAGAATTTAGGCTTGCAATAATGTTGGACTGCCCGTGCCTCAACACTACAATTAACTGATTAGAACTAAAGTTAATTATATATAGCATATATATGTATATATATATATTTATATATATATACACACACACTATGTATGTGTGTGTGTGTGTGTGTGTGTGTGTGTCAAGGCTCAGGGACAGATGCCTTAAAAGGTAAAAATGTGGGACGTGATCAATGACAAGAGGTAACTGAGTAATGGCTGACCTGATTTTAACTTTGGTCAACTTAAGTCAACCATTAACCACATTAGGATGAGGTCAACACATGGTGATTCTGCACAAGGGCTTTCCTTCACAACAGTATTTAGCCTATATGTATCTTATATTGTGCTCTTACATTTCTTTAATCCAATACCTCGTCCCCGTTTTTACAGCCACGTGAGTAAACCTCCATCGCTTCCATCACCCTGAAAGTGTTTGGATAAAAACTCTCAGGGAAATGAACATGACACACACACACACGCACGCACGCGCGCGCGCGCGCACTTGTGTCATCTGTCATAGACGGAATAAAGAGATTCAAAGCTCATTAAGTTCACATGAGGTGGCTCATGTGAAGCAGCTGGTCATCATCAGGGGAGCGGCCAATAAAAGCTAGAAAGTGACCAGCGGGAGAGTTTCACGTGTGGAGACCGAGCCGGGGATAGACGGAGGGTGTGACTCCGCCTATTGATCAAAGACCATCCTCCTCCCTTTTGTCTTTACTTCAGTTTGTGAACTTCTCCAACAGCCGCGTGGATCTCGGGCGAGCCGCTCGAGACTCTTGACGGACCCTCGGTTTCCTTTAGTGGGATTTTAAATTTTCTTTTTTTGTCGGGGGGCTGGACGCATACGGGAGTCCAACACAACAAGCGGACACACTTTCCTCTCCTCTCGTGTTTTTTTTTTCTCCCCCCCCCCTCACCCCTCAGAAACTCGCGTTTCATGGAGTCTTTGCGGGAATCATCTACTGTCATCACCGCAGCGAGGTAAGAATAAATCGTAACAATTCATCATTTGACGCCCGACCCCGGCGCGTGACAGAGGACCGGACACACTCTCCTCTTCGGGGTGACACTTTATCCAAGTGTTTGGTGCAGCCGTGGTGATCGGAGGGTCTGGGTGCCCGCTGAGCGGTCAGCGACACTTTCGCAGCCTGTATGGAAATGGCCCGCGCGGGGACCGAGCTCCTGCGCGTGCTGCATTTCCATCTGATTTGCGTGCTGTTGATTTATTCACGCGCGAGGACGAGCTCTTCCGCGAGCCCCCCGCCCCATCCCAGCCCGCGATAATCTAATATGTATCTAATGTGCAACTTCCCTGTCTGTCTGCAGAAACTGCGAAGAAGACATTTTTTTAAACAGTTTAAGTTCCCTTTTTTGTTTCTGTGTGTGTGTGTGTGGACGTGAATCATTTTTACTGGTCGCTTTCAGAGCAACAGAAGCTTTTCTTTCTTTATTTCTCTAGTGAACTTCTGTCACCCTCCAACTTTTCTTGACCCGACAGACTGATCACTTATCAGATGAACTGTCACACAAACCAAAGTGGATCTTTTTTTTCCGCCTGCTCACTCGTTTCTCACGCGGCTTGAAGGGCTCAGCCTGTCAGTTTTTGGACGGTTTACTTTCGGAAGTCACGCTCTCCATCACCCTTGGCCCACAGATCTGGGAGCGTGTCTTTTTCTTTTTTTTTTTTTCTCTCTCTCTGTCGGTTAAAAACAACTCACAGTTTCCTCCATGCACGCAGAGCCCCACATGCGCGCAGATAAGCCATCGCTCTGTACTTTTTTTTCTCTTCTTTTTCTGAAAGGTGTCAACAGGATGAGCCGATAACATCTGTGAGCACCGCGGGGGCTGTCTGCTGTGTGTACCAGGATTTAATCAGAATCTGCGGTTTATTTCACCTCGCCCTCATCACAGCCTGCAGACACACAGACATAGTTAAGATAATCACCGACGTCTCAGTTTATTTTTATGCGGGTTTCTGAACGTGTACGTTCACTGGATCTGCTGCAGCTCTCAACACCACAGGCGCGTTTGGCAACATGGTGTGAATCTGCAGCTCTGGTGTGTTAAGTTTTAGGGAGTGAAGAGGAAATGGCAGGCCAGCGGTGGGGAAGCTCTAATAATGAAAGCTGCAAAGTGCAGATGCTTGTGTGGCAGAGTTATGTATTTATCACGTGATGGCGTCATCTCTCTCTTCTCGTCCTACGCCAGGCCGGCAGTGTCAGGCGGTGTGTGCCGCGCTAATGTTGTTGCAGAAACTGCCTTCAGGTACCTGTTGGGGAAAGGACAAAGTTAGGATTTGGTCCTGTATCAGTAGTCTGATTTAAAGGGGTAAGTGCAGGGGAAGTTGGGGTTTTCTTCAGTGTTGAAGTTGCCATAAGGTGTGCATGGATTCATATTTGTTATGACCTATGTATGAATTTACAGCTCAGAAAGCCTTATCTGTTAATCAGTCTGTCCATGATCAGGAAATCAACCAACCAAACTAACCATCTTGATAGCTGAGTTACAGTTTAAGTCATTTTCTAAGATGAAATGCCTATGATTCATCGTTCCAGCTCCTAATCACTAGACGTTGCTGCTTCTATTACAACGAATGGAATATCTTGACTTCAAATCATACAACAAAAGATAAGATAAAAAAACAACTTTGCTTTATACCAAATGTTTCTTTGATCTTAATGTCAAAGTTAACTTCAGTCACAGCGCATATTCCCGTAAGTGTCTATATCATGAGAAACAGCAGTGTAGATGAGTGTTTTGTAGGTCAGTGGTGACAGGCCAAGACCTGTCCAAAAAAGTCTGACAATATCTTTTTATTTATTTATTTTTTTGATTAAAGTTTAATCCCTGTTGTCAACATGTTACAGTTGCCAGTATTCCATGTGATTGGAAAGATTTTCTTGACAGAGATGCTGAACGCACACACACACACACACACAGAGTTGAGCTTTAATGAGACTGTTTTTATGTGGCTGCAGGTTGGTAGAGAATCTGTTCTCAACAGCTCGAAGCACCAACAGGGTTTAAATATTCTTGTGATCTACATCAGGAATTTCATCTTTAACCTTTCCACTCCTGATTCTTCTCTATCTGTCTTGTTATCCCGTTCCCCAGAGAGAGTCCCACATGACCCATAAATTTCTCATCCTTTTCACTCCTACAGTTAGATGGAGATCCTGTCCAGAAGATGGATAAGGATAAACATCACTTTACTTAAGGTCAAAATACATGCATAATTCCAGGAACGGCCAACTATAAATTATATTAATCTTACAACATGCACTGAGTTTGACATGCACTCTGTTGTCGCTGTCACAAGTAAGAAGTGTGTTTGTTGATGAGTGACTTCACACACTGTGCATGATATGACACAAACCTCCAGGAGCAGAGCAGAGGAGGAAACCTCAGAAGACAAGAATACATACATTTCTGTATTTTTAGCTCAGAAAAGGTTAAATTAATCTTTTTTTTTTTCTTTTTCTTTTTCTGTTGCATCACATCATCTAATAATCGTTGTGGACTTGTATTGTAGACTATTATACAACATGTCATTAAAGTGGCTCAAAATGATCAGTCAGCTCTTAGCAAATACATTATATAGCAACCAATTTCAACCACTGGTTCATCATTTCAGTAACTTCCTCAAATATTCTGCTGCTCAAATGCAAGTATTTTCTGTTTTGTTTAGTTTTTTTGTCATGTATGATATTTGACTGAATATGTTTGGACACTGGATGGTTCACTGGATAAAACACCTTCTGTTCTGTAGAATTATAATGACCAGCTTCTCCCTCCCCTCCTTTTTTAATTCTCCCCTCTCCTTTTTTAATTAAGCAGACGAAAAGGAAAAGACTATTTAGTTGAAACCTTGTGTGTTCCAGAAGTGTATGAAAGAGGAACTATCATATGACTTGATAGTTTGTGGTCATGAAATGCAGAATAGAAACATACAGCCTACTCTGGTGCTGAGTCTCCGCACGTGAACACAAGATGAAAAATGCATGTCAGATCAGTTTATTATCTCAGTTGCTTTGATGAGAGCAAGACTGAGTCATTTTGATGTGATGGTGATAACACATTCTGACACTTAAAAAAGAGACCATAAGACATTAAAAAATGACTCAAAACACAGTATTTCAGTAATTTTGTCCCATAATAATCATTCATATTTGCATGGCCTTGAGGTGAAGACTACTTTCAATCACACATGGATATTTTATCATCACTATAACTGGTAATGCTAGAGACTACACCATGACAACTGGTTTGTTTACAGCAACATGTGGCAACCATCAAATTGGCTGTCTTGGAAATTGTTCTCATTCTTTTTTTGCTAAAATTCCTTGCTTAAGTGTTAAGTTATGAGTCTTCCTCACATTCCTACCATTATAACGTCTTTGCCACTTGTTGCATTTCACTTCCATCAATGTGCATCAGCTGACGTGATAAACAACAAGATATGTACAGTTAAGAAAAAGGCTTCAGGCTAGTTTATGTTAATGTTTTTTGAGAAATATTTTTCTGTTGCGTATGCTGCACGCTTATTTGATGTTAGAGTTGGGAGTTGATCTTGCACCACACATTAAATAATGAACACTAGTGTCTAATTGTTGTTTTTAAATTCTCAGGTCTGGAGCCATATCATTGCACCATCATAAAAAAGTTACTACATGATGAGCAGCCAGTCCACGCAGACCCTCATTGACCCAGTGTTTCGAAGCAAAATGCCATTATTCGATGGGACCATAGCGGCCACAGGACCATCAAAACCACAAAATATGTCTGATTTCCTGGGTAAGCAGACACTGCAGTACAGCGGGGCATACTTTACTTATGACCCCAGAGGAACGGATGGAACACGATTCACTCCTCCTTGGAGCAACTCGAAGACTTCTCTGCTGGATGGCAGAAGTCCTGTGAGTCACCTCTCTGGCATGGAGGGACAAAACCACATCATTTACAGGCAAGACAGCAATTCTTCAGAGGAAGGCCATTCTCATTCCTCCTCTTTGCATCACGCCCCAGCAAAACAGGGCTTTACATTATACACTAAAAGTCCTGGGATCAGCAGCCCTGCAGCTGCTACGTCTGTGGCTGTTGGAAAACAAAAAACTGGAGGTGAGAATCCATTTCCCCAATCTGAAAACTCTGTTTACTTAGCTATTCCTAAGCCAATTTATGGACACAACCCCTGCTGTAATGAGCTGGGTTGTGTGATAGGACAACGATACAGTGTGGAACATGGCTCTCCGAGGATACCAAACACTGTGTATGAGCACGATTGGATGCAAACTGAGGCTCACTACACTGAAAGACCGCCCATCCAGAGGAAAGCACAAGACACACTGCTGCAACAAAGGGGTTTACAGTTCGATCCCAGTGCAGAGCCACCCAAGAGAATACCTGTGGAGACGTACAGCCCAGGTAGAGCAAGGACTCTGCCTGCTATGATTGAGCCAAACTACAGCAGTTACCCCTGCACTCTGACTCGGACGCTGCTGGGTTCTTTAAGTGAGCAGAGCCAGCATTTACAGACTTCTCCCAGAGGCTACCCTAGCTTATACCCCTCCCATCCCACATATGAGCATATGACATCAGAGGTTTATCAAGAACATTCTCCCATGTCCAAATATGGCCAGCTAACACAGCACCCGATGTTTTACTACCCCCAGGCAAATGTGGAGGTAGAAAACAGGTCACAGTATAAAGATATTGGCAGTAAGCAGAGAGATGTCCCTGTTATTCTTAAACGCACAATCTCAGACCCTCGGGAACATTACATAGTGCCTCAGTCGCTTCATGGTGAAATTCCTTTGCATTTGCCTAGCACTGAAACTTTGCCAAATCATTCCTTCATTCGGGGTTTTGACTATCCATATTATGCACTTCCTAGATTTCACTTAAATGCAAGTCAAATCAGAACACCCCTGAAAAGGCAACATGCATCGCCTATTTTGCACCCTAATCGCATAAATGTCACCCCATCCAGCCAATGCATGGAACACCACATGACCTCTGCAACCAGCCTACTTAAGGACAAGCCAAACGCCAGCCTGCACGTTGACCAGTCAGACACAAACTCACCCTTCATACGTGCAGACCAAGCCAGTCCCATCAGACGTAAAAGCCAACCGGGCGTCTCGCCGTCCAGCATGCAAATGAACAGATTTTTCCCCCCCCTCACCAATGTGCTCATAGACCGATCTGTCCCTCCACCAACTGCTTTGAACATGGACAGACTCCTGGACTATTCCTCCTGTGAAACACAAATTACGTGCCTGAAACAGCCAAAGGGACTTCCTGTTTCCCCAGCGGCGCGGCTGCCCCTAACGTCCCATCACAATTCAAGGCGAATCCACACAGCTGCACCCAACAGTGCAAATATCAGAAAAAATCTTTATTCCCCAGCTATTGCAGCAGGAAATAAATACAATGGCCCCGTATCCAGCTCAGGCACAGCTGGTCTTAAAGGGTGCCCGAAGAGAAGCATTTCTCATTCATCTTCGCCCGTCAAAGTAAAACAAGAGGACAGGGATGTATGTGAAGTCATTAGAAAACGACAAAAGGTGCAGGTGGAGAATTTAAAAGAGGGAAATAAATCTGGCTCTCCTCCAATGCCAGTTATTGACAATGTCTTCAGTCTGGCACCTTACCAAACATACCTGCAGGCCTCTGGAGTGTTATTTCCAGGAGGAGTACCTCAGAGAACGGTCCAGTACTCTGAGCACCAGGAAGTCAATCCCAAGCCAGACATCAAAGAGAAAAGACCAGATCAGGATGAACAGCCACCTGTTGTCTCTCTAGATTCCAAAGACATCCGTGCAGACACTCCAGGAGAGAAGCCTGTCGTAGAAATCTTTGAACCCAAAGATATTAAAGTGGAAAAAGTAGATACATCAGACACGGACAGCTCGGCAGAGGGTGTTATTCAGAGTGAGTACAGCACAGCGATGATCAAAAAAGAGCTTGAAGAGACCAGTTCATCCAACAGTGAGCTCATGTTGGTGATAAAGAAATGTGAACCTGATGAACTTGAAAGTAAACCCTCATTAGCAGATGAAAACGAGACACCGGGTGAGTCCAAACCCGCAAGAGAGACCGCACAGATGAACTCATCTTCTCAGGGTGAAGTGAGGATGCACAAACAAGTGTCCACCGTTCAATGCAAATCCATTACTCCACCTCAACCACCTGGGGGCAAAGTACATTTCAAAAACATTCCTCCCCAGTGTCTGAAACTTTCCACTAACACCTACAAAATCCTTCTCCCTGATATGACACGTTCTACCCCTGCTCCACCGCCAGAAAAGCCGCCTGTACAGCAGACAACTGACTTTAAACGACAACCAAAGCCTCAAATGCCAGTCCGCAAGCACTTCTATGAGCTGCACCAGTCACTCTGCAAGCTAGTGTCCAAACATGTGTCGGCCTCTTCAGAGCAGGAGCTCAGGACGTGGCTGTCTCAGCTGGAAATGAACGAACCAGCATCTCCCTCAACCAAAATACAGAAAGTGTCCTTTCTCCTGGGTGTAAAAGCCAGAGAGACGTGGCTCAACGAGGAGATTAAATCGGCACTCCATTCGGTCCTGGAGAGACTGAGTGAGTACACCGCCCAGGAACGCTGTCCATTTCCGCACGTCATGCGGACGGGGGCGGTGTTCCTCCCCATGCTGGTGGTGAAAGAGCTGCTGTTCCCGACGGTCCTGGGCAGCTTCGTCGACCAGGTTCTGCAGGAGCACAAAGTAGAGCTGCGGCCCACCACACTCTCCGAGGAAAAGATTCTCATCCAGCTTCATAAGCGAGCCTGTTCCTCCAGGCTCAGGAGACTGATGTCCCTCAAACACCTCCCTGATATCTACGCCGACGTGGTCAACCTGTTGCATTACGTCTGTGTCTGCAAACATCTGGGTGAGTGCATGTTCAATTCAGTCACTGGTGTATTTGTGAAGTATATGTGCAGTCCAGTCAGTGTTCTAGTAAAGAATAAAGTCTCAAACCTTTTTTTTTTTTCTGTGTTCCGATGAATTTTGCTATTTTGGTATTTATTCTTTCAGTATCATCAAGCTAGACCAAAATAAGAGGTGCTGCAGTGAGCAACAGTTGTGTTAATTATCCCTCATGGGGAAATGCTGGACACAAACTACTTATCTGACCAACTAACACTCAAGTAAACAAACGTTCATGACAGAGACAGGAAATAAATGAGTAATGGATATTTATTTTATGGGTGCACATATATTAACTGGATGCCTTTTTTAGGTACTACCCAGGTTTTTTTTTTTCCTAATAACTGCAGCAGTTCTTCAGCACTAATAGTTTCATCTCAGTCATGAGTAATGACTATGAACCTGCTTGTAAAAAGTAAGGTTTATGTGCCATTTGTTCTTTATTTGATAGATCATGAGACCATTGAAATAATTCATGTGATACTGTGTCAGATAGAAGCTCAGTATCATCTTGCTTCCATGTACTGAAAATCTTTGTTTTTTGAAAAGTTCTACAGTAAGTTTGATCAATCTGACCATTGATTTGTACATGGCTGCCAAAGTAACATTACTCTCTGCCTTTCCTTGCATATGGAAATCCACATAGGGAAGATGATGTAATTTACCTATTCTATTCAGGATTTTATTATAAAACAACATATTCTGACTGTTAACTGTAATAGTTTTCCCTCATATAGTGTAATAGTAACCATATTTTCTGCATTATTGGCCCTTTTTGTAAAGAACAAATCACAATAAACAACAAATATTCAATATAAAATTCATTTATTTTTTCCAGAATCAACCTCCCCTGATGTCCAAAAGAGAGTCCAGGTATATTTTATTTTTTTTATGTTGTCCCTCAGTTTCTCTACTCTTTGCTTTTTCCTGATTACAAAGCAGGACACTTCTGCTCACTTTCAAGAACTAATCACAAGAAATTGCATGATTGCCTCATACTTGTTATGGGGGGGGTGGAGGAAAGGGTGCTGAGCTGGGCTATCTATTTGTGGAAAAATTAAATGCTCCTTCAAGATTCTGTTAGATAGTATTAGTGGACCTTAAAGGACATGAGGCAAGGTATTTGATCACATTACCAGAGGAAGTGACCGCCTGCCGCACACAGAGTTCAACTGTGGTACTTAGTGAGACCTTCCTGTTGATCTTCTTAGAAGATGGTGATCGTTATCTCTTTTTTTTTTTTCTTTTTTTCTTTTTACTGATGCGCTCCTCCAAAGCCTGCGCGTCTGTGCTGTTTAGTCACAGAGGGAAGAAGTGGGACCAAATGATTGCAGAAGATTGTTAGAAAACAGTCCAATGCACAAGTAGGTTTAAAGGATAAGGCTGGCAATATTCTGTCTTTCACTTATTGTCAGCCAATCCCATTTTAAAAAACAAAACAAAAAAAAGAGAACAAACCCAACAATGCATTTTTCTTTCCATCTTCCTCTGGCTGCCCGTGGCTCTCAGCCCCGAGCCCATTTGTTCCTATTTAATGCAGAATCTTAAAAACTGGTTCGCAAATATGTAGTTTTTAAAGAAACAAACAAAAAAAGTCTTAGTGATAAAACAGATGGACACATTACTGAAAAGGAATGAATAGTGCATTTACTTTGATATACATATATGCATATTTGGTGCGACGGTTGTGGCGTCAGCTTTTAGACAAATCTATGGCAGAGTGGAATAAGCAGGCTGTTTGTTAGAAGGATCATTTAATTGTTTGTTTGTCTTGACAATAACTAATACATAGAATATCACAAGACTCTTCCTTTTATAAATCGCCTTTTTTAACCCTGTTTTTCAACATCTTTTATTTTGGCACATGCGTTTGCTAACTGAATTTAGCTTAATTGAATTTCTGTTCACTGCAGACATTAACAGTTCACATGCTTTTGGAGCACTTGACTTTTGTATCTGAACATTTTCCTTGTCTTATTCTTGCTCAGCTGCTGTTTTATCCCTGACTGATTGCATCCCCTGTAGCAGCTGACTCTTTCCCAGCCTTCGTGTTTACTCCCACAGCCTTCTATTCTGTCTCTGCTGAAAGGGTGTTTCATGGTGGAGGATCATGCTGCCCAATCACTGTGTCTGCTGATATTAATAGGATAGTTTCTTATTGTTCCTGTGCGCTGAATATGCGCTATGGGAGCATTGATTGTGTATGGAGGTGTTGGGCTTTGTGGTTTCTCGCTTGCTTTTTAGGAATCATCTGCTGGGGAAACAAAGTGAATTTATTTTAGTCAGAAATCCTGAACGTTATATCTAATGTTTCCCCAATTCCTCAATATATTCTATAAACTCTAACTCTTTACCTTCCTGTTTTGTCAGCAAACCTCATTTTTGTGTTCCTTTTGACTTCTCATTGCTGTATTTCCTTTGTTGCAGGATTAGATACGGATGATCCTGCAAACAGAGAAAAGGATGGTTGTCAGGACACTCTCGGCCGCAGGACTCCTGTATTTTCAGACATCGCTGCCTCGCCTGCCTCACCCTCAGAGTCACACCCGAAGAGACCTCTGAAGGAGAAGGAAACTAAAACAGATTTGTACAGGACTAGAGCAAAAAGCAGGGTGAAGAGCAGTTCGAGGCGCATGTTTCTGGACGACAGTTTATCAGATGAGGAAGAGGCCAGTGACACAGAAAAGGCCACAAGTGGAGGCGTGCCAAGCCCATCCAATGAGAGAAACTGGAGTGGCCATCAGTCTGAAGGGACTGAGAACAGAGGAAGTGACTGCATGGCTCCAGAGCAAGTTTCATCTCTTGGTCCGCTGAGCGCGACCGGTGAGAATTCATGGATGTGTCCTTTAACCTCAGACGAGCTCCCTCCCTCTCCCAGTGAGGCAGAGTCCTCCGCTCCGCAACCCAATGGTCAGCCCTCTGAACCAGCAGGATCTCCGGTCAGATCCAACAATTGCTCCGGTGTGATTCTCAAACTGAGGAGGATGTTCAGCGAAGGTCTAAACCGAAAGAAGGCCTGCTACCAAGCAATCCCACACTCCGGGACATTCGTTGACCCTTCGCTGTCACGGGCTGATTATGGGGGCGGAGAAGTGAGCAGCGAGAGGGACCTCCACAGGAGAACGCCCAAAGTGACCCACAGGTGGCAGAGAACGGGAGGCTTCTCTCACACCTTAAGACCTCTCAGCAGCTCTTCTAAAAGGAAGCACAGGTCACTCTTAAAGATCAAGTACTGCCCCTACTTGTCTGCCTGCCACAGCGCCGAACACAGGAGGCGATGGGTCCTGCGTTCGGCTGTCCAGAGGGCCCGGAGGGCCATGAGGCTCTACTACCCAGATCTGGTGGGAAAGAGAATCCGCCATTTGTACGAAGAAGACGACAAATCGGAGGTGTGGTACAGAGGAGAGGTGCTGCGTATCCACGAGGCCCACACCAACCCTCTAAAGACGATATTTGAGGTTCAGTACGACAGCGAGCCGGAGTGGAAGTACTACCTGGAGCTGCTGATAGACTATAAAAAAGGCTGGCTTAAGATTGAAGACTAGTTTCCCCACAAAAGTTCATGGGCCAGTTTTGTTTTTGGTCAGGTCACAGAGCGTTAAAACAGCTTGAACTCAGCAACAACAGGCTAATGAGCCCTAAATATTATTCTGACTTCCTCAGGAACGAAGTTAGGCTGAATGTTATTTTGCAGTGAGGTCAGCTACATATTCTGTGTCACGTGAGAGCTACAGGGGACATATTTTTAGCAGACTTTTTAACCACTGTGCAGTGCCCTGTAGATTTGTTTTTATCCTTATCATTTTTGACACATCGATCCCTGACTTTTCTAGGATATTTAGATTGTAGTTTATATTTTTTCTCAAAACTTTCATTATAAGCAAATATAAAGTTAGGTATTAATTTTTGAGTCCTAATTATTCACGTATCTGGTTAGAAAAAAAAATCTGAGTGAAGTTTTTTTTTTTTGCTAGTAAGAAATTTGAAAACAATTGATATGAGGACATTTTAAAAAGGGTTTAACTGTCAAACAGTGCCAGCCAGTTGTGTGTGTGTGTGGGTTTACAGTAATAAGAGTGCCAGTTGTGTATGTCATAATAGCCATGAGTGAGCTTAAATCTGATTCTTGAGGTTTTATTGTGTGTAATTGAAGCTGGACAGGCATTAATGTAGTTCTGTACTAAGCTGCTCAAGAGATCTTTTAAATGACAGTGAGATGTCCCCATATCGTGTCATGGTGTTTTACATCACTGTGAATTGAGTTAAAGCTGTGTGTCTATCTGACACTGAATTTTTTTGTGGGGGAGGTGGGGGTGTTTGTACGATTTTTCTTAGACTTCTGCAGATTGAATTGTTAAAACATTGTCTCTCTTATCCTAAATAAATATTTGTATGTTTCCCCCCCCCACAGAGACTTTAAGAAGGTTTTTTTCCTCATTTTCTTTACTGTGCTACCTGAGTTACATGGGATTTCTTGGTACTTTGAAAGTTTTAATTATTCCGTTTTAAAACATTTAAATGACAGTGTCTTTGTCCCCATCCTGTGGCAGAACTTTTAGTTGCCAATCAAGAGTACTGAGTTGGAAGCTGTATTTTCCAGTGATGAACACATCAAAAACGTTTTTTTTTTTTTAATGAATTGGCTGCTGCCAAAACAAAAACAGTCTCCATTATCAAACAACCACCCATGCCAGAACGATGTTTGCAACATTTTGCACTTTAATATTTTCTCCAAAACAGACAACTAATTTTTCCCACATTTTTACACTAATAGGAAATAAAACACCTTTAATAGCATAAAGAAAAGA
Organism: Scortum barcoo; assembly: GCA_023238725.1. Classification (NCBI taxonomy): domain Eukaryota; kingdom Metazoa; phylum Chordata; class Actinopteri; order Centrarchiformes; family Terapontidae; genus Scortum; species Scortum barcoo. The sequence goes on from CM041536.1 coordinate 13,000,482, forward strand.
TATGTAGAAAAGTATTAAAAGGTTTTTGGATGTCTCAATTTAATGTAAGTAGCTGCTTCTGTTACTTCAAACGATATGTTGAAATGTTCATGAACTACTAGCAGACACAATGAAAACAGAGTGAGCCCTGGAGAGCATATTAGCCTAATGATCACAGCTAGAGCTGGCGTGTTACCTGCAAGACAGCCTAGAGAAAATAGCCCATCTTTTGTTATTATCCATTCAATGTGTGTCGTCATTGGTTTGTGAATGGAGACAAAATTAATTGAAAGTGACATCATACAAACAATCACCTCATCTTTATCATACAGTCTGCAAGTAAAAGTGGTGCAGAACAAGCTAACATTTTTGCCTAAAATCAAAATTATTCAGTGACAGTTACCAAATTAATTCCACGCAATTCTGGAAGACAACTCTGCAAAGGTCTGTAGTACACTACATTGCAAAATACATAGCGCAGAAATGCATCATGGTGTTTGGATCATTTATATGATTGAGACCAAACCTACTCTAATGACTCACACAGTACTCCCAAAAATGAGATTTCTCATGACATTTATTCAAATAAACAATACAGTTTATAATTTGCTAGGATAAAATAATAAGTTTGAACACATAAGAAGCATTTGGGAGAGAATTCCCCAAAGATCTGAAACTGGGTTAAAGGATGTGTTTTAATGAAAGCTGACACTTTGGTGTCATCTTCTGACTTGCATCAGTGCCTGTATATTCATGTCCCCTCCAGTCAATCTTGTGAAGACTGCCATATTGCTGAGACATGAACGAGCATTTACAAGCAGAGAGCTTGACAACCAGAGCAACCACCACATTGAACTATGCAAAACCTGGAGGGGCACTGACATTTCAATGTCGAATCCTCAACCCATGTGCGAAAAATACAGTCTTTAATGCAAAAGCATAACAGCGTTATAAAACAGTCCTACAACCTTAAGAAGTTTGCCCTATATTCCTCATTTGCCTAAGGATCACGCAAGTGCATCTGCGTAGCTTGGTTTAAAGCAATATTCACTCTCACTGCAAGGCAGGAGATCTCTTCAAAGATGCATGGCCACTATCAGTTCCATCCCATCCAAGTATTCCCCCGCAAAGAGCGATGCACATGCCTGACCCTGTTTGACAGCAATCCAGCCCAATTAGTAGCACTACAAAGCTGTGCTGTCGGTACATTCTATTACCCTCATTCAATCCTCAAGGTGCAAGCTGAGCTTTAAGAGGGCTACCTCAAGCCACGTTGGGAAAGAGAGAAAAAAAAAAAAAGAGAAAGAAAAAAAGAGTGAATGTCACTCAGTTTGGCTCTTGCTAATAATTAGTACTGTTCTTAATTGTTAAACACCTCTAAAAACAACTAAGAGGGTACGGCAAAAGGTCAGAATAGAGGGACTCAGGGCCGGAGCATTCTACCTTACCTTTGAACTGTAAAACCGTTTCTGATCTTGGTTTTCGAACTCAGCTGTGCACTTTCACTGAGTCCTATATCTGATCGCTTGGCAACTAAGAGAAAGTCTTTCTATCAGTCACAGTTTACAGTTACTGATAAGGTGTAACTTGTGCACTGTTCTGACGAGACCGAGGATGATAGGGAGAATGCCTTATTGCCAAAGACTCCCACACACTATGGAGGGAGTTAGTGGACTCCACCTACATGGCACCCTTCACCCTTTTCAATATTGGTAAAGAATAAATATCTCAAAATTTCAAAATTATGCAAACACGTGCCACTCTTGCTCTTTAACTTCCATGCATATGGACTATTTACAAATTGAAAAATACAGACTTGCTATTTTGTTCTTTTGATGTTTTTTTAATTCTCCCTCCCCCCGCCCCCCCTGAAATGTCTTTGCCCCTTTGCAATCAACCTATCAACATTCAGCCACCCAGACAAGGATCTTACCACATATTGCAGACATGGCCAGGACAATTAAAGCTGTGTTGAAAACATTTTCACACTAATGGGAAAAAAAGTCAAAATCAAAACAGAAAAGATTCACAAGCAAAAAACAGGAAAATAAGATTCAGGGGAGGTGTTACAATACAAGCCAAAAGGATGTATTTGTTTAAGATGGATTTTCTGCTTTCTCAAGACTCCACTCTGCTGCTAACAATACTGTAGTACACTTTCTTTTTATTACTCTACCTTTTATTTAAATATAATTTACTTTGAAGATTTTGTTAAACAAATCCAGGAAAAATGATGCAAAAGTGGTTGGTTTGCCAAAGGAGAGGCGGCAGAAGGCCCGTGCTGCCCTGTTAAATTGCATCAGCGCTCTAGTTTGTCAAGATACTCAAGAGTCTGTTGCATTGGGACGTGTCCTCAATCCTCAATGTACTCCCACAGGTCCTTCTCATAGCCTTCATGCACGTGCTGTAGCAGCACTCTTCGCCTGCTCTCACAGTATCTGTAGGGACACAAAAGATTTGTTAGTCTAAGAGATGAAATAGTGGCAGGCAGTGATTATGAGTCTTCCTTTACTGACCTGTACTTATCTTGTACTTTCTGCTTGATGTCTTGCAAGGAATCCTGGGAGATATCCCGCTCTAGGTAGCCAGACAGCACCTCAGTGGCATTTTCCAGGTCTGCCTGGTTGTTCTGATGGAACAAAACATTGATAAACAATATTATCCCACGAAACAGCATAGATTAAAGGACAGAACTGTCAGCAATCCATAAAAATGCCTCCAAAACTTTGGAGCATCCTGCCTAAGGCCCAGCTCAGACTACAGGAAGTTAGGGCCCATCTCCTCCTCTTAGCCCCTTCCAACAATCAGGTGACAAATTTGGTCTTGGGTCTGCTGACAGAGGAACGATGAATGGAAATGTGACTAGAATTTTGTTGGATAATCTCTCTTCCGGGTAAAATCATTTCTCTATAGACAAAGAAAAGCATTGGGAGTGAGTCACACCAATGAAAGGGATGAACGTGTCGGAGAGAGAAAGCTGAATGTGTTGTATAATGCTCTCAGATTATGATAACACACAATTAGCATACTGGAAATTTTGTTGCCACACACATTTATTAAGCTTTAAAGATAAACTTTAAACAATCAGCAATGACGTGGTTGAAATTTGTACCCATAACTTTTAGCTGAAGGATCAGCCAACATGTTTTTGGTGAATGCTTAGGTCAGATGTTTAGGTCAGATGCTTAGGTCAGGAGTTTTATCAACTGTTGCTGCTTTCAAGTGGCACCAAAACATGTTACTTAACATAATGCCATTGCAATAATAAATGAATTAACAGCAGAAGTGGTTTATGTTGTGCACTATCTGCCATTTATGGTATTTGGAAAGTTTTTGTTTATCATACCTCAAAAATAATGGACTGGTTGTTCTTCTTGAGGTAGAAGGCAAAGACGTAGGTGAACATGAGTGTGGAACGGCACTGGCACAGCACATCCACGGCCTTCTTCAGAAACTGCACCTCAATCCAGGACATGTTGTGCTGCTGCATTTCTTCCATCTTCTGCTTGACCTGAGCATAGAGCTTGTGCTCAAAGCGCAGGCTCTGCATGTGGTTCATGTAGCGGTTGCAGTAGAACAGGTACCTCTGCAGGGCTGCCCTGGAGCGCTGCACACGCACACATACACAGACACACAAAACACACACAGCTTTAACTCAAGCATGTTCAACTTGACTAGTACAACTCAGAAGGGACTGGATCATCAGAAACAACGCCATTCTTAAGTATGCAGCAATCAGTCCTGTTTGTCAAAGTTGTAATGCACAACGATCCTTGGGCAACCCAGCAGCATTCCTTGCATTGTCTCCACCTCACTGAATCCACTGTTTTTGGATAAACTTCTGAATAGTGTACAGCAGGATTACAAGAGGAAATGTCACTAGTTTGACTGTGGATTACATTCTTGTACAATGTGTCTGTGGCAGGCTATAAAATAAAATTAAATAAAATAAAAATAAAATTATATACACTCATCCAGTACTTTAATACAATGAATTCGGTGCATTTGGATGGAAACAATACTGCTGCCTCTGAGTGATCACAAATAGCAGTTATACCTGTGGCAAATATGGCTGAATTTTTCAGACTGCTGACAATTTGACTGAAAAGAAGACAAACATAGATATTGTCCCATTGCGTGGCTTATCCACCAAAACTACAAGCAAAGGTTTAAAATGAATTAATCTAAGAATAATTTATCACCTCTTGGGCATCTCTGGCTGCCTTGGCATCATCTTCATTGTAACGATTGCAGTTGTACCTGAAACATCACAACCAGATGAAAATCATCCAAAAGTTTCCCAGAACTCCATAACACACATCACTCCAGTTAGACAATATTTTATGTCTCGTGCTTTCTCACTAAAAAATGTCAGATGTGTATTTTGACATGAAAAGGCAGATAATTTGCATTGGATATCTAAAATGATTAATGAGATAACAAGACATTTAAAAGTTCAGTTTTTGATTAAATTTGAAACACTATTATAAAAACAAAACACTTCTGTAAGTATAATTCAACATGTCACTTCAAATGACTACATCATCATTGACTTTCTGAGACATCAGTCCTTACCAGGCTGAGCCATGGGGCTCCCATGGACCCAGGCAGACCCAGCAGAACTCAGCTTTGCAGTTCTGGTTCCGACAAACCATGTGATTGCAGCCACCATCTTTCTCAATCGTCACGTGGCATTTTGGACACTCCTGTCAGAAGAGGACAATAAAAACTGATTGGGTCAACAGCTGTCACACCTGCGAGCTGTGAACACTCATCACAAAATGTCAGCATACAAAATTGTGTTGAAAATTTCTTTGTGGTCATCACATTGCCTTAACAACAAGAATGAGACAGGAAGGCAGAACTGTGACCACTTTGATTCCATACCTTTGTATTTGCTGCAATCCAGTTTGAAGTCTCACTGTCATCATCACATTTCTTAATCCATTTTCTCAGCCACTATAAAAGAATTTTAATAAAACATCTAAACAATCACATTGACAATACATGTAATTATTAGCAGAATTTCATTCAAGATGGCAGAGGAGTGGGATACTATTTCAGTAAGAAGATATGTATTCCTATTGGCTTACCTTACACTTGACAGGATCATGCCAATTCTCTCCACAGTTGAAGCTGCACAGGAAGCACAACAGTCAAATTCACACTATGTTTAATAATTTTTAATAAACATTCAAATACTGTAGCAGTCAGTTAATGATAGTCTAATGACTGTTTTTAATTTCTTTTTTTAAAGAAATATAAAGTTCTCTTACCAGAATTGACGGCCACACTTGCACCTCACTGGCTTGGCATCTGGATATTGGACTTTAACAACATGGTGGCAGTCAGGTGCGGGGCACCACTTTAACAGTCGATTGCACTTCAAGGAGTAATGAGAAATAGGATATCAACTCACAGTGTCATGGACACTAAAGTACAAAGAAGGTCCCTCCTTTTATGAGTTGGGCATACAGGATAACCTGACAGCTCAACATTGCAACGTCAAGGCTTTACACTCCATTTCATTTATACATTTATACTGTTAAAGACCAAAAAACAAAGCTTACCTCTACAAAACTATTTGTAATTAAATGCTGGTACTTCAACTTCACTTTTGAATCTGTTATGAGGCGCCTACAGGAGAGATCAAATAATTTATTAGTCTAGACAGTTACAATCTTTGATTTGCCAGAGTAGCTCAATGGATTGCAACTGCAGGTTGATATTATAATTAGAATTATATTATAATTAGAATATTGAATAATTTTCTGATATTAACTATTAAGATTATTAGAAGAAGTACAAAATGAATTTCATGAAATTAAATATTACTGTGGGGACCGTATGTTCCTGTGTGTCACACCCTAAACTGATCAGTGAAAACACCATGGGGTTCCTTGCTAGCTGGTCAGATCAGAATGTAGGTTAAGGCAATTACTGTCAGCTTAATAGCTGGTACAAGAGATTAGTGTCCATGCTTTCAATATGGAGTCATTGGTGTAACTAGAGATCCCTGCAATAAGAACTTTCTTTTAGAAGATGAGAAAAATGTCTGTTCAAGACATTTGTGAACTGAATGAGCGAACTGAGTCTGTCTCTGAACACTGTTCAGGTCAAGCAAAATGAGACAAAATAAACAAAAGGAATCATTTTTGTTTCCTCCTCTTTTTGTTTCTTTCTATGTATTCTGATCACTGCTGACCAATAAGTAACAAGACATCAGAAGAAATAAAAGTACAGACAGATACTCACATGACTGTGTTGTCATCAACCAAAATGTCACAACTATGAGCAGGACAAGAAATGGTCTGAAACAACAACAAAGAGGGCAACCATTAGTCAGACAGCTATTAAAAGAGTGACAGTGATCACTGACTTGTACTCTAAAATAAAATGTGAGTGGGTACCTGTCCCATTCCTTCCTCTATGATTTTGGTAGTCAGGTAATCTCCCCAGCACTGCATGCAGAACTTGTGTCCACACTCCAGGCCTGTAAAATACTGCAAGACAGAAGCACACATTAAATGACAAACAAAACATCACATGATTGTAAGAATATGTGCCTCTGGTAGTCAGGCAAGTCAAAACCTTCTGAGGCCATTCATAGGAAAAATACCATCCAGATTTTACAACAAGGTTTCTCTTGTACACTAGATTAAATCAAAGCTTTCATCATATTAGGGTGACAAAAATGTCCTGACTGCACCATTGATAACACAGGCCCATATAGGACCGATCACACTTTCGTGGTGATCTTACAATGACCATGGAAAAATCAGTGCTCCCTGCAAATGCAAGCTGCTGGGTAAATGCGACTTTCTATATTTGTTTTGTCCACTGCTGTGATGTTTGACCAGGTTGATAGTAAAACCGCAGTAGCCAAAGGAAGATAACTGTTTAAATACAAACATTTGAGAAGCCTAAATGTTTTTTTTTTTACTTTAATTCTTGATGATTCTTCGACTACCACAGGAAACACTGTTGTTTCAAATACCTACACCTTTCAACATATGATGCCCATGAATGGATCACCCTGCTCTCCTACAAAGTTGACATATATACAATTACATATCTTCCACCAGGTGGTACATACAGTACAGTACTGTATGTAACCATGCATGACCTCACGATTTGAATGGATCTTTTTTTCAACTTTGAGTGCAAGTATAGTCCGTAACAGTGAATGGCAATTGTTCGAGAAGAGCTGGGTATACATCATCTTTGTGATAAACAAATTTTCCCATTTCCTACTTAGTTGGTAGGGCATTGCAAAAAAGCAGCTGCTGCAGTACTTAATTGACTTCTGATACATTTAAGTAAAGAGGATATAGATGCTGTAATATTTCCATCAGTTATGTAACACATTTAGAACAGTTTTTATATCTGTTCTTTGCATTAACCGTCTTTCCTCAAGATTAGAACAATTAACTGTTTATTAACCCGACAGTCTCCTATCCCAAACTGGCAAAGCCACCAGCTGGTAGGGAGATTTCTGATAACAAATGAGTGACTTAGACCACAGGATGACTTTTAGCCTGCAAAGTAAAGGTCTTAATTAGGTAAAGTAATTTGATCACTGTGCTGATAAAGAATCTAAATAAAAGTGTTGAATACTGTAATTGAGGGTTTGGATTTCTGAACACCAACACGTGACCTCAGTGATAATATCTGAATTAATCCTAGGCTCCAAACACTAACTCCTAACTCCACAGGTTGTCCAGTTAGAACAGATGAATAATCCAACTGATCACACACACTCTCTTGACATGCCACTCATTTATTGTTCATGTGTCTGTGTGTGTGGTTGCTACAAAAGAATAAGAAACAATGACAGGCATTAGTAATATAATAATAAATGTAAACAATATAACATGAATACAAATGCAGAATTAACAGAACACAATGATAAAGGGCGAATGATAAACGACGAGTGACGAAATTACTGTCCTCATAACGGTTAGGGAGTGTAAACAAAGGACACACTCTGAGACGGGCTCGCCTCCGTTTGGATTGCTGTGGTGCGTTCAGAGGGTGAGGTAAGGGTACAGAATTGCTCGACGTTCCCTTAACGGACTCATAAGGCAGCAGCAGTATGTGAAGCCTCTTTTCCGGTTCGGACCTGATGATTCACCTATATAGCTGCGGAGGTGATGGACAGGTGAGTCTTTTCACTAGTGCAGAGTGTGGATGGGGTGCTGTTCACATGAAGGCCATGCACAGACTTTGGGGCTGTGCATGTGAACTGTGGAATGGGCTGAAAGAGGGGTGCCTAGAAACAGTTGAGGAGTGGGTGACCTTTTGAACAGCCGCCCCCAACTTTGGAAAGCGAAGTTGAATCACTTGAAGGTCAGCCACAAGTGTCTGGTGGGAGTGCTGGGAGTCGGATGAGCCGTGTAACTGGCCGTGTCTACTTCTTGTCTCGGACTTCAATCTGAGCGTAGATTCCGTACCCTGCCCTGCCATCAGCACCAGTAATGACTGTAGTAACCTTTCCAACTGGCCACAGGGCACACAGGAGCTGCTGGTCAACAATGAGGACAACTGTGCCAACAGTAAGTTCGTTCCTTTCTTGTTGCCATTTGGAGTGGGTTTGGAGAGAAGGCAGATAATTCCTGATGAAGTGGATCCAGAATTGCTCAGCCAAGGCTTGGCACTGCCTCCATCTGTGATGGCTGAGAAGCTCTGTGTCTGAGTAGATAACTTGTGGCATTGATGGAATGGGCCGCCCCATCAACAGTATGTAGGGAGTGATTGGATCTGGATCAGCAACATCTGATGAGGTGTATCCCAGGGGCTTGGAGTTGATGATGCTCTCCACTTCCAGGAGGATTGTTCTTAAGACCTCCTCTGTGGCAGACTGAGATCCCAAGGTGGTGTGTAGAGCGGACTTGATTGAACAGATCTCATGCTCCCAGGAACCGCCAAAGTGTGGCGCATGCGAGGGATTGAACTGAAAGTGAATTTGCTGACAAGTTGTGCTTGTAGGGATGAGTGAGTGAACTGAATGCTTCTTTGAGTTCAGCACTGCCACCTTTGAAGTTTGTGCCTTGGTCAGATAACAGCTCAAAGGGTTTCCCTCGCCTTGCGATGAAGTGGCAAAGTGCCATCAGGAATGAGTCTGTATCCATGTTGGCTAGCAGATCCAGGTGTACGGCATGGGTTGTCAAGCATTTGAATATTATGCCTCATCGCTTTTCTGTGAGCCGTCCGATCTTGATGAGGTACGGTTCAAAACAGTCCATGCCTGTGGAGTGGAATGCTAGGCGATGGAGCTGTAAACTGGAGGGTGGAAGGACCGCCATTTTGGGGATGACTGGGTTGCTACCACGCCGTTTCTGGCATTCAAGACATTTATGTTGATTTTTGCGGACAGCCTCTCGCCCACAAAGAATCCAGAATCTTCGGCGTAGCTCAGCGAAGACTCTCTCCGGTCCTGGGTGGGCAAGCCAGCTGTCGAAGTCCTGGATGATGAGTTTGGTGATGTGATGATGGGGGTCAAGTACAATTGGATGCAGAGTATCTTGGCAGAGGGTTTCACATCTGCGGAGCCGCCCTCCCATGCGGATCAGCTTCTTGGTCATACTCAGGAGCCAAGGTGAGTAATCTGCTGCTCGCCGGGACAGGTTTCTGGGATGACAGGAGAGCAAATTCTTCTGGGAAACCGTATCTTTGTACTTTCCTGAACAGGGCTAATTCAGTCTGCTTGTAATCGTCTGCTTGGACAGAAGCCTCCAGCAGCTCACTCAAGTTGCTCAAGTTCGGCTTGTTCTTCGGATGAAGAGAGTGAGGCCGGCCAGGATGCTTCATCTTGCTGTAGGAATGCAGGTCCATTGCTCCAGCGGTTGTGGATACAGGATACAGACTCATTCCTGATGTTAGCCAGGTGTTTTTCAGTCCCGTGCAGGTGGCCCAACACTGACTTCTTTGATGAGTAGTAGGGGGGTTGCATACCTTTGGATGCCGTTCACTTCCACTCTCAAAGTCTCGTTCAGCAACCCGACTGCTGCCACATCTAACTTGGAGAGTGTGATGAGCTTCTCATTCTGGTATGGTAGGACATCCATCTGCCAGAGTTTAGTCACATGACTGAGAAGTTCGGCAGGACGGAGTAAGGGTGTTGGTGAGCAGGCACTGAGGAGCTGAGGACTGATGCAGAAGTACTTTGGCAGGGCCTTGAAGGGTCCAACCGAGTCGTGTCTTTAGGGCTGCTGGTCCACCTGGAGGCCCTAAGTGCACTGGCTCAACTGGTGTGATGAGGTGAACATAGTCCGAGCCAATGAGCAGCAGGGGTTGTGCCTGACTGAATGAGTGGAGAGGCAGATGTCTGAGGTGACGATAAGTCTTATGCAGGGTTTCAGCAGGGTGCAAGTGTTTGGAGAGGTTGACCTCTACAGCTCAACCTCGGAAAAGAAGATGGTCCTTACTGGCACAGTTCGGGTGTCCTGGCAGATAGTTCTGAGTGCCAGCTCCTCACACTGTCCTTGAAGTCCCAGCTGTTGAGCAGCATTGTGGAGGAGGATTGTGCGCTCCGACCCATCATCCAGGATTGCATACGTCTCAATCCTCCTTTTACCGTTGTAGAGGAACACCTTAACCATTTTCAGCAGCACACAACTGCTTCTCCATGAGGGATCCAGGCAGTAACTTGCTGGCTGCACGGTTACTGGGGCTGGCATCTCTGGCCTCACAGATGATGCTGAGTTGACATTGTGAGGTATTTCCAAGTGAGTCTGGTTGCACTGCTGACATTTAGCCTTGAGGTAACACTGCGCTGCTTGGTGATCTCTTCCACATTTCCAGCACCACCTCCTTGTTTTAATCCAGGCCACTTTCTGCTCCTTTGTGAGTTTCTTAAACTCTAAACACTGATTGAAATAGTGCTGGACATTGTCACAAAAGAGGCAATACTTTTTGGGCATATCTGGTTTGTTTGTCTGGGACCGTACTGAAGAGGGACACTCCTTTGAAGGGGGGTCATGCCCAAGCAGGACAGTGGTGGTGTGTGCCGCAGACCTCTGCTTAGCCTTGGCACCTCTCTGATGGTCTAGTAATCTCTCTTGTGATGACCGGGAGTGATGATTCTGTACAGTGTCATCCTGAATACGAACTTCATATTCCAGCCATGCAGAAAAGTCCAACAACGTCGGGATGGGCGTACAAATGGGATTGATGAAGCGATTGAACTGTGCTCTCAGGTCATGTGGCAGTTTGGGTAACAGTGGTGAAATGTGTGATCCGCATTCCAGTTCCGTTCTCCCTTCCTTCCCCAGCTGATCCAGCATCCCAACTAAGGCCCTCACTTTCAATCCTCTGCTGTCACCGCTCTTGATGGCAGACTCATCCAGGACCTCAGTGATACGCTCCAGGGCCAATTCATGTGGCTGGCCATACAGTTCGGTCAGAAAGGCCATGGTCTGGCTGTATGGATACCTGTTACTGCTGTAGGAATCTGCAATCAGCAGGGCGTCTTCCAGCTTGAGATGGTCAACAAGGATCTGGAATTTGAAGCGCTCCGTGGCATCATCTGGCTGGCAGGATGTTGTCGAGTGCTATCTTTAATCGGGCAAACTGACGGGGATCATCATCTGTGAAGTATGGAGTGTGAGGCTTTGGTCCACGGTACAGAGTCTCATGACGTGGTGGAGAACGTGACTGACTGTAGCTTCTCCATTCCCTGCTTTCCACAGGTGACCGGTGAGGAAGAGTATACGGCTCAGTGTATTCTGGTGTATGGTCTGTAGCTGAGGGTGCACCAGCAACATAATTAGGCTTAATGTTCATCTTCCTGACGTGTTCAGTCAACCACTGACAAATGGAGGTTGAGGTGGCCTCTGCAGGAATGAGGCCTGAGCTGAAGCACTGACGGGGAAGATATGACACTGGTGGTGGTGGTGGAGGGAATGCTTCCTCATCACGATATGTGTGCAGTGAGGGAGATGACTCGGGCCATGGCACATTCCGTAGGTCGTCCTCTGGTTGACTAAATGGCTGCAGTGGGGTGGATACTACTGTGAGGAAAAGCCATCCTTATGCTGTAGAATTTGCAGCTCCGGCTCGAAAGACCATGTAATTGAGGGGTTGGATTTCTGAACACCAACACTTGACCTCAGTGATAATATCTGAATTAATCCTAGGCTGATTCAATGGGTGTAACTGTAAACTCCACAGGTTGTCCGGTTAGAACAGATGAATAATCCAACTGATCACACACACTCTCTTGACATGCCACTCATTTATCGTTCAAGTGTCTGTGTGTGTGGTTGCTACAAAAGAATAAGAAAAACAATGACAGGCATTATTATTATATATATTATAGTAATATATAATAATAAATGTAAACAATATAACATGAATACAAATGCAGAATTAACAGAACACAATGATAAAGGGCGAATGAAAACAAGTGAGGAAATTACTGTCCTCATAACGGTTAGGGAGTGTAAACAAAGGACACACTCTGAGACAGGCTCGCCTCCGTTTGGATTGCTGTGGTGCGTTCAGAGGGCGAGGTAAAGAATTGCACGACGCTCCCTTATAGACTCGTCGGCCATCGGTGCTGCTGCCATAATGTAAACAAACATGACCAAATAATGCTGGCGACACAGCGTTACACCTAATAACAAGCATGGCACCACCGGAGTCCACAAGCATCACGGAGAATAGCAGTAAAAGAATAACGATGAGTAAAATACATTTAGTAATATAAAGTATTTAAAACTATTTACGACTTTGTATGACAGCGCCATATTGTTATACATGAGAAGGTACGATATTATATTGATGCAGACTACCGCAGCAGAATAACACCACATACTCACATTCTCATGGACGCACAGGAATGAATAAATTCTGATGGTTAAAGAAGTCTGTATAAAGTCCAAAAAACGCCAGAGAGTGTGAAGTCTCTACCCTGGCTTGAATAAAGTCCAAAACACCACAGATTATGAAGTCTCTCCTCTGGCCTGAATGAAGTCCAAAATGCAGCAGTATGTGAAGCCTCTTTTCCGGTTCGGACCTGATGATTCACCTATATAGCTGCGGAGGTGATGGACTGGTGAGTCTTTTCATTGGTGCAGAGTGTGGATGGGATGCTGTTCACGTGAAGGCAATGCACAGACTTTGGGGCTGTGAATGTGAACTGTGGATGGGCTGAAAGAGGGGTGCCTAGAAACTGTTGAGGAGTGGGTGACCTTTTGAACAAATACTGTGACTTAGATTAATACAATAGAATGTCTCTGAGTTACATCGACAGCTACATGTGGTTATAGAAGGCATGGGAAAATATTAGTTTTTTTATAGCAGATCAAATGATGAAGTTAAAACAAAAATCCATGTTCAACAAAATGCCTATAGTAACAACAAAACTTACACTTAGACTCAAAGAGCTAGTGCAACACAAAGATGGTGTCATTATGCGACTCACAGAGTTGGGGAAGTTCAGATAGCAGATCTGACATGGCATGTCCTGTGCCGAAGATCTAGTGTTGATTGGAGGGCGGATCCGAGGCTTCTTACTGGGGTTAATGACATGACACTCAGAGAAAAGCTTGTCCAGATTACCATCAAAATACCTGGAGAAATTGAGACAAAAAGAGCAAAATCATTGTGTTACAACATGAGCTTGTTAGTTGACAAATTAAAAAGTGGCAAATAAAGAATGTACTTATATTTATTATACTTGTGCCAATGTACCAATATTCTTACCTTTCCATAAGCTTTTCTTTATCCCAGTTGAAGTGACTGAGAAGGATGCGCGTTATTGTTGCAGGATTCTAGAGGAACAGGAAATAGTTGGTCAGAAATAAACCTGAATTTTAAATTTAACTAGCTCATTAAAGAAAGGTCATAAATAGTATTCCCACAATTGATCTCTTATTAGAAGAAGAAGAGGAAGAACTCAGCCTTTATTCATCCCACAATGGGGAAATTTACATTTACATTAGAAGTTAAAATCTCTTATGGAACAACAAGTGGCTTCATGGTTCAGGCTTTCAGACGTGGATTAAACCTAATACTAGACCAGTAAGGCAAAGTGAAATAAAAGTCCTTTTATATAATTAAAAATAGTTGACAGTTCTCAATTAAATTTTATTTACTGTACACTGAAAACATGCTAGTGTACATCAGTGGGTATGGTACAAAAATTTCAGAAACACCTTTCATTTCAATTTCATTATCAATTATCCCAGGCATCACTGACTGTGACAGGACAGGTGGTTGTATATCAGAGGAAAGTGAAGATGGCTGTGAGAAAATTTCAGCAAGAATAACTTGCCAGTTTGGGCATACTGCAGTGATTGAAACCAAATGTGGTGATTCACTTTTGTCACAAAAACCTCCTATTTGACTGATACAAACACATCAAACTCGGTTTTGTTTGGAGTCCACCATTTCATCACATAAGTTTTGCATCTGTCCAATTTCTAGCTTTATCTACGCTCTGTCTGTGCAAATTTCCACTTGATTTGCATTTTTATTTGCAATGTGGATTTTGTAATGTCCATGATAGGACAACTCCATAGAAGTGCAACATACTGTAGAGCACTGCAGTATTAGTGATGACATGGCAAATACAGGTACAAAAAGACAGCGTTGTAAGAAATTATGACACATTACTTATGCACACTTCTCTTAACGTACACATTTGAAAGTGAACTTAGTTGATTTGTAAGGGGCTGGGCTACCAAGAGCTATCAGATTACCTTCAGTGCATCTGAATGAATGAATGAATTCCACTCTCAGTCTATGAGTCAATATAATAACGCACATATCAGTAATATATGCTTCTGCCAGTTTTGTGCTTTAGGAGCAATACAAATATAATATTTGATGCTAAAGTCTCAACTTAAGCCCAGTCTGAGTATATGAGCAGAGCAGAGCTGCTTTCAATAATCACTCAAGTCACTCTGGCTTTTCTGTTCGCTGCCTCCCATTTGTTCTCTGCTCACCATGGAGTTCAAGATTTGCCAAACTTAATGTTGTCCTGCAAATACTATGCAAGTTATACAATAGGAAGCGCAGTTAAATTCAGATTGATCATTGCAGCCGTGTCTGCACAAGTTGAAAAGTTTTCATCAGGAGCCAAACATATGTGGTTAACAAGAACTGGACTATCCAATCCCCCTTTTAAATGTCCAGAAATCAAAAAAGGAATCATGGTGTCATGCACACCTATACATGGGTGAATGTATTATCGCGCCTGCCCACTGCATTCAACACATCAGTGTGTACTAAGCATCACTATGGTTACAGGCATTCAGGGGTCTCCCTGGAATACCTGGGTATGATGATGATCAACAGAAGTAGTGAAAACATACATCATATACTGCACGCTAAAATTGGATGATTACATGCATTTTTACATCCCATGTTAAAAATAAGTAAAAATAAGTATAAGAGTACATGATGTTACAGTGCCATAGCTGCACTGTTAAAGGCAAAGCACTGGGGATTGTTCTCAATAATTACAAGATTAGATAAGAGAATTGTCTTACACACAATGCTTATTCACTCCATACTGGTCTAATTGGGGTAGGAATCACAAGGCAATTCATAACAACAGTATTAAAACAATGTGTTCAATGATGTGCTTGAAGATAATGAGTGCATCTCAATAAAAAAATCTGTTATGTTAAGAATCATATTTGTTTTACTGTTAGACAAGAAAACATTTCTCTATAAATGGTCAAATTTCCTCTAAAAAAATCTAATATGTAGTGCTTTTCAACCACAAATGCCAGACAAACAAACACAGGCAAAAGGCTGCCACAAAGCGCAACTGCAATTAAAGCTAGGTTTACCTCAAAAGAACCGATCATGAAGCTGATGCCAATTTATTAAGAATTCAATTTTACAGGGTGTAATTTGTGGTGCTGTTGAACTGTATTACATTACTGAGAAGTGTTCTTAACATTTGGTCTACCCACACCGGCAAAATATTAGAAACACTCCTCTACACTTTGTCCATCAGTGCTCATGCAGGCATTGCCTGTTGTCTCTTTCTGAAGTTTTCCACACAGTATTTAACAGTCTACAAACTCTCTTTGGATGACAAAAGCCCATCAGTCACCTGTAACACAACCCCTTAAGCATCTTGACGGGCCAAGCAAAACCAGTCGCTCTTAACATGTGAAAATGCAGTCACTGGAGACAGTTACAAGAAAAGCTAAGCTAAGTAAACCATCCCACTGTCAAATTCCTCACATTGATAACCCTAATTCAGAAAACAGATTCAGTTGTTTTCTCTGAAAAAGTATTTGTTTGTGCTGCAAAATCCTGAAAAATAAGTAGGCAGACTGAAATACTATTTTTAGAAGAATCACCATGTTAGTTGTCTCTGCTGTGGAAACAACTACCATGCGGCTGTATTGTATCCACAGTACTGATATTATGCCCATGTCGGTTTAAGGGCTTGATTACAATCAGTCATAAAACACACACTCAAAAAAAATACATACAACGCTATTACCAAAACACGTAAACGGTGACAGCTTTATGAAGACCCCTTTCCATTTTATTCTGCACCCAACTGTTTTCTGAAAGGAAATGGAGGCCTAAGTTCACGACAAGTCGCAAAGCTCCACTGAGTTTCCCCCTGATATTAATTTAAGACATAGCTGTTGCCAAATTATATTGTTAGTCCGTGAGATAAATCCCAACTGTTTTTGACGACGTGATGAAAACAGCTTATTAATGATAACGCAAGTAACCTAGCATGTAACTTGCTAACCAACTCGATGACCAAGCCTTTCGTCCAACATTTAAATAACGTCCATTTTCACGTTATTTTACACATTTTAGACACAGTGAGCCTCAACTGCTTTCGTTGTTAGGATCGCACCGTCGTCAAGGAGCAGCTGACCGTTACCTGGTTTCAATTCTAGACTTAAAAGACGTTATGCTTTTCCGGTGAAGCGCTAGGTTAACGGTTACAGTTGGCTAGTTAGCATCGTGCTAACTTGCGAGCTAACATTAGCTTAGCAAACGTTCCTGCCAACTTCTCAATTGGGACTGGGCTACTTCCTGGGATTAAAAAAAATCGCATAAAAATCAGTAATTAACCGCACACGTTTCACGCTGTCATGTGTTAATCACAAGTGCGACGCACATAACAGGAGTCTGAACTGAAACGACAAAAAGATTATTTTTCGTCTTGTGTTAAACGCACCACTGCTGTGAAACTGCCAACTTCCAGCAAGTAAACTACTCCTGCGAGGCTAACGGCTAAGCTAACGTCCAAGGCCTGTTTACTCTTCAGTCCAAGCTCCGGCTGAATAGAGCCCCGGTCTTTCCTGTCGCTGACATACCAGGGTACCCACCTGGATGACCTCGTTGACCTCCCTGATACACTCCACCATATGCTGGAGGATCTGCTCGGCAGTCAAAACCTCGAAGCGGTAGTCCTCCTCCTCCTCCTCGCCGGGACC
Source organism: Scortum barcoo (assembly GCA_023238725.1). Taxonomy (NCBI): domain Eukaryota; kingdom Metazoa; phylum Chordata; class Actinopteri; order Centrarchiformes; family Terapontidae; genus Scortum; species Scortum barcoo. The sequence goes on from CM041536.1 coordinate 13,017,890, forward strand.
ATGGCCGCCTCCGCCGGTCTCGCCGCACTCGTCTCGCTCCCCACCGGCCACCACGGGATCGACCAGCTCCACCTCTCCGAGCTCCAGGGTGTCGTCCTCGGGCTCCTCCTCGGCGCTATCCTCGCTACATTCCTCCTCTTCGTCGTCGTATTCATAGTTATAACCCTCGTCTGAGTCCATTCCTAGGGTGGTTATCAACTTGTGACAAGCACACCTAAAGGTCTACGGTGAGTGGAGTGACTGCGGAAAGATACGAAAACCAAAATTATCCGAGCCTGTTTTTCAGCTGCAGCGAAAATAACAACAAACCGTCGCCGCTGCTAAGCCAACAAAGAGACACGGCGTCACCAACTGACGACGGCCTTACGTCAGATGGGCTGTACAAGAAAATGGAAAAGAATAATTATTTTTAAATGACACACTTTTATTTTCACGGTAATATGTTTCGAAAAAATAACACACGCATAAAAAGAATTATTAAGAGTCTGATTTAAACTTTTTTAGCAAAAGTTCTTATCAAGTTAGAAAAACACTTCCTCCCCATAATAAAGTAGGCAAGACCAATGTTGAAGAAAGGAAATTACATACATTCATACATTCATGTATGTTAATATTGTATGTATATATGTACATTAGCATTAGTATGATTTGGACGTTGTTTATAATGTTTCGATTTTGTCAAATGCTTGCTTGCTTGTAACGTGTCGCAAATTCAATCAGTCACTCCTTGCGCGTCTTATTTTTGTACTTTATGGCAGCTTATCTGTGTTTTATCTCCACTCTAACTGCAGGGCAGGTCAGTTACCCCTGGATGTAAAATATCTGTTTAGAATAGAGTAACTATGAACCTCAAAACAAAATATATAAACTGTCCTGACTGGCTACTTCTAATAACTATGGCACCTGACAAGCTGTGTCTTCATATACTGATTTTAAAAACACAAAGAAACACCCACACCTTTTAGCCTGAGTCACGTGACTCAAAAGCACCTGACTAACAGCTCGTCACAGTCACCGTGGTTGACCGGAGAGATATGGAAGTCATGTATACGGTTCGATCTGGGCGTCCTAATTTTTATTTGCTAATATTAGTTGTCCTCCAGTTTGGCCTGCACTCAGTAGAAGGAGTGTGGCCGTTGCCGCAGACTTTCACCTCCTCCCCGGAGCGGTACCCGCTGGACCCGCAGGCTTTCTACTTCAGCTACGGAAGACGATCAGCCGCACGGGAGGGCTGCTCTGTTCTCGATTCTGCATTCAAGAGATATTTTCCTCTCATTTTCCCAGACTACACTTTTGGTTGGTGATCAAGGCGAGATGGAATTAAAACTACAGTAACACTAAAGGACTTCAATCTTCGATCAATTTGAAAAGTATTTTTTATTATTATTGAGTGCACACCCTGGCCTTTAAAATTTTAGTGTAAACAGCGTGTAAGACTGCAGTATGAATGGACAGCAATGTAGAGAAAAGTGCCAGCTGGTTTTGTTTTGAATGTTCTGTTTGTCATGTTGGCTTTTAAAGTAGATCAATGGGCTTTGTAGAGACAGCAGTTCATCATTCAGGCAGTATAGTCCTACCTACTCTACAAACCCACAATGGCGATGAACTGGAGCAGCACAGCATCATGTTTTCAAAAAAAAGGAAAAAAAATGCTATAGGTTACTGAGTTATAATTGTAACTTTCTCAGAATGAAAATGCACATGTCATGTATGCACTTCTTAAAAACTTTAACCCAGCAACTTGTGATATAATGATTTCTCTTTCATGACCAACAGCAAATGGCGTTCTGCAATTCAGTCAGGAGAAACCATTTAATGTTGAGATCAGTGTTGACAATGGTGACTGTGATGGTTACCCAAATGAGGATTCCTCTGAGAGATGTAAGTATCAAGATGTGGCTAACCCTGAGTCGCTGTGACACAATGGCAACATCCTACGAGCAGAGTTTGATGCGTTGTCTAACTTGCTCCTATTTGTGTTTCTAGACAGTCTGAGCGTCTCTGCAGGACATGCAGCTCTGAATGCGGACACCGTGTGGGGGGCTGTGAGGGGTGATTATAGCCAATGCATTTTTAATGAACACGTGTAAACAAAATGATATAACGTGTGAGCAAAAGTACAAAATTTACCAAACACTTCAGCCATTCGCTACAGTTGGCAAAAAAGGCTCGCTAGTGCCAAAGCCTGTTTAGTGACTTGCACCAGAATTCTCATGCCACTCAACTGTATCTCACTGTGTATATATATATGTGTGGATTAAAATGTTTACTGATTATATACTATATATCCTCTGATGGAGTACAGGTCTGGAAACCTTCAGTCAGCTGGTGTATCAAGATGATTTTGGCTCAGTAAGTGGGGTTTTTTATTTATTTATTTTTTCCAAATGTGTACAGCCTCTGAAATCATTGGTTGGATTTTCTGTTGTGTTTTTTTTTTTTTAGTACTTCGTGAACAAGACTGAAATTGAAGACTTCCCCCGGTTTCAGTTCAGGGCAATTTTGTTGGACACTTCACGTCACTATTTACCGGTTCAGGTCATCCTAAAAACTCTGGTAATAATCAGATGGAGTAATCTGAACTTCAGCCTTCTGTCTCATTGATCACACTTGTCATGAGTGGCATTAACATTTTTCTTTATTCTTAGGATGCAATGGCCTACAGTAAATTCAATGTTTTTCATTGGCACATCGTTGATGACCCATCCTTCCCATATCAGAGCCTCACCTTTCCAGACCTTTCAAGTAAGGTATGTCATGCAGATGAAAAGAGGAAATGATTAAGTCCCTCAAGTCGTGCACCAGGACTGTGGACGTGCATCATTATTTGTCTTGCAAAAGAAATGTCTACATTTTAGGAGATGAAACCTCAAATGTTAAATTACCCTAGATTTTTAACTAGGCCTGCAGCATGTGAATTCCTGAGGCAGGAAAGCACTGAAAATATGCATCCATCCTGAACAATGGGTTTTGGCTCTGATTCAGGGGGCTTTCCATCCGATGACTCACATCTACACACAGTCAGATGTGAGAAGGGTGATCTCACATGCCAGGCTGCGGGGAATAAGGGTCCTTCCTGAGTTTGATTCACCTGGTCACACCAAATCGTGGGGAAAAGGTACAGTTAAAAAGACAAATTAACCACATTTACTCCACAACAACTGTTTTATTCAAGTGTTTTGAGGTCATAAGATCTCCAGCATATAAAGTGCTTGGCAGTATGCGTGGTTTGGTTCAGCAAGAATCATGTCTGCCAAATCTGCAAGTCAAGACTATAAATGGCAACAACACATGTACTGAATCTTGAGCTTAACTCATTTCTTATTTGGAGGACTCTTATGGCTACATCAGTGGCAACAAATGCCTTGATTCAACTGACAATGCACGACATGAAACAAAATGCTGGGCTAAATCTGACTGAACATTCATTCCACAGGACAGCCTGACCTGTTGACTCCCTGCTACAAGGGGGGGACCCCTTCAGGTACTTTTGGTCCTGTTAACCCGGCATTACCCTCCACCTACCAGTTCATGGCAAGACTATTTAAGGAAGCATCATCTGTGTTTCCTGATTCCTATATCCACTTAGGAGGAGATGAGGTTGACTTCACCTGCTGGTAGGCTGAAATGTGACAGATGCTTTAAATTCCTGCTGACTGTTAATGACTTCAACCAGGATTTCATGATTTTGATCACTATTGTCTGTTATTCTCACTCAACTGAACTTTAAATGAAGTAACTTTCTTTGTGAAAAATGCACCCCGGCAATCAGCGAAATTACATAAAGAGAAATGAGCCCAGCTGCTTTTTTCCATAGGCGATCCAACCCTGACGTCCGAGCATTCATGCAGAAGATGGGCTTTGGAGCAGATTTCACCAAACTGGAAGCATTCTACATGGAGAAGTAGGTTGTAAAGGGTTACATATAATATAGAAAGTTTCGGTGAATACATTAATCATTACATTATTGCTACAAAAGTCATTAATGTCTCTGTTGCCAGCATTATGAATATCACTTCATCTCTCAAAAAGACCTCTATCGTGTGGCAAGATGTGTTTGACTACCATGAACGAGTAAGTAACAAATAGTTTTTACACATAAGTGATAATTGAAAACCACCATCTTTAGTCTACACAAGTAAAGTTTAATTTTTAACATTACAGTAGTTTGTCCTGCTGCAAACATCTAAAAAAGGATGTTGTGTTAGTACCTGTTATGATTTATTTTCTGAACATTTATTTCTGCTATCACATACTAGTACTCAAATGGGACCGGGAAATCTCCATTTTTTTAAGTTCCTGCTGACTGTTAATGATTCAACAATTCAACATAGGGAAGTAGTTGTCACATTTTAAGTCTAATTATGGCTAAATTAAATTAGATTAAACAAGTTATGTAGTTATCTGCATCCTTGATCAAATGTGTTCAATATCTTGGGTGTATGTTTTTTGGATAATGATATGATATTGACCTCAGCAGGTTTAGTGGTTTGAACCAACTGACCAACAATTTTTAAGCCAATATATCATACAACCAGTTGCTGTAAGTCTAATAGTTTATAGCATTGTGTTGCAGCGCAGCTCTCTATCAGTGGTGGAGGTATGGAGGGAGGGCTGTTACCTGTGTGAAGTGCGCAAGGTGGCTAAAGCAGGGCTGAAAGTGATTCTGGCCTCTCCATGGTATCTGGACCAGCCAGGACCCACACACAATTGGGCCAAGTACTACACTGTGTGGCCCCTCGCTTTCAAGGGTCAGGAAAGAACCTGTGTGCTGTGCCTAGTTTAAGTTACACTGTCTGCTGTGGGTTTTGTCACTGATGATGATTTGTCCGTAACACTTGACTTCCTGTGAAATATAGGACATGAAGTATCTGGCCAAACCTTTTTGACAATTAATGCAACACAAAACGTTCTTTTTGTAGCCATACCACTAGGTGGCACTACACACTTGGACTTTTGTCAAAGCGTCATGTTCTGAGTCCCAACTCCATACATTGCACAGTACATACTGTATTGCAACATGTATCGTGCACCAATTTTCTTAGGATTGAAATCAATGTACTTTTGAAATACAAACACAATACACAAATTAGAATGAGTCTGTATGGAATTGGGACACAACTACAGAGAGGTGTGATTGCTGTAATACAAACTCACAGTGCTGTGTGATGTACATCCCCATGGCTAACCTGCACACTCATCCCCAAAAAATAGTAGTATAAACATATTGACATTGACAGCTCTTTTTCAAAGCCCCATTGCATCAAATTATGAAAGCAAAAGCCCAGCAAACAATGTGCCTCAAGATGAGTTACTAAATATTCCCACTAATAAGTAACATGCAGCCCAAAAATGTTGTCAGCTCTTAAAGATGAATACTGTTCCAAATTCAACCTGCAGGTGATCTTTTACAGGTTTCCACCACTATTTCCATTGGAAAAAAAAACAGGTAGCAGAAAAATAAATGTCTTGTCCATCAGGAAATTTGATTTTAGTGAAAATATACAATTTAAGATTGTAGATGTTAAGTAGGACGTCTAATAGTCAAATTGCCAATTACAGATTTACATTAATATGTTCTCTGCAGTATGGCAATAAAGAGGCTGTAACTGTACTTGGTTAGTCGCACTGCTAACTGCACACAGCCTGTGCAGATGGTGATATTTGGGAGAAACAATATTCTGATAAGGCTTTTAGTTTATTAAACTTTCATGTTAGTATTCATTCATTTATTGTTACACAACACGGGCTGTGCAACAAAATACAAGCTATAGTCCTCTGTTACACACAAAAAAAGGAAAACTATTATTTATGGTATGGTAAGTATCCACTAGTACAGTAGTGGATACTTCTGTAGCGCTCTCCTGATGCCAGCAGGATAAACAGCAGGGTAGTTACAGCATAAGTTTTTGGAAGACCATGCTTTTGCAGCAAAAGAACAAATTTCAAGAATCCACCTGAGGTTCACATGCAGAGATACAGCAGGCAGTCAAGCCAATAGCAATTTGGCACCGAAGGCCAAGGCAGCATGTTGTTTGTCGCCCTGCTCAGATTCCTAAGGACACAGTGCTGCACATCTGGAAGGGCGTTCAAGCTCAGTATCGGGAAGAGCTCAGCAGGATCACCAAAGCTGGCATGCGGGTCCTGCTGGCTGCTCCATGGTACATCAACCACATTTCCTATGGCCAGGATTGGCGCAACTACTACACTGTGCAGCCACAGAACTTTTCTGGTGTGTGCATCACATACTATTATAACTGGAATCAGTTACGTGCTGGTGGCGGGAACAGCCATTTACAGAGGCCTATTTAAATAATGATTGAAGTGGTGAAGTGTGATAAATTGTGAAGTGAAAATTCTGATTGTAAACCGAATACCAGCTAGCCATCATTTATTGAAAGCGTGTTATTAAAGAAACACTTTTCACCATCCCCTCACAGGTACTGAGGAACAGAAGAAGCTGGTGATAGGGGGTGAGGTCTGCATGTGGGGAGAATATGTTGATGCCACCAATCTCACTCCACGTCTCTGGTACGAGCTTAAAAAGACGCTAAAATCACCAAACTAGTCAATGTTCATATTGTAAATGCAGCAACACTTGCATTAAATCATTCACAATAAACCCCCGTTGCGCCCAAAATTGCAGGCCAAGGGCAAGGGCGAGTGCTGCAGCAGAGAGACTGTGGAGTGATGAGAAGCAGACCTCCAGTGTGGACAAGGCATTTCCACGTTTGCAGGACTTTCGCTGCAAGCTTCTGAGGTAGTTAAGCTTTTCTATCCAGAAACTTAAAAGAACCTACTGTAGTATTGGTAACCCCTCAACAAGACTTTGGTTTATTACATACTGATGTTTCTGTTTCTCTTTTCCCTTAAGGCGCGGCATTCAAGCAGAGCCTCTGTATGTTGGACACTGCAAACATGAGTACCAAGGTATCTGAAGATGCTGGATTAAAATGAATCTTTCTGGAGAATGTTTGAAGAAAGGAAGATCATAGTTGCCTTTTTATCTGATTCTGAAAAAAATATTGTGTGGGATTTGAAATGGTGCGTTGATAACTAATTTTTTTCTTCAGTGAAGTATTTGTCCACGAATATGGTTTCTCAGGGATTTGTCTTTTTACCTACATTTTCTTATTCTCATTTTTTGTAAGTACTATTTGAACAATCCACTTTATTTAACATTTTGCAAATGTAGCAGTCACAGTAAAGAAATGGTTGCAAAAACTTCTCTTGGAGGGAAATCAAAGTGCTGCACTGCGACATTATTGTGAAAAATAAAAGTATAGATCTGCACAATTTAAATATTTACACTGGCAGTATGCTGTATCTTATAGTCTTGCACTGAAATATAATAAAGTGATCTTAGTGTGAAGACATTGTCTCTGCTTTTTTTTTTCTTCAAAATAGCTGCTCCCGTAGAACTCTCACTTAAAATATATTATTTGTCCCCACAGAAACGATAAGAGAGTTTGCCAGTCTAGTCGTAGCACTAACAAAATACATAAAAACAGTAACAGCCTTTGACACACATTGGAAGTTTAGATTTTACAGGTTGTTTTTCAAATCCAAGTAAGCATGGCAAGAATATATACAGTACACTCCACACAGCTCACTCAACTAATGTGAGATTAATTTTAGTTATATATAACTAAATGAAAAAATGCCACTTTGTCTGTATAAATGTATCACCATATGACACCCTATATTAATGGTTTAAATAAGGAACTCTGCATAAAAACCTGAGGAAAACTAAGGAGAGAACTCAGGAGGAAAGAAGAAGGATCCCTCCTGCAATAGTTATATATGTACAAACAAAATGACAATAGTAGAATTGTAATGTAAGAAACAGTACTATAATACTACTAATAGTAACATTATTATTGAGTGTAAAAAGTTCAAGAATGTCAGGAAGATAAAAAGCAGTCTGAGATTAAAAAAAGGCCTATTAAAGCTGATAGACCCTCAACTACAATCTCCTTTGTACCTTAAAGACCTTGAAACATGATGGTCTGCACATTCACACACAAGGTGAAATCACAGACAATGCTATCCGAGAACCGATATTAACAAAGATTGAGTAAAAACAGATGACCTGGATTAGAGATTATTGGATGGGGAAAGGAAAGCAGTGTGGTGCAGTGGCTAGCACTGTTGCCTCATGGCAAGAGGGCTCTGGGTTTGGGTATTAATGGATGGATAGATGTCAGAAGTCAGATGCCATATACTAAACTGACATAACTGAATTACAAAAAAGAAAGGAGAAGAAAGGTCAGATGAAAAGAAACAGTCAAATGCAGATGTGTCTCTGAAAAATACTTACTGTTTATAAAGTTAAGTGGTGGATTTGCATCAGAAGGATGCTCTTAAAAGGCTTGCAGGTGTCTTAACTGTGTCAGTGAAAAAAGTACAAAAGCAAATATGCAATAAATACTGATTAAGACACCAACCTTGAGTGAACAAGGCACAACATGCATATATCTTTTACGTTTGGTAAAATTGCAGGTGCTCTTGGAAATAATTTGCACAAGATGGATGCTCTTCCAAGGCTTACACAAGTGCTGACAGTGACAATTAAAATGAAAAAAATAAATTATTAAAAGAGTACAACAACAAAGAGTGAATAAACTATTTCTACAAACCCTTTAAGTTTGGGAAATTTGGAAACTTCCTTGGGATAATGTGCACAAAACAGACATTCCTAGGCTTGCAAGTGTCTTGTTGGTGATAGTAAAAAATATAACAGAAAAATCCTTAATACAACTCATTGTCTAGAAGACAAGGAACAACTTCCAATTTTCCTGACAGTGAAAACAGCAAAAGGACAACATAAAAAAGGAAATACATGATTAGCATGACACCACCCTATGGCTTGCAAGGAACAACTTACACAAACCCTTTAAGTTTGGTAGATTTGAAAGTACCCATGGGAAAATGTTCACCAGAGGGAACCTCTTCCAAGGTTTACAGGTGTCTTTTACATTGGCAATGAATAAAGTAAAACAATAGAAAATGACACACCTTTCACAAACACTTCAATGAAGGCAGCTTGCAGGTGTCTGGACAGTGATAATAACACAAAATATGAGGGAAAAATAATTAATACAGATTTCAAGAATTTATTGTCATTACACAACAATACAACAATTTACATCAGCAATCATTGGTAATGAAAATTCTTAAATCCCAGGCTCCCCAAACAATGCTAAAAAATATTAACAAGAATAGAAACACTAAAAAAAAGGAGAAAAGAAATAAAAAATTATTATAATATATATATATATATATATATATATATATATATATATATATATATATATATATATATATATATATATATATATAATAATTATTGTGTGGTCATTAGTTGATGGATACATAAAGAAACTTATTTTTTCACTGATAATGTTTTGAGCAGATCAAGGGAAACCAAACCGGGTCCAAATTAACAATGGATATGACCTAGAAGATGTTATTACTGTACTGTAATGCACCTATAAATGTTCCAGTCTCACACACATCATCTCTGACTCACCAGCTCTCAGCTATTAGTGTACTCAGCTCTGATCACCTACAGTGCCTGTGACCACACTTTCATGACACAGTCTCCCTCTACAGACCAACCCAGGATTGAGAATGTTGATCAGGCTGTTGTGCAGTAAAAGTGGTTACAGGTAAAGCAAGACTCACCATTCTGTGCATCCTGACAAATACAGAAAATCTGTAATACCAAACCTGAAGCTGTAGTCACCTTATTACTTAAGCTTCACAGGGCACCCCCAATATTTGCCCAGTTTCCTTTGACTAGGACAAGGACTGTTTAAACAAGAAGGCCTTCATCACCTTCACATCATTGCTATTTAATAAACAACATCATCTTGAATTGTGACTGGCAACATGGAGCCTTCTGGGGCTCACAGCAAACTGTGAGGGACCTGTTTCTCTCCTGTGACTTATATAAATGAGTAAATGGATTTAGACAGGGAAATATGCAATGTCTGAGAAGTTAGTTTTAGTTTGGTGTGGGCATTAACATGACCTCTAAGGGCTTCTAGTTGGTCTTTTAGATTCTAAAGTTAGTGTTAACTTTATTCTTTTGCTATCACTGGGAGTACACTCCTGAAAATGCCACATTATTTTAAACTCTCCTTTTAATATTTATTTCGAACATCGTAAAACTGTGCAAAAGAACAAAAACACAAACAAACAAAAGCTACATGGACGGTATTTTGAGAAAATTATCCAATTAACTTTAAGAAAAGTAAAACGTTAAAAAATTTGAAGGAACGTAATCATGCCAGTGTCCATTTATAATTTCTATTTTTTCTATTTCTAAGTTTCTAGTAATTTATTTGAAATGTTAATCTATGCCAAAGAGTATGCACTTTTATTCAGAGGACATTGCAAAATAAGCTTCTCAGTTCCTTCAATAAAAAAGTTTACTGTTGTTAATTTACCTGTTGAACTGAGCGGACACGACTTTGATATGGAGAAAGGCAACTGATTTTCTTATTGTGTGGATTACAGAAGTGGCAGCAGATGGCAAGGCGGGGCAATCCCTGGGAGCAATAGCGCTGACACCTCAATCCTTCTACTTCATCTGACTTGGGGGGACCACAGGAAATGCTGAACTGAACCTAACAAAGCTTAACCACACAAGCTCGGTTCACCATTCTCTGCAGCAAACAGGTGAACACGCTGAGTGCAGTGTAACTGAAGCTTATGCCGTTGCAACAGGGCGGGTGATTACCCTGTTAGGGACATTTTACTGCCTTTGTTCATTTGAAATTTTTAACTTTAGGTTTCTGCAAAAACTTTTTTTTAATGAAAATTTTGTCCGTTTTTTTCTGTTATTTAATGCCAAATGTTGCTTTAGTTATTGCTATTGTTTTATTCTAGTCCTAAAACTAGATTGCATTAGGGTAACGACTTCAAAGCCCATAATTAAATAAAATAAAATGGAAAACATGATAAATTCTGACATATTTTATGTCTTAGCCAAAGCACCACTCCCTGTGAATAAAGAGGACCAGGAGGCAACAACTTTAAAAGTTAATCTCACTCTTTGACAATAGCTGACATTCAAGGAGATTATATCAAAAAGCTGCTTAGACTGACTGAAGATTTGTGAACTAGCATTCAAGGGCATCCTCTGAAGGACAATAAAATTATGTCTGGCACATGTGTGTCTGCTGAGGTGTATGTGGTGCTTGGTGCACTGCAACTGACGGTGGAAAGTCATCATAAATGTTTCCACTAAATACATAATCATCCAGTTGGCTAATGGCAGCGGGCTGCTAAAGATTGGCTGCATCTGCACAACAATCACAGGACTGAGGAGTGAAGAAACATGACAGTTATCCCTGCCAGGCAAAACCTCAAAGCAGGTCTTTGCTGATGGCGGCAGAATCTGATCTGTGCCAACAACTTGTCGGTCAGGCATCCTAAAAAAGACAGATGGGGCTATTACATGTGTCACTATGATGGAAATCTCTGAAGTTATACTTTGTTTGTGTGTATAACTCATTAAGGTGATATTTGGTGTAAAGAGCCTTATCAGTGATCACAAACAAACGTCACAAACTTTAATATTTTAAATGGTCTGAAACATCAAACCTATCAATTTACTCAAATATAACATTTGAGCATGCACCTTACATGTACCTTGTTCTTGTCTACTAGTCTGAAGACCAAGATAATCAGCTCACCCCTGACATGTGATCTAATCTAATATGGAACTTCAGATTACCATGCTCAGGACTGCTTAGGTCAGTGTAATTGTGTATTTTAGGCTTAACCACAGTGTCGGTTTTGAGTGTAAATTTATACTGCAACCACACATGTAGTGCAATATAAATATGTCAAGCTACAGTCCAGTCTGTCTGTCTAGTGTGCATAGACATCCCAAGCTTTACTTATTATCCATCCATCCATCCATCCATCCATCCATCCATCCATCCATCCATCCATCCATCATCTTCTAAACCTGCTTATCCTGAGCACACACAGGGTCGCAGGGGTGCTGGAGCCTGTCCCAGCTATCTTGGGCACGAGAGAGGCAGGGTACACCCTGGACTGGACGCCAGTCAGTCGCAGGGCTGACATTGAAGGACAGACAACGAACGATTCACACTCACATTCACACCTAGGGGCAATTTAGAGTTGTCAATTAACCTACTTTACTTTACTTATTATGCATGTACCATATTATTAACACCACATTTCTCTTCACTAGCTGTCTGACTGAGCACATATTCCAGTTTTATACAGTTTCTTGCAAACAAAATTAGTTGGAAAGTGAAATCAGGTCAAAAGTAGTTATTGATACTAGTTTTGAACTTTTAACTGGTTTTCCATCCAGTCATCGGTCAAGCTTCCAGGACTGTTGTGTATTTATATATAAAGTTCATTTGCCTTTGGCACCTATGCCAGTCAAATTGTTGTTTTTTGAATACAATGCAAAGCAAGAAAAGTTTGCATATCATCTTTAAAAAAGTGCTTTACATCAGAATGAATGCAAAGTAATTTAAAGCACTTTACTTGAAGCATACAAATACATTACTACAACTTTAAACAAAATGTACAAACCAGCACAAGGATCTAATCTATCAGAGGGACAGGAAAAGTTTGATAAATAGAATATAGTTTATTTTAAGTTGGTTTCTCTTAGTAGTAGGTTATATTCTCTTAGTAGTAGTTCTCTTAGTACAGTATAAAAGAGTATATGTTCTGTTGCACCTGCAGTAAATTTTTCAAAAAGTAATAGCCTACCGTATTACTAAAGTGCATGATATATAACAATTGCTGCATACCATAATTATGTATATATATATATATATACACCTACAGAATTGCAACTATTGGAGCCTTTGAGACCCTAAATTTTTTGCCTCTGTTTCAGGATTATAAAACTGATTCAGAAAACAGGTTCTGAGTTCAAATGGCTGCGTGCACATCCCCCGTAGACTCTGCTTGTTTGTAATCCTTTTACACGCCAGTTTAGGCCAACAGAGAAGACTCTGTTTTCAATACTTCGCTTTTCCTGCAATCAAGAGTGACTTAATAAGGATTACAGGCATGATAGAAAGAATCTGTGGTCACAGCAGACAGTCACATAAGTATCTTTAGCGTCGTGTTACTTTTGATCTGATTAAAGAGCTGAACTAGATGTTATTAGCTGTATGCAAAAATGACTACAGCCATCTTTCAAGCTTTATAGAAAACAGCTACATTTCTCTGTGGCCATCTACTGTGTAACACCTGAAGGTGAAAGGAAGTGAGAAAATGAATGATTTATACACTTGTAATAACAGTAAATTGAACTTGGGTCACTAATTACGCAGACAGAGGCTCTGGAGAGCAGTCACCATATGGCAGATGAATGGAATTAAGGGTCCCACTTGCTGCTGCTCTTTCAATCTCTGCACTAATTGTTTTTCTTCTCATCACCCCCTTTCGTGATCCCCCTCCAAAGAGGAGAGCACATTTCATGTAAGGTTAAGCTCCTTTGCTGATTTGGGGTGGCTGTATTCTCCTGAAGCCATTAGTGTCATTGACAGGTCCAATATGTCACAGAGAGAATGTCTTAACTGTGGCGTGAGTCTACCCTGTTAGCCTCACTACCTTTTTAACAGGAGTGTGGGGAACATATGACACACAATGCAATCTTTTGTTATAGCCTCTTGTTGATTACAACTTCAGTTCAATACTGGATGATTTTAGCCAGCATCACCAGATTAACAATAGGCTGGATAACATGCATGTGAAGCAGCACCGCTTGTATACATATCTTTCTTTAGCTTTTCTTGCTATATTAATTCATGTTAATACAAAATACACACGTCATGTCATTCTATGTACTGCCACTTGGGCAGTACTTGGACTTGGACTCACTTGCATTCAAAGAAATAGCAAACTGGGAGGCTCCCTGTGTAGCTTTTTGTTAGATAACAATTAAATTATGCAACAGAGTAATAATAGTCTATAGTCTAGACTACTTTGCAGAATCTAGTGACAAGTAAAAACAAGTCCTTGTGGATCACTGTAGTAACAGTGCTCCTATAATGGTAGCAAAATGTGAAAATATTTTGTATTTATATTACAGATGCCACAACATGTTGTTTATTTAATCTGCTTTGGAATAAGATTACTTTGTGGGACACCTCTGGATAACTGCATGATGCAGAATTATTACAGCAACAATGAAATGGTAAATGAAACGTGAGGAAACAAGGTTACATGATTATACACTAGCCCACTGAATGGCATGTGTGAAGGAACTCTGCATAAAATACACAAAAATAAGAATTTATTCATTTGTCTGGGAAAGATGCAACAAGTGAACTAAGAATCATTTAAACAAGAATGTTGATGACAGTGATAATCCAGAAAAACTGGTGACCTTTACTCTGCAGCAGAAGTAGTGGGAAATAAGTCAAATATGTTATTTTCCTTTTCTGTGTCTGCGTTTACCTTTGTTGGATACGCTTATGCCTGTAAGTGGTGTGACTGATTGATTTACCCTTATAGACAGTAAAGATTAAGAGGATGACAAGTCAGCACTTGCTTACACAGCGACATGTGCTAATCTCCTTGTGTTCCTTCAGAAAGCCCCCAGACGACAGACTCACACACTCATTCAGGCAGAGAAGCAGAAAGAAGAAGACAAGTGGTATATTAACTCCTCTGCAGAAAGGACAACAGCACTGGATCAACATCATCGAGCACTCTTGGAGTAACTCTTTGTTGACCTCTGAAGAAATTATGCTTTAACCATCTTTTGAATTTTGGGGGAACTACCAAGTGTCAGCATGTGAGAAAATGGTTTGAATCAGTCAGACAGCCACTAGAAAAACACTCAATACAGAAAAGGGAATTAACTTGGAGCGTAATTGGGATTTGTCAACAAAAATCAATTTTAGACAACAGAACACATGTCAAAATGGAAGACCACTTGACCAAAATGAACATGTTTTCTTCTGACCAGTCTAACGACTTCACAGATGGAGCTGATGCAGGTGGGCCAGTAATTGTTGTAATATAAAAGATATTTTTAAAAAGAGGAACTTTGCAGTAAAAAGCAAAATCAAACAATGTTTTTCTGTCTGTTATATAATGTTGTCCATAGCATTCTCATTTTGTTGTATAATCAATAAAAAAAAAGAAATAGAATCAAAAAGCAGATTTAATTGATTTAATGAAAAACCTCTCTGTGCAATGAAGTCTTTTGCTGATGCTTTAAAGTGTTTAAAATAAAGTTATATATTTCTGCTATCTCTTCTCTACAGAAAAAAGTTCAGTCCAAGGTAAAGCCCTTGGCCTTCTTTGTAAAGTATGTTCTGATTCAAGCAGCGGTAAACACTACGGCATCTATGCCTGCAATGGCTGCAGTGGCTTCTTCAAGCGCAGTGTGAGACGAAGACTCATCTACAGGTGAGCAAAATGTTATCTCACAGGGGCAGTCAAGATTATTATGCATATATTGGAGAAATACAATTTGCATAATAAGGTATTTTTTTGTACTTCAAAAGTTGTTGAAAATATCTATGTATTTTTTTGTCAATATCACAGGTGTCAGGCTGGAACTGGGAGGTGCCCTGTTGACAAGGCTCATCGGAACCACTGCCAAGCTTGTCGACTGAAGAAGTGTCTCCAAGCTGGCATGAACAAAGATGGTGAGAAACTTGATATAACTTGACTGTGTTGAGTCAATTGTCTGTGCAAAGGTCATTTTTATCATATACAAATCACCAACTGACTGTTCAGATTATATATTATTCATTTGTCCCATCTGCAGCCGTGCAGAATGAGCGACAACCCCGAAGCACAGCGCATGTCAGCCTCGACTCCATAAGCATGGACATGAAGACGAAGAAGGAGCACCTAGCCACCACACGGGAACTCACCTGCTCTGCCACCTACTCATCAGTCATCTGTAGGCCTCTGGTCACTTCATCGGTCACCACCTCTGCCACCACACAGCCCTGCAGCAACCCCAATAACAATCACCGCTTTATGGTCAGCCTGCTGACTGCAGAGACCTGTACAAAACTGGAGCCAGAGGATGGTAAGATCATATGAAGTTAGAAGTTAAATTAAAGTTAAGTTAGTTTAGTTTAAGTTAGTTAAGTGCACACACCAAGTACCTACTTATAGTGGACAAAATAGTTTGAACATACAATTTATGGTTTGATTTTGCTAGTGATGTTGATGAACAGTGGGGCTGGCCTTAAAGGGGGCTATAATAGGCCACAGGAATTTGTGATATTGTATTCTTAATTGTAATGGTGCATTTACAACAATATTGTGCTCCCTTTAGTCTAACATTAGTGTGACTCTCTTTTTCTGTTGTGCAGTGGAGGAGAATATTGATGTGACGACCAATGATTCAGAGAGATGTCAGAGTCCCTCTGACTGTCGTATGTTCCCATACACTTCCAGCTGTTCTGAGAATATATACGAGGCATCGGCACGGCTCCTCTTCATGTCTGTCAAGTGGGCAAAAAATCTGCCAGTTTTTGCTCACTTGCCATTTCGAGACCAGGTGAGACTGACTGAAATAAGGTTCTTTTTCTATTTTGACCGAAACACTTTACGCGAACACAGATCGCCTGAAGACTGATAACATCTATTTATGTGACGTCCTCAGGTGATTCTCCTCGAAGAAGCTTGGAGTGAGATGTTCCTCTTGTGTGCCATCCAGTGGTCCCTGCCCATGGACAGCTGTCCTCTTCTGTCTCTGCCAGATCCTTCTCCCACACAGCAGGCCAAGATTAGTCTCCCCACAGCTGACCTGCGCATCCTGGAAGAGGTCTTTAATCGCTTCAAGGCCCTGGCTGTTGACCCCACTGAGTTTGCCTGCCTGAAAGCCATTGTACTGTTCAAGCCAGGTAATGAGTTGTTCCTTCAGCATTATATATTTGTTGTGAAAGGGACATTGTGGCTAATGTCCACTGTTTGACTCACAGAGACTTGTAGCCTCAAAGACCCTGAGCAGGTGGAGAATCTGCAGGATCAATCACAAGTGCTGCTAGGTCAGCACATCCAATCAGTGTACCCCAATCAGAGTGCCAGGTAAGCCAGACTTAATCTTAAATAATCTTAAAACCAAGTTGTCTTTGAAGTTTGTCATGTAAAGCCTGAATAGAAACAAAAACTTCACTCCCATTTGTTCTTGTCTATTAAGGTTTGGGAGACTGTTACTTCTGCTGCCGACCCTCCACTTTGTGAGCTCGGAGAAAATAGAGCAGCTGTTCTTCCACAGGACCATCGGCAGCACACCCATGGAGAAGCTGCTGTGCGACATGTTCAAAAACTAAACAGGCACTGATGGAGGACAAACGACTCCTCTCAGGACAGCACAACGACCCAGCCCTCAAGCAATGTGTTTTCATGGCTTCTTTAAAATTGAACATAATAGCCCATTTTTACAGAGGACATTTTAAATATCACATTATGAAAATGTAAATAATAAGATTAAGCTTTAGCTGCTTAAGTTTCAGTGTCCTGCTATTGTTTATGCTGGCTGATTGACACATGATCAAGGCTTACTGGGATGCTTAAATGGAATGGAAACATTGTTAAAGCAGTTCGTAACGCCTCTGCTTTTCCGACTATAAGTCAGAATATCCGTAGCAAAAAACCCATTAATGTTCATGGCATTGTAATTAAATAAGCATACAGCATGTAAATGTTACTCATTTTGTTACAATGTTGTTATAAAGGAACAGTAAAATATTTTGTATTGTACTTAGTTTCAAGGAAAATCATTGTTATTATAATATGTGAAGTGTTTTAAATGTGAATTTGAAGTATTTGTCTTAAATAAATATGGGAGTTTTGTATTTGTTGTATTTGTCATACCACAAGACATATTACAAACAAGATAACTTAAAGAACAGACAAACATACATATATATGGACACACGCATCTATTAGATATTAGGGATGTGTCCTGGGGTGTGGGATCGAACGTGCAGTTAGGCTGCAGTAACAATAGATGGCGGTAATGAGCATTTACTCATTACCGAGATGCGCCACTAACTACCAAAGAAGAAGAAGAAGAAGAAGAAGAAGAAGAAGAAGAAGAAGAGGAGGAAAACACGGAAGACCTGAACATTAGCCAGTCAGCGGAATTAGCTGTTTTATGAGCATTTTTATTAACCATAACTACTTTGACAGCTGCAGCGGAGATGGATAATTGATACGAAATTACTTTCAATAAGAAGCTACAGTTGTTTTAAGTAATAATGTTTAAGAAGTCATATGAGCTGCTCCCTCAAAGGGAGTCCACCTGTCCGAGGACTCCTGGTTTGTTTGTGAGCTCTGATGGCTTCACACAATCCGGCTACCACAAAGGACTTTCATTTGACAACATGCCCAATGTCTCTGGAAACGACTTCACTGGTAGGTAGCTGACATGTCGATGAACAGTGAACAGTGGACTGTGGACTGTGACTCTTTTTTTATTTGTATTTGTTCCTTCTCTTTAAGACGCCTCCCAAGGATGGCTGTCTTGGATCTGCAACCTGATTGTCATCTTCCTTGTCTACATCTGCACCTTCATTACATTTCCTGTATCAGGGTGGTTTGTGCTGAAAGTAAGATGAAATTATGAAAGATGAAATTATCCCTCAGTTTTCTCCCAGAGTATGTCTCCTGTCTTGCCTGGAATAAAAACGACCCACTGCTGACTCATTTCGTCTGTAGACAGTGCCTAACTACCAGCGGATTGTGGTGTTTCGCCTTGGTCGAGTTTGTCCTCCAAAGGGCCCTGGTATTGTCCTTGTGCTGCCCCTCATTGACCAGTGGCAGAGAGTGGACCTGCGTACCCGTGCTTTCAACATCCCTCCTTGTCAGGTAAATCATTGTGCTCTTTTCATCGTTTAATAGCTTTTGTGATGAGGGACTTGTTCAGCCAATGAACAGATGTACAAATGTCACTCATTTTAAATCTGGCATTCTTAGAGTAAAAGCTGCTCATTGGCCGAGTTAAAAAAGCACTTCTGTAAGTATTGTGTGGTTGATTTTGACCTGCAGGTGGCACTCTTGGTGCACTATTGCTCGGTGAGAAACTGGAGACAATAAACTGATAGTGGGAGAGTTTGTGGCAGCACATCGCTTGATAAGTTGTGACCTCATGCTGCCTGCACTTTACCATAAAATGTTTTTGTTTTTTATCTTGTATGTCTTCCCTCTCATATTTACATTTCCTATATTTAAGTTAAATGCAAATGCTCGTCTAGATAGAAACATTTAGTTTTTTAAGGTTACACTTTCATCAGAGTTATTAGATTTTTTTTATTAATCTGTCTCCATCAGCTCCATCACTGAAATGCTTCACTGTGTTCTAATAAAGCTAAGGTGTTAATCATGTGTCTCTTATTTCTGAGTGGTGCCAAGATTCTCCTTCTTAGTGGTCAGCATTAGTCAGCACTTGTATATTCAGCCTCACAAAATGACAGATGGCAAATGTCAAAAGACTATTTTTTAGGTCCAGCACTCATAAAAATGTAATCCTGCTGCTGTAGGTGACTACTCAGGATGGTGGTGTGTTGTCAGTGGGGGCAGACATCCAGTTCAGGATCTGGAACCCTGTAATGTCGGTAGTATCAGTCCAGGACCTGAACGCCTCAACCAGGATGACGGCACAGAATGCTTTGACCCACAGCCTGGCCAAGAAGACTGTCAGGGAGATACAGGCTGAGAGAGTGAAACTGGGAGAATATCTTGGGGTGAGACTACACTGAAATGACACTCTGTTGGATTTTCATTGAATCATGTCAGACTTATATCCTTTCTAACACTGCACAGATGGACATAAATGAGTTGACCCAGCACTGGGGGCTGGAGGTGGACAGAGTAGAGCTTACCCTGGGCTCTCTAGTAAAAGCACCAGCTGAAGGTCCCTCTGGACCCTACATCATGCCTCCCTCTGTGCCTGGATTGGAAGGCCTAACCGGACCCATTCAGCAGTTGGCCATGCACTTTTTGGGCCACAGTGGAAGTTCACAGCCTCAACAAGGTAGACCCCCTTCCACCATACACATGCACACACACACTACTGATTTTGTACAGCATATACCGATTATGACAATGTTGTCCAATACATCTGTGTCTTTTATTCCTCAGAGGACTGCCTAACTTTTTTAGATGAGCTCAGCAGTGCCCCTCAGGCTGGTGTGGCCACACCAGGACCAGCTTCTGTTGAAGAGCTGCTTGGCGGTGTCAAGCTCCTGCTCTCTGAAACATTGGTCCACCAGGTTGGGGCCAGCTTCCAGTTTGACATCAGCTCAAAAGATGGACAACATCACAGCTACTATGTGGATTTGAGCCAAGGTAACGGTTCATATTGTTATGGCAATTTTGCAATCCCACTCTGTGGTGAATAAAAACAAAAGTACAGTTTCATAAATGTTAGACACCTCTATTTCTCTATGTGTGTTCTGAAGGTAGCGGTACAGCTGGAGCAGGGTCCTTGTGTGGAGAACCAGATGTGACACTGAGTATGAGTGACAGTGACCTTCTGGCCATGTTCCAGGGGGTGCTACGACCATTTGCAGCTTACACCAGTGGAAAACTTCAAATCCAGGGAAATATTAAGACTGCTATGAAGCTGGAAGAACTCATAAAGCTACTTAAGAAATAGCATTCATTGTAACATCTGCATATATATTTATAAGATTTTTCATTTTATCTGTAAAGTACATTGGTGTCCCAGGCCACCTTCTCTGTTTAGTGATGGTCTTTCCAGTTTGACATAGATGATCCTTTCACTCCTCTTTCAAACTGGATCGTTGGCTCTTCTGTGTTGGGCCATATGCTTGTGAAACAGTTGTTTTGTTTCCCCAGTATACAACTTTCCTCATATGGAGGTATAGTCCTATCTTTATTCGAGAGTGTGGCCTTTCACTTTGTGCACTCTGAGCACGGTGGTGTACTCATGTATGTTTTTCATGTATGCACTGATTGTATTTGTTATAAACTGAGTTTCTGTTATGGCTTTGTCTTTCTTCACAAGTCAAAGCAAATGCTCCGTCATAAAAACACCAAACTTTCTGAAGGTCTGCAGGCCAAATTTTAGATGGCATAGTCTTTCTTTCTTACACACATCTTTTACAAAATGAAGAAGCGCTAATGATACAGTATAAAATATTTAGTAAGTAACATATCTCAACATAGATAGCCATACTGTGCTGTGACCTGTTCTCTTAGGCTGTTAAGCTCAACTAGAGAGCCTTGAATAGTTCATTAAGGCAGGAGGGAGGAGGGGAGTGACTATGAAGACCAGCCTTCCTCTTTTGCACTGAATGTCCCTGGGACAGCCAGAGTTGCTGTTGAGGGAAGAGCAGAGTGCGCGTTTTTGTTTTCAGGATGGCCAGGTGGAGTGTGTGGCACAACCGTGTGATGCTGCCCCTGTCCTGGACACACAAGGTAACAGCAACAGTTGTGCGGTGCAGCAGTAGCATGTCGGTGATCAGACAGGTGGACTCGGAGAGCAGCAGCGTCGTCAGGCCTTTCAGCAAGATTCCCGGACTGTGGAAGAATGGGGTGGGCAACTTGTACAATTTTTGGAAACTGGATGGCTTCAGAAACCTTCACCGCATCATGTTGCAGAACTTCAACACATTTGGACCCATTTACAGGTATGAAGGACAAGGCAGTTTGTATAAATCTGAAGTAAAAAGATCAAATATCTCTCCATAATAAGTTGAGTAGACAAAAGTAGTGACTGAATTAATGTAATTAATTTGAAAAAAATTTCTTGTCCAAATAAATTTTTTGTGTATGAGAAAATACCTGTGACTGACCATGTTTATTGAAAATATTTCCCCCACTTTTTTTCCCCTGACCTTTTGTATAACAGAGAAAAGATAGGTTATTACGAAAGCGTGAATATCATCAATCCTGAAGACGGAGCTATCTTATTCAAAGCGGAGGGCCATTATCCGAAAAGGCTGAGAATTGAAGCCTGGACATCATACAGAGACTACAGGAATCGCAAATATGGAGTTTTATTAAAGTATTATTTCCCCCTACTATCTGTATATATTCTGTTCCTTTCAATATTTTGAAACTTTGATGGAACCAAGCATTTTGTGCCTTGAGACTGTGCCTATTGTAGCTAGTTGCAAGGTTAAGCTGACATCAACTCTGCCTGCAGGAATGGAGAGGACTGGAGATCAAACCGTGTAATCCTCAACAAGGAGGTAATTTCCCCGAAGGTGCTGGAAAACTTTGTGCCTATGCTGGATGAAGTGGGCGAGGATTTTGTGGCCAGAGTTCACAAGAAGATCAATCGAAGTGGCCAGAACAAATGGACCGCTGACCTTTCTCAAGAACTCTTTAAATATGCACTAGAGTGTAAGACTGACTTTATCGTCATATATCAAGTAGAGTTTAGGATAATTTACTTCACCCATTGTGTAGACTTGTGGCCCTCTTTCTTCACATATAGCTTGTCTTGTCACTCTGTCCTACACAGCGGTGAGTTCAGTGCTCTATGGTGAGCGTCTGGGTTTGCTGCAGGACTACATTGACCCTGAATCTCAACATTTCATTGACTGCATCACCCTCATGTTCAAGACTACCTCACCCATGCTGTACATACCTCCTGGTCTGTTGAGGCGGATTGGAGCGAAGGTGTGGCGGGACCATGTGGAGGCTTGGGATGGGATCTTCAACCAAGGTAGGAATGAGAGAACAACTGAGAAGAACATTTTAAGACTTTTTTCGGATTCGCATCCTAAGGTTGTCAGTTCTGATATTTGAAAATCTGAAAATTATTTTCTGTTGGTGCATCAGCGGACCGCTGCATCCAGAACATCTACAGGCAGTTGCGTCAGGAGACTGGCACTCCGAAGAAATACCCAGGAGTCCTGGCTAGTTTGCTCATGCTGGACAAGCTGTCCATTGAAGACATCAAGGCCAGCGTCACTGAGCTAATGGCTGGGGCAGTAGATACAGTAAGAAATAAAATGATGTTTCAGTCCTTTTTTGTGTTTGTGTCAGCTCAATTTTGTTTGTGCGTTTCAGACCTCTATAACGCTGCTGTGGACATTGTATGAACTAGCTCGGCACCCCAACCTCCAGGAGGAGCTGAGAGCGGAGGTGGCTGCAGCCCGGGCCGAAAGCCAGGGAGATATGATGGAGATGCTGAAGCGGATTCCATTGGTCAAAGGAGCTTTGAAGGAAACACTGAGGTGAAAAAATGGTAGAATGAATTATATAATGTTTGTGATGATACTGCAGAGCTGTCAGGCTGTAGATTATAGGCGCTAGATTGTTTTTATTTTCTTTTGTCACATTCTATAATACATAAATGTGTTGTGTAAAATAAGACACTTCCCTACCAATTATAACCTCTCATTTCTTTTATCAGAAATGTTCATTCCACAGTTGTTTAGGAAATTGTTTGCCCTTTTCAGAATTTGAAGTAATCCACTAACACATGGTTGTTTGTAAAATGATCTTTTGTAGTTTTCCCAATTCTTTAATATGGAATTTTCACTTTGACCTCTTAGGTTACACCCAGTCGCAGTGAGCTTGCAAAGATACATAGCAGAAGATATCATTATTCAAAACTACCACATCCCAGCTGGGGTAAGTTCAAAATATAAATAATCTAATCATATTTTTTAATATTTGAACATTGTTTGGCAGTTTAGCCACAGTGTTGTTTTTATGTGTCCATGTTTTTTTAGACTCTGGTCCAGTTAGGAATCTATGCAATGAACAGAGACCCCAGAGTGTTCTCTCGTCCGGAGCAGTATCAGCCCTCCCGCTGGCTGAGGACACAAAACTACTACTTCAGGAGCCTGGGCTTTGGCTTCGGCCCCCGTCAATGTTTAGGACGCAGAATAGCCGAGACCGAGATGCAAATCTTCCTCATCCACGTGAGAGATACAGAGACTAAAGCAGAGTTTGAGAATATACTGTTGCTCATTTATCGGCATATTAACTATATGCATTATGTTCCGTCTTTGCAGATGCTTGAGAACTTCAGAGTGGAGAAACAGCGTCATGTGGAAGTGCAGAGTACCTTTGAGCTCATCCTCTTACCAGAAAAGCCTATAATATTGACTTTGAAGCCTCTGCATACTAATCGGTAACACCAAGTTTAAGAGGAAATTGTGGTGCATGATAAGTCAGGCTCATTTTGATAGCCTGTAGGCCCCATAAAACACCACAATATACACACAATATGAAATTGACCCATCTTGGATGCTGAAGGAGGGCAAAAAAAACATTAGGAAACAAAAAAGCTACAAATGTAGATGAACAAATTACCTCTAGAATTCCAGAACTAGCAAACTAAGTAATTATTTGTAAATTACTTGGTGTGTCATTTGAGTAATGATTAAAATGTGTAGTCTCTGTATGTACAATATATTGAAAAACCTGGACCGTACGGGACCTGTATTTCATATGCACATGGGACAAATATGTTAAAATAAATTTCTACATAAACAATTGATGAATAAAACAATACAATTGACCATAAAATGTCTTGTACTGTTATTTTATTACATATTCTGATATTTGAATATATATATTCAGTGAACATATTTTATTTGAAACATTAAATCAAAGAAAACTGTGTGTGTGTTTAGTGGCTTCTTGTCACTCCCTGCTGTGAAAACAGAAATGTATACCAGTAAGTGCTGAGAAGACATTTTAGCTGACTGTTCACCTTGTCCTGCTCTTTCACTGTGGCCTCCAAAGCTACCATCCTCCTGCTGCTGCTGGTAAACTGTCAGTTTTAACAGCTTTTTCTTGCAAATAATAAATAAAACATAGAAAATAAAACAATACAAATTATTCATACAATGTCTTGTGAAAGGTGGAAGGTGAAAAAAGGTGAGGTGAAAATATTGTATTTGAAACAATAAATGAAAGGAAACTGTGTGTGTGTGTTTTCAGTCTGGGTCAATAGTTCAGTAGTTCATTTGCAGGTCATTTTACAGGCTTCTGCTTTCCCTGTCTGGTTTCCTGATACAACAATTCCTCACACCAGCCTCTGTGAGAAGCAGAAATCATTTGATGTCAAATAACTGACCAGCGGAATTACTATGAAGGATTGTGGTGGATGTCCGGACAAAGCCATGCCTGTGCTCACTCAGTCTGGTCAACATTTCTTGTTTCTGCCTCCCCCATAATTTGGAGCTCTCCTCCAGCTGTAATACATGCAAACATTCAGTCAATGCACCAACTTGAGCTTGAATGGAAAATCAGTGACTCGCCTTTTTATTTATCTTCACCTGACTCTCCAGTATTTGGACTCTTGCCTCAGCCCCCTCCAGTTTATGTAGCAAGGTCAGTCTCTCCTTGTGTGGCGGTGTGTCTTTTGTCTGAAGGGGGCATGACATGATAAATTTTATATTCAAGTAACCGCAAGACAAAATTTTGGTAGTACAAAAATATTTATGATATATTCCTTTAAACATTCCTCTGAGCTATATTCAATCATCAACCCTTTAATCTGATGAGAATTTTCAACCATGTTCATTCTGTTTGAATACTGGCTTGAATGTGTTGACGTACTTGTGCTGACTGCTGTATCAAGACTGGGGCAGGCCAGGTGGCGAATCTTGTGCAGCTCTTCCCTGAGACGACTGTTTTCTGCTGCCAAGGCCGACTCTATCTCTTCTCTTCTGTGGTCGGTCTCACCTACACAGCACGAAGAGATTCTGTGGCAACTGCAAAGTGTTTTTGTGAAAACCCTTTTCTCCATCACCACGCAGAGTCCACCTACCTCTTTGCTTCTTCACATCTTGCATTTTGTCACCACTCGGTTTATTCTTCTCTCTGAGTTTGCCATCTAATATTCTCTCCATTTTCTCAATGACCTTAAAAATTGGGATGGCACAAGTGTAATTAGTGTAAGGGGAATTATCCTAACATATACATTTTTTTAACTTATTATTCATGAAAAGGAATCAGAATCAAATTTATTGCCATTTTTATCATACGAGGAATTTGACTTAGTATGTTGGTTAATGAGTACAAAGTATAAGAAAAGGAAAGTACAGTGAGTCAGATGCATAGCTTAGATCTGAAAATATACAATAAAAACAAACAATAAAAATACAAAAAATATGATGAAATTAAGATACAGATATAGACAAAATGTACAATATGACTGTTATTTAAATGCATAAAATGTACAAATGTATGCAGGAATGTGTAAAACATTTGCCTGAGACCTTTAGTTTAGAGTCTGAAGAAAGTCAACTGGACACGCTAGAAGTTCTTAAAGACATTTCACTTCTCATCCAAGAGGAAGTGACTGACTTTCCAGTTTGACACTGATGTATAATAATAAGTGCAGAGCAGATGTTTTAGCCGACTGTTCACCTTGTCCTGCTCTTTCACGGTGGCCTCCAAAACTGCTATCTTTGCCAAGAGGCTCTGGTGGCGCTGCGGTTGAACTATCTGATGTTTTAGCAGCTTCTTCTCACTATCATTCTTCTACACAAACAAATGAAAATAAGACAGAACAGTAAACAATGTGGACAATACAAATAAACTGACATGAATTACTGTAGTTTCATTTATGTAATGTGTGTCTGTGTCTTCTAACCCTGATCAGTTCGTTCTGCAGTCTCTGGATCCTGTCCCTTTGTGAGGCAGCCTTACTGGTCTCACTGGCCAGCTTGAATTTCAGAGAAGCTTCCGGAAAAATGAGAGGACATATTGTACACAGCAGCTTAAATGGATATTTGTGCAGATCTTTCTCGGTATAGGAATGTGCTGTTTTTTTTGCTACATTCCTGTGTTGAAATCAGAAAAGTTTATCTAAAAGTTTATCTATGATGCAAATTGGCATTGGATATGTATTGCATGAAGCTTACATTTCAGTGACTTTTCAAGTGTAGAATGATTAAAATGTCAATTCTGAAGCATGGACATTTGAACAGTAATGATACCAAACATCCATCAGTAAAGCTTTTGAAATCAAATAGATTTTCCGTTAGATGGTTTTAGTGCTAGCAGAGAGACCTTCAGGAACATCCTTTCACTGAGGGTCACAAACTGTCCTTCAGGAGATAAGCGATGCACTGCCCGCTGAGTTTATCGGGGTCCGTGGCCTAAATGAGCTTCCTTATCACAAAAAGGCACAGTGTGCCTGGGAATATTCACTCCCAAGGATTAGCAAATGCACAGTGGGCCAGCTTCACACATCATAGCTTCATCTGCCAATGAAATGCCCTTAAATCCTTAACAACATGGACTGACGGACTGACAGCTGCTGGCCCAATTGCAAACTTTCTTATATTAATGAATTCAAACCTCTTCCTACATTTCATCTCAGCCTTTGGTGTGAACAGCGAAGATTATTGCTTTTGCTTGGTTTTGGCTCAGGATCATTTTAGGACAGAACACAAATGAATGGGTGATATTGAGTTTTGAACTGTGGTACTCCACTGTGGCCTACCTACACGGTCAGCAACCTCAGCCTTGGTCATGACGTCGACATCGGTATCATCCAGCAGATCTCGTCCGAGGTCTCGGTGCAGAGAAAGATCAATGCGGAGTTGGCTGTTTTCCGCCTCCAACGTCACCACCTGTGTCCTCAGTGCTATGATGTCGTCTGCCATCTTACTCATGGCTGAGCGATAGTTTTCCACCTCCTGATGAAGAGATGTGGACGGTCAGTCTCCCACCAGTTTCTTGAAGTGGGATATTTCTTAGAGTTTGTTTAAAAAGACTAATTTATTCTTTATACCCTTTAAACTGCTAACCACCCATAATCTTTTCCCCAGTGCAATACCCAATGATAATTTTTAATCAAATATCTAAAAATGTGGCGTATTTCAAGAACAAAATGGTACAAAATAATCCAAGAAACCTGGAGGGACACATTTTAAGCTGAGTGTTTCCATGTGACTACCACTAGATGTCTCTTCAGCCTCATCTTTAGGAGTTGTTGACCTCAGAATGTAGTCAGACAATACATTTCTATCAAAAAAAAAAGAAAAAAGAAAAAGATCCCAGCAGTAAACACAAATTGCATGTACATGTACATATTTGTTATGAGGCTTAATGTCTCAATAATCTATTTATCTTGGTTTTGGATGAGAACATAACATGAGATATGGGACACAACTGGAAGCCAAAAGAGAATATTGTAGCACAAATGAGGATCTTCCTTTAATCAATAGGCTATGTTTTAGCTACGATGAATTAATGACTCCAGCTCCTCAAATCCAAAGGGACAATAACACCCGATCCTGTGAATGTCTTTTGTCATGGAGAATTACCCAAGGATTCTGGATAAATCCTTGTTATGCATTCACAGAGCTTACCTCCTGTGAAAGCCTATTTGCTGAACTGTAATTCATGCCAAATTCATGAGAGTATTCCCGCAAGAAAAACTGAAAAACAACAGTGAATTTCACAAAAACCTTTTGTATATTTTTTGCCCTTACTTTTCACATTCTTGTTGCCCTTCTTTTCCTGTTTAGAAGATACAAAATATCCTCAGTGTCCTCACTTTGCTTCCTGAAAAGCAATCAGAGCTTTTTCTTCCAGGAATCACATTGTTGCAGATCTCTGTTATCAGGAAATGTCTCTATGCAAGGCACGTGCGTGTTGTCTGGCAGCTTGTATATGCTCATTGTGCTCTGGTCTGTCACGTTTTCTTCTGTCACGCTGAATAGACAGAATTGAAAGGAGACTGAGAGCAGGGTCCAGCTGCATGTATAAGGAGTGGGGGTGACGATTAGGGGATTCCAATCTCAAATGGTGTGGCTATGACTCCTGTGGGACACAAGGGTGAAATTGAGCATCTAATTGAAAGGGCAGGGACAAGGTGACAATCACGACTGTAAATGAGAAAGTGTCTCTGCTGGGGGCCCACAGGCATGATGGGAAGGAGCGCTCCCAATGATGCGTCTGGATTTCCCATCATGTGTCAAAAAAAAGGGGAAACTCTGTGTCTGCCTGTGAATACGATAGCCCACCTCTATGATTTGAAGACATTAAAGAGGCCTTGCTGTCAGACATACTGTCACTTTAGTACAATTGTATCACATAAAGAAAGCAGCTGGATTGAACAGCGAGGATGTGATATCTAATTGGGTTGTTTTAAGCCATTATATTTTTGATGCATGCATAGCTGTATAAAATGTATGCACTGTCACTACCAAATCGTCATCTAGCTATGTAATTTATCAGATCTACATGAATAAAACATAAAATCTACATGGATGTAATTTCCACCGATCCACATATGTAAGCAGTGAATTTAATTAAGTGAGATGAAATTACAAAGAAAATGACACAGTTAAAGGAATGTCAAGTAATGCATAAATAACACTCTGTTTCAGACTCATGGACTCGATCCTCCTTGTGTGCAATCAGTCTGGGAAATGTTAATCTATTCCAGTATCTGCTGGTTTGCGTCACTGCTCCCACATTACGGTCCCATCTCCCAGGCTTTCCCATGCCGCTGTTCACTAACTAAACGTGACAGTGGGGATTGATTCAAGAGTTTGGGTATTGATTGTGTCTGATCACCTTAGTTTGGATGTGGTTGATGTCTTCCATGTGGGCATCATCCTGTAAGCCATGCAGAGGGGGTCTAAGGCAATAAGATGTTTAATTAAAAATGACTCCTTAGTGAAATTAATCCACAAAATATTTAGTCTCAATAAAATATATTTCATTTGAAAATTGTCACAATAAATCCATGCTTCTTGCACGCACTTGTCTGTCTTACCGTTTATGTGGATGATGTACTTGATAAGTATGATTTATGTTGGGTTTGTTGGCCTGTGTAGTCTCTGGCCTTTCAGCAGGCCTCTCCTGATCCTGTTGGGTTGCCCTGTGGTGCTCGGTCTTTGCTGACTTGAAAAGGTAATTTGGCAGGATCTGTGCCAGGGCATCATGGGGCGGGAGGTCGTATCCATCCTTTTGAAGCTGTGGATATGGTTTTCACTGACAAAATCTATCTTTACACAAGCAAGAAATGGTATCAATTGCTCATGACAAACATCCCTTTAAACCCTAATGTTCTGTTAGGGCTTTTGGAGACCCCATATTTTCTTTAATTACTTCAAAACATACTATTCATTGTTAGCAGCTTATTACTTTCACTGACATTTCTGAATGTAATGATAATTGCTTATGAACACAATTTTGAACTTTTAAAATGTTTTAATAATCTGGTACAAGAATTAACACATTACTTCTGTTTATACAGTTAAACACAATGGATTTTCATATGCTTTATATCTGTGAATGGTGTTGACGTAACATTTTACACAGCACTATCCCTCCCAAATTCCAAATTAGTCTTCACTGTTTTCACTGTTTCTACTTGAGATATATAGTATATATGTATATTCTCAGGCATATCCTCTCTGTACTATGTAAAGGTATAATTTTAATTATAATTATTTATCTTTTAGATTTTTATGTTGTCTATGTCTTTGCTTTGCATTTTCCTACTTTTTATTTACACTGTGTCACACTGCTGTTTCTAACGTGAATTTCCCCACTGTGGGACTAATAAAGGCTATCTTGACTCTTGAATCTTACTGGAGTTTTTAATAAAAGTTTGTTCCTATGGGGTCTCATAAGGGATCTCTGTGAGATCTAACTGACCTTAACCATAAGTAACACCGCCTTCATCAAAGTCTAGTTCGTGACAAAGGGGAGGGTTACCAACCTCCTACATATTTCCCTTTTCCACCAAATAGGCTTCAACTTGATTGTTATTATGTACAGTGTGGTATGTGGAACCCCAAACAGAAAATAATGAAATTTCAACCACACACAAGAGTTAAATACACAACAGAAATGACAATCAGTGAGCTTTAACTTAACCATACAGGCAAAATGCTTAACAGTCTTCCATAACGATGTTGGAGGATTATTGTACATGCCAACCTTACATCTACCTGTTGTATCTTCACAGAAAATGAAAGCTTTTATCCAAAAAACATTGTAGCTATGCCCTCTCCGTACTCATGTGTGGTCTGCTCTGCCTCTTCATCTCTTGAATATAAAGGCTGTTACATCACTATGCATTCAGTACCCACTCTATAACAAGAGAGCTCTTTGTGGATGGCCCGAAAGTCAAGTATGAGCCTTGCATATACTGTGTATGCTGTCAGTGATCACAGTTGCCAGGTAGCACAAATTCAAAGAAAGAACTTGAAATACAGACATTATCTGTTATCTTCCTACAGGCTCTCCCTCATACATGAAAGCCTCCACAATGTCAAAGCCTACCTTTACAGCTGCAGCGCTGCTGAATGATTTTGTCTGTTTTGAGGCCTTCATCCGATAGAAAGTGTTCTTAACAGAAGAGTGAACACATAACTGATTGTGGATGTGAAA
Source organism: Scortum barcoo (assembly GCA_023238725.1). NCBI lineage: Eukaryota > Metazoa > Chordata > Actinopteri > Centrarchiformes > Terapontidae > Scortum > Scortum barcoo. The sequence continues at coordinate 13,049,234 of CM041536.1, forward strand.
GTTGGAGCTCTGTCAACAAGTTCGAGCAATTCACCTGTAACCACAACACAAAGCATAGCAACATTCAGTCCAATGAGAAGGACTCCTGTATGTACAAAATACTGTGCATTGTGTTTCATATTCAGCAAGAGCTCAAAGTAAAACAATGGTGCACAGTCTATTTACATATGGCATTTCTAATCTCTCTACTGCAGTGGTTGAACTTGTATCCCCCTACATTTATTTGACTGCTTTAGTCTCTTGGTACTGTGCTGACTCGGATACATGTAATATATTAATACAAGTTGGGTTTTTTTGCACAAAAGTCAAATTATCAGTGATTACAGCACAATGAAAATTTACAGTAAAAATAACAAATAGTAATAAAATAATACACTGGGTAAAATCCAAGTACACAAAATTTGACTCAAAGACAAATTACTTTTCTCATTGTACATTGTCTTGCAGAATCTCTGAAGCTTTGGACATTTTCCATTAACAATTTATTAATGTAATTTTCCCCAAATTATATTGATGCAAAATGTTATTAACAAACATATTATATGTATTTTTACACATGCATATGTATAATTATAAACTAAGCCTTATACCAAGTAGTTATTTCCACCTATACCATTTGGTCGATGCCCAGAAATGTCCTGTAAATAGCAACATGATAAAATACAGGCAGAGAGCAGGATCTCTGCAGATACAGACACTGTCATACACTTCAGATGTGTGTTTTAAGTGTAAATATATGCTAGAAATGACATATTTTTACTTAAGAGAAATTCTGAATGAAGGATTTCTACTTGTTACAAAGTATTTTTACACAATTGCTCCTTTACTTAAATAAAAGATCTGAGTACTTCCACCATTACCTTTATATCTGTCTTTATATCTGTATATCTATAAGTGTCAAACCTTGAGTTTATGCCTGGAAACACCATGTACCAATCAATGGAATCAAGAGGAGGTTCCTGCTCGGTAAATACCAGCCCCCACATGAATTCTGTCTTAGCCTGGATAAGCAGATTGATGGCAACTGACTAATGATTTCTGAGTGACATGCTGTGCAGCACCTGTGGCTCCCTCTGAGCATTTATTCCCAGTTTCAACCAACTCAGTGTCTGAGTCAGACATCAAGTCACTAACAATATTTAAGAAATATTTCATTTCAACAAGAGGGGTTCAATTTAAATGTGTTTAAATGTTTAAATAGGCCAAATAATTACTGTGGGGTGTTTTTTGGAAAATCAAATAACAATAATAATAATAATAATAAAAAACATGTAGCTTCAAATTTTTAACCCTGAAAAAGTGAAAGCCTCTTAAGCAAAATTCAAAAACCAAAACAAAATTTGTAGAAAGTGTATATTTGCAAATGCAAATGTATGCAGAACCTCCAATAGCATGGATCAATAACTCTCCTGCTTGGTTAGCTCATTAGGAGGCTGAGATAGAAAATCATTGATGTCCCAAGATCTGAATGAGACTGAATGATAAAACTCGGGGCAGGGAGGAAGAGTTATCGATGATGTGAAAGCCTGTGCCCGGCCCTTAAAATCTCCATCTATACTTGATCTGCATGTGAGGTTTTTTTGAGAGTTTTTTTTTTTTTGTGTAGTGTCTAGTAGCCTAACTCAAAACTGGCAGCTAATTAATTAAAATTCAATTCAATACTGGCAGCTGTGTGCATGAATATCTGAATTACAGCTTGGCATATTAAAAAAAAAAAACCTTCTGTTTAGTTTTTAGATAAATATTTTCATAACCGCTTTAATTCATGATAAATAATTCACTGGATGCTTGCAGCTATGTGCTCTGCTAGAAGACATAATCTTCTCTAATCCAACAAGGGAAAACCTGTACAAGTGAAAGCACTTCCCGCAGAGTCTAATATCACATTATCATGTATGAGATTGCCTGGCAAATTTACTAAATCAAAAGAAATCATTCATATTCACATGTTGTGCTTCGCAGTCGCTGCTCGTGTCCAGAATGCCTCTGACCCTGTTACATACAATCAGTGGAGAGCTGGGGAGGGGAATGGAAAGTGTGCTGTATCTCCATGCAGGCGAGGGGTGGTCTCAGTGACTGTCGATCTGTGGTTTGGGCTTTCTGTAACGTCATCAGAATTCAGTGCACAGCCTGCAAAATGCAGCAAATGGCTTTTCACTGGAGTGACTGCCCTGTGTCTGCTGCCACATAGAGCTTCAATTAGCCTGCCAGAGCAAAGCAGCTCCCAGGTGCTTTCTCCCCATGCATGTATTCCACCTTTTATTTTTTCCCCTTCAATCCCTCATCTGACCCAGAGCCCCCCCTCCCACACACACACACACACACACACACTCCCCACATTTGACTTCAGCAACATCCCCATCCTTCTGTCCTATAAAGGCACCATCCGCCTCAACCCTCCCATGGCGCCATCCACACGTGACAAGGCGTGCAGGAATACTTGTAGTGTGCTAATGGACATGGAGGTAAAGGGGTTGTTGGAGAACAGCAGGGAATTGAAGCAGAAAAGAAGAAAAAAAGTGAAAAGAGGATGTAGCTGTTTACACAGCTGGTTTCTCATCACCACAGGAATTCAGAACTCTTCTTTCATGTTGCAGTGGAGACCTTAATCAAGAAACAATGAGATTAGAAGATAGAAGCAGTAGCAACATAGGCATGTTTCACTTTGTAGCATTACTAGTATTCTACAGTTTGGATCCTTCTGTTATGATTGTGGGCTAGTTTAGGCTCTGACCCCAAGATGCAGACTCAAGACCAGACCACAGGAGAGTTGCAGAAACAGTATTTAATATTTGCAGTATTCTGAGCCGAGGGTCTGATTACCACCGTGATGGCTCTGGCGGTTAGCTGGTGGCAGAAGCAGCTTAGCGTGTGGTTTGGCGGAGCAGGGGCAGAGCATGGTGAAGAGCCGGTGTGGAGATGGCGGAGCTGATGGCCAAGCTGGGCTGAGACGGTGTGGGCAGATCAGAGGAGGGGAAGATGAGGGGAACCAGGAGTTGAGTTGGGTAACTGAACGGCCTGGTGGAGAACAGAGGAATGAGCCGGTGCTTAAGTACTGTTGCAGAGTGGATGGTTGATTGTAGAATGACTCTCAGGTGCGGTGATCAAGCCAGGTGTGTCAGGTCTCGTGGCGACTGGCTTTATCTGGGACATATGGAAGGTTGGGTGGATTCTCATGAGAGAATAGGGGGACACGTTGCATCAAACTTGACTTGACAGGCCGCCTTTGACCCCTAGGTCATAAATCAAGCATGACAGGTTGAAATTTTGGTTTTTGGTAGAGTCAACTTTCTATATACTTATAGTACAGCTGTGTTTACCTCACTGAAATACATTTTGGGTCAGCAGAAAGACACTCATTTCTATGATGCCTGTACTGTGTAAAAATGTACCACTTCTGGATGCTCTGAGGCTTGGAAGACAGTGTTATCAAATGGGTTTTTTCCAGGCAGAAACAGATCTGCATCAAAGGAATCAGGCAATCCTTCAACAAATTTAATGTTTATTGAACTTCTGCATGTCAGCATACATAGGTTGAAAAGATGTATAAATCCACACAATTTTATCAGGTATGTTTCCTAAAGCATAATAAGCATTTTCTAATACACTTTTTATAAAGAAAGTTTTTCCACACCCGCTGGGTCCAACAACCACACATGAAAAGGGTGCGCTGAATCTAGGGTCAAACATTACTACTTCTGTGCCTGTATGGTGTGAAGTGCGACTTTCTTCCTCTCCCCCCTTTAATAGCCAAAAGGCTGAGTTGTGCCGTTGCTAAAGAGACGCCTCGTCGTACACCACTCTGAACTTTGTTAAATGCGGCAATTTTCAGCCAGAACCCCTTCTTATCACATTTGATGTGCTGAGGGCTTTCAAATCGCTTTGTTTATGGTTTTTGGTACGATATGCATAACTTTTAGGACTGGCGGCCGCAAATTCATCGATAGTGCCGTGCCACCCACTCCAACTTGTCCGTTAAATCTCCCAGGTAATTACCCAGCTCTAGCAGAGAATCTTAAGCTGTCTGTATCTGTGTAGAGAATGTTCTCTCACCCGCTCCAGATAACTGTACAGCTTAAGGCACGGGCGTAGGCAAGGTGGTGAAGGCGGCAATGAAAATGTTCTGTTTTACCTGGCGGTACCATGCACCATAGCAACAGATCTATCGACATTTGTGCCGCCGCCTCTCGCTCACCTCGTGGCATTGTTTCACTGTGTCAAATACTGCGCCGCATCGCACTGCCTCTCTAGGCTCTGTTAAAACACAGGTGTACGACACTGCCTGTGGCAGTCTGAACAGAATAAGGGGTTAAACCCCTGCTCGGTACAAGAGTAACCTTGACAAACTGGACAGTAACCGAAGCAGCAGTGTTTACTATGACATGCGCCAAGCCAATACCAAAGCAGAGCTGATCCTTCCTCTCACCCACCACATACAGGTGCTGTCTTTTACCTTTCATCACTTTATTGTCTAGGTGGTGATCCAGCTTGGCCCCATTGCCGCCTCTCAGGTTGTGTACCACCTGAGCAATGAGGTCTAATCTCTCATCCGCAGCTACATCAAGATTGGACCAACTGTTTGAGTAAACCCTCAAAAGCCGGTAGGATGGCGTTGCTGTCATCATTTACTGCCACTTGAATGGGATTTTGTATATTTTGACCCCTTATCTCTAGCTGTATGACATCACTGCGGTGAATCTCCTGTCTGACCGTGTCAGCCATCTGAGAATTCCCATCACATCTTGGTAAAATTGAGCAAGATTGGGGGAATCTCTAGGAACCAAGAAGGTGAGTCTTATTTCTAGATTGTTGTCACGTACCATACAATACTGTTTAAAAAAACAAAAAAAGGCATAATTACAATTTACCAGGATATGTAGGTTCTTCATCTGGGGTTAATTTCTTGGATTATGAATGGTCCAAGGTAGCTAGGGGACAGCTTGTGAGACTTTAAAAAGGGGATATTTTTAGAAGATAACCAGACTGACCGACCGAGTGTACTGGGGGGCTGGAGACCAGTGCTTGTCCACCAATTGCCGATTTCTGAGCTGTGGCCTCCAAGGCAGCCTGCGTCCTACGCCACACCGCCGGAGATGTTGGACGGATGGAACTGCCAGCTCTTGTTCTTGGCAAGGAAACAGCAGCAGTTGGTAGCCTAGTGAAGGCTTCAAAGGGGAAAGCCTGGTGGCGGAGCTAACCAGGGAGTTATGGGAGAGTTCGATCCAGGGTAGGTATGTGCACCAGGTAGTCGGGTTGACAGCTGTGACACAATGTAGGGATGACTCTAGGTCTCGGTTTGCCCTCTGGCTGTTGGACTGTAGATGGAAACCAGAGGTGAGACTTATGCCCCCAGCCCCTTACAGAACGATCTCCATACCTGCGAGATGAACTGCAGGCACCAGTCTGACACAATGTCCAGAGAAATGCTGTGAAGGCGTACGACGTGGGTAGTGAGGAGATAAGCCGTTTCTCTGGCTGTAGGGAGTTCAGTGAGGGCAACGAAGTGAGCCACCTTAGAGAACTGGTCGACTATGGCCAGGATGACTGTTACCAGACAGAGGCAAACCAGTGACAAAATCCAGGGTGATGTGGGACCAGGGCTGCCAGGAACAGGAAGGTGCTAGGAGGCCAGTGGTTGATGGAGCTCTTTCCTCTGGAGCAGATGGTGCAGGCCTGGACAAGCCCCTTATAGCAGCCTCCATATTTGTCCAGAAATGATGCTTGAGATTGAGTGTGCAGTTTATGCCAGGGTGACAGGAGAGCTTGGATGAGTGAGCCCACTCGAGCACTTGCGCACAAACAGCATCAGGGGACAGACAGACGGCCCGGAGGCCCCCCCCTCCCGGGTCTGGCTGCTGCTGTTGGGCCTGCTGAATTGAGTGAGTGCCCACCTGGCCTGACGTGAGTTCAGCGGCTTCGCAGTCCGGATATAAGCCAGGTTCTTGTGATCAGTCCAGACCATGAAGGGCTGCATCGATACCTCCAACCAGTGGCACCAGTCCAGGTAAAGGGATGGGACGGTGAGGGCTGTCAGCGGCGCCATCTCCTGGCTGTAGTTACAGATGAAGAGTCGATAGAAATTGGCAAACCCCAGGAAGCGCTGCAGAAGCTTATGTTTGTCAGGGGTTGGCCACTCTGCCACTGCTCTCACCTTCTCTGGATCTGCTTGCAGGATGCTTTCAGGATCAACCTGAAGAAGCTGACCTGGGGGGGGGGGTGAAATTCACATTTCTCCTTTTTGAAAGAGACAGTTCTCCAGTAGCCTCTGCAGCACTTGGTGGACGTGGAGCTGGTGATCAGACAGGTTTCTAGAATAAATCAGAATATTGTCCAGATAAACAAAGACAAAACTGTTTAAGACCTGGTCTAAGGGTGGAATCCTTTAACAAAAAAGAATCCCCAACAGGAGATGTGGATGGACAAATAATGCTGGCAGCCATTGAGTCCTTGATCTAACTCTCCATGGCCTTGTGCTCAGGTCTGGACAGATTATATAGGCGGCTGGAGGGAAGATGGTGTCAGGCAACAAATCTATTGCGTAGTCATAAGGGTGGTGTTGTAGGCAGTAAGACCGCCTTATCCTTACTAAATACCTCTTTGAGATGGTGATAGATGGGAGGAATTCCAGACAGATCCACTGGCTCCTCTGGTGGGGAAGATTTTATGGGGGCTCCACTTGTAGGTGAAAGAGCAGACTGCAGATGATGTTCATGGCAATGCAAACTATAATCTTGCCTTGGGCCCCAATCAATGTGTGGATTGGGAGTAGCCAACCAGGGAAAACCCATAATGAGGGAAGTCTGAAAAGCAGATATGAGCAGGAACTGGATCTTTTCACCGTGGTTACCAGAGAGAAGAGTGACTGGAAAGGTGCGATGAGTTACCTGAGCCAAAACCCTGCCATCCACAGCAAGGGCGTTGCAGGGTTTTTCCCCACTGGTTCCGAGAGGATGTCAGCCTGCTCTACCACCTGCACATCCATAAAGCTTTCTTCTGTTTCAGAATCGATGAGCCTGGAGAGGTAGCCGCTGTAGCTGGTAACAGATGGTGGCAGTAATCTGGAGATGGGGCTGACCCCCACTGGGATTGTGACTCTGGCCCACCAGCACCCCCAAGCTTACTGGTGGGCCTGGTCTTTTGGCCACAATGGGCTGTTGTGGTTTGCATGTTGTCTGTTTCTTGTGCCCTTTGTGTTATCCTGTCTTGTGTCCATCTCATTTGTTTCCCTGTCCTTGTATTTTTGTTATCTTGGTTTGTCTCCCTCATTGGGTTCTGTTAGTTCTTGTTTCTGTCTGGCTGTGTGCATGCACTTCCTGTTTTATTTTGTATTCTTGCCTCTCCTCACTTTGTTGAGCACTTTACTACTTCCTGCCCTTTTGTGTTTCCCTCCCATTTTGGATTACCTGCTCCGCCCCAATTAGTTTTACCTGTCCCCTGTTAGTCTCCTCACCAGTTTCCACCACCGTGTCCCTCAGTGCATATACACGTCGGTCCGTTCCCTTTGTTCTTTGTCATGTCAATGTCGCCAGCCCATGTGTGTTCCTGCCCGCCTTGGTCCTGTTGGCTGTGTTCCTCCAGTTTGCCTGTGTTCTTGTCATTCAACCTACTCCTTCTCCTGCCTCATCTGCATCCTGGGTCCAAAACTTCACTTCGCCCTGCACCTACCCTGACACGGGCAGGCAAAAATAAGGTGAGGTGACCATGTTGTCCACAGTATATATACACTCACCCGCCCAGATTCGGTGACTGCGTTCCTCCGGTGAGAGGTGCGCCATTCCCAGCTGCATGGGTTCCTCAAGGGCTGGAGCGCTTGGGGTCAGGTTTCAATTGAAATAGTAATTCATACTCCGAGATAAACACTTTACACTGGGATGGCACCCCTGAAAAGGGCTCAGGAGGAACAGCCTAAAGATCCCTTTGTTGATCGCTTCCAGAACTGGGCTGGCTCGTTTGTACTGTGGGGGTGGTAGGAGACTGCAGAGAGAGAAGGAAGGTAAGTTGAGAGGTTAGTGCGGTAACCTGCTAAGTGAGAGTTTGGTTAGCTTCCATCAAGGCTCTGATGTTACTTTCATGTTTACCCAGCAAGATCTCTTGTTGGGCTACAACCTGCCAGACTGGTGCCGGTCCAGGTTCCTGGTCTGCGGGGTCTATCTTATGGCCAGACCCTAATTACAATTGCGGGCTAGGCTATGCTAGGCTAGGACCTCAAGATGCAGACTAGACAACAGGAGAGTTGCAGAAACAGTCTTTCATATTTGTTTCAGGCAGGTGCTAAGACAGGCAATATTCTGAGCCGAGGGTCCGATTACTACCGTGATGGCTCTGGCGGTTGGCTGGTGGCAGAAGCAGCTTAGCATGTGGTTTGGCGGAGCAGGTGAAGAGACGGTGTGGACAGATCAGACGAGGGGAACCAGGCAGGAACACATGGCAGAACCAGGAGTCAAGTTGAATAACTGAACAACTGAACAACCTGACAGAGAATGGAGGAATGAGCCGGTGCTTAAGTACTGCTGTGGAGTGGGTGGTTGATTGTAGAATGACTCTCAGGTGTGGTGATGAGTGTCCTGAAGTAACCTCCTCGTCTTCCTTGGCAACAGACAGACATGACAGACAAACACAGACAGAGGGAGACAAACGCACACAAACTGGAGAAAGGGGAACAAACACAGGGGAGACAGACAGGGACCCTAACACCCTCATAATTAGATATGAAGCTGATGATAACAGTTTTACACACAGAATATGACAGGAAATCTTCTAAGAGGGTGCTTTACAATATTAATCCAGTAAAGATATTGTACATGTCACATAAGATAATAACTATACCTCATAAACATCATAGATTATTATTAAGATAAACAAAGATTAAATTATTTTCTCTATCATTTTTTAAATGCAAAAATTCATTTTAAAATGCAAAAATGTTAAATAAAAATTCATATTTTTTTACATGAGGGGGAGAATTGCATTTTTGTTGCTAACTTGATTTGCATAATGCTTTTACAATTTAGACACCATACAATAAAGGCCTTCATTAATTGCTGCACTGAATTATATCTGGAAAAATTCCTGTTCACATTGTAATTTAAGTTTCTAATAATTAATCTGCATTTAGGCCCTACATGCAATAACACTGAATTATGCTAAATTGAATTTCAACAGATTGTTGTTTGAAGCAGCTGTGACTAAAATTTGTTTTATGGCACCAAGAAATTTAATCACAGGTTCCCCTGAGAGTTTGCTCTGTGTGTAATCATATCTGTGCCCTGTCAGCAAAATAAAATCACATCTGCAGTGAACCATTTTGAGGGTATAAAGGATTTTAAAATATGGCAATGGAGAGAGAGCAACACAGAGTAAGAGGAGGGATGGAGAGAGAGAGAGAGAGAGAGAGAGAGAGTGGTGAGGCAATGTGTCAAGGGCAACATGACGCTTTGACTCAAGAGGACGTGAGCGAGGCTGAACGGCCAATGCTACTCCTTATGAGGCCCAGAGTAGGACCAAAGCCAAGGATTATCAGTAAATCAACGTCTGTCAATTACGGTTATGCTGCCATGAAACCACAGTGCTCCATAAACAAAAGGGGCACACCCGTGAAAAGCAGGGTCAGCCCTGAGCAAAATGAATAGTGTGGGTGAACAGTGCTGCCATAAACAAAAGGGGCACACCCGTAAAAGAATAGTGGGTGAACGCAGGGTCAGCCTAGCTGAGCAAAATGAATAGTGTGGGTGAACCAGTGCATCCTAACGCACCTCTCAGTAACATTAACACCAACACAATAGAGCTAAATAAAGCTAAAATATGACATCCAGATTTAAACAAACCACATATACATTAAATCCTCGAACTGCTGACTGTAGTTTAAACAACTAACTTTTGCTCCTGACTGACAGTACCCTGAAGGGTTTCAAGAGAGTTTATATAAAGGCAATGACTACAGCATCTAATATCATGTCTGCTGAAACTTGACTAAAAAGTCAAACACTGATTGTTTCCGGTGGCTTCAATGTGAAATGAAGAGCAGGAGTCTCTTACCTATTACCTTCCAATCAAAGCCTTAACTGCAGCATATTAAAGTCCTGGATCACCCCTAAAGGAAGAACTAAACATAATGCTGCAAGTCTATCAAAGATTTCTTTTTAGATCTTAAGGAATATTCCCTTAAGGTAACATATCAAAAATAAAAAGTAAAGATCTTGCATTTAGGTAAAGTATTATCGGCTAAAATCTAAGCTTTTTGCCTCTGACAGATACCATAAATTAGCCTCTTTACACTGATGCATCAGTGTATAAGCAACTATTTATTGGTGTAACTGGTCAAAGTAGCAGGTACAGGTAGCTACAGTGATTTTGTGCAGTAGTTCCCTACCAGTCTGTGATTTCATTTTCAGTTCACTTTCAACAGGGAGGAGGGCCCAAATGAAGAAACCCCCTGAATATTACAGGCAGCAATGTGTGTCTATGGTCCTTTCACTCTTCTGTGACCACAAGTTGCTACTTGTCACTTTGATCATGAAAATACCACTACTCTTTAAAGTAAAACATCTGGAATATAGTGTAGAATTGAATATTTATAGTATAGAGTTTTTATAATACTATAGGTCTGAGATTAAATTGATAGGAGAGCGGGACTGAGATAAAAAGGTGCAATTATGACTCCACCTGCTATTTCAGCACCAGTGACATGGATTTATCAGCCCCTCTTAAGGGTCACAAGATAAATCTGTGGGGTTGTGAGATGATTAATGGGAGAGGAATGAAGAAAGCTTTTTTTTTTTTATCTTTGAATAATTTTAACTCCTTATGGCTCCAACAGTTTAAATAAGACCATGTAAGATGTTTAGGGGGGAACTGTCTCTTTGGTTGAACCACTAAGACTTCACAGATATCTGAAATATGATGAACCCCAACTATGCACTGCTTTTTTCTAATGAGTCACAAGTCTGAAAGGTGAAGATCGGCTGTTTCAATCCTTGATAATGTGCTGATCATGTTTTTTCCCCTCTGAAATATATACATTAAGAGTATAAAGTAACATAAAATGGTAATACTCAAGTTACTTATACTGCTTTAACTTTGTACTATGGCAATACAGTACATGAATGAATGTACTTAGATATATTCCGCCACAGCAAGATGTAAGAACTGATGTCAGAGATTCCAGTGATTCATTTTCTTTTTCGGGAAACCAGCCTATAATTCAAAACAGATTCTTAAATATATGACAGCTTTAAGAAAACAAAAATACAAACCAAGGCCACAGAATTACTAATGATTAAGTCATTGTAAATGCTGTGTGTATCTGTAAATTCCCTGATCCAAATCAAACATGTAGACTAAGAATGACTAAGCCTCTGGGGACAATGAAGCAATCTAAACCAGCCCAAAAGCCTTACCGGGAGCAGCGGACCTGTATCCATGTCACAGTCAGCTGCAGCACAGCAAGTATCTGTGACAGCTTTTTCCCGCCGGCTCGACATGACCTTTCCAAAATGCTATACAACTGTGGCTTAATAACTAACACACCATTTGACATTTACCAAGGCCGATTGAATGTGTTGAATAGTTCAGAGAAAGTTGTTTGTACCCGAAAGGGACCCCCAAGGGTGAACGGCATGGGGATGTGTATAAAAGTTAGCATAGAGTAACAGCAGTATCTGAAACAAACTATAACACCAAAGCTTTCAGCTTGGAAAATTCAGAGGCAAAGGGCATAGTTGGTCATCAGTGTAGCTATAACAACCACTGTCTTGTTAAAAAAACAACAACAAATCCAAACTAATTAAATATCTTAGCTTAAAATCAGAAGCATTCCCCATCCACATCATGTCTGAGGCTGTGAAAAGGGCATGGAGATTGATGAGGGAGTGGTAGGCGTGCCTGTTGGGTAATACATCATTCCTATTTTGGCAGGACTGTCAGTGGGATTGAATTTACATCGGGGGGCAGACAAGTGATGCAATAATGTCAACACACAGCAGCCACACCTCTCTACCCGAAAACATGGGTCCGAGGTCAGACAAGCCAAACGATGTCATCACAAAGCTGAGAGAGAAACATCGGCCTCCACCCTAGATTACCGAGGATATCTTGAGAACACAGTCATGTCCTGCATCCTGATTATTCCAGCATGAGGGAGCAGGTCAGGAGTGCAACTGGCATTAAATAAAGGGTCAATGGATCCAAATGATGACCACATAAATTGTTCCCATTCCAGTGTGTACATTACTGCAGTGAAGATGGCTATTTAGAGTGCCGTTTGGTATGCATTCATCAGTCATAGCCTCAATGCAACCTTGGAAAAGACCATTTGTCATGTGTAGAAAGGAATTAATGGCATTAGCCAGGGGTCCATCAGAGGGTTAAAGACTTACATTAGCTTCACATCGACCAAGGCAAGCAAAAGCATGAAGGGCTGAGGAGATATGTGCATTCTAGGTGCATAATTTACATTTCCAACATCAGATAAAACAGGGGAATAGAGAAGTTAACCCTTCAACCCTTATTTTGTGCGGAACAATACTCTAGTCCTTAATGACCAGGCTGGGCTATTCAGCAGGGTTTTGTGATAGACTGCCCCGTATAGATGGACAGATGATAGGCCAATAGCTGGAGCTGAGCTAATACAAGACAAGCTAGACAATAGCTGACACTGCTGGAACAGCTTCATTGTGTGGCGGCAACAGCAGCAGCAGCAGCAGCACATCTGCATTCAGAGACAATTGTGAGGTTACACATTTAACTGTGAGGTGGGAATAAGAGAATAGCTTTAAATCTGTTCTACACGGTCTGCTCCAGCTGCGGAGTATAGATATGGACCCCGGCATGGTACTTCAAACAGAGCAGCCCAGCCCAACCTGCTCACCAGACAGGAGCTAAGGAGCTCCCTGCATTCCCACTCCATCCCTTATCAGAGAACACCAGGAAAACGAGGTAAACAACTAAGGAATTAGCAGTAAATAAGCCTGGTAAGAGCTGTCTTAATGTGTCTGCTATCTGTTAAATGGAGAATCATGCTGTGTTTTACCCCAGGTTTGGTCAGTACAGTTCCCAGGAAGTGTCTTTGAGGGAAATCAAACTGCCATTTTACATACATTTCTATTTGTTGTATACTGGTGACTGGTGAATTAGAAAAAACAATTAAAATGTTTCAATGAAATGTTTTTCTTGTTCGCACCAAGAAGCAATGATAAATATGAGCTTGGGGCTCTTCCACATAACAGCCATCAGAACCTTGGCTTATGATGACCGTCAGTGTTCAAGGTCTCTAAAGCTTTCAGCTCTTGTATTTAGACTCAGACTGAACCGCCCACGTTCATGATCCCTCCCTCCCACACATGCCTGTTTTGCGCCAAAGCCTTTCTTTCCGCTTTTGTCTGTCAAGGCCAGCTTGTATGAAGTCGTTCTTTTGTCGACATCTCAGTCGAGGAATTACGTATACAGGACAACCTCTGATGCCTGTTGGCCTTGTTGATTACGTTATCTGCAGGATGTCTTCAGTTTCTGGGACAAATTAATTAATGGAAGCAAAATAATCTGTGTCTGCATTCCAGCATAGACATAACATAAACCAGACAGTCAAGGTTGGAGTCATAATAGTGATTATATATTACATGGAAGAAAAGATTTAAGGGGTTCAGTTAAAGCAGAATAAAAAATAGCGAGCTTCAACACAGATCTCATCACTTATTGATGCTCTTACACTGTATCTTGACCTGAAAATAGGACAATGTGTTTGTAATGGTCAATGTAGTCGAAAGAAAACCGTAGAATCACAATGCATACCTCACAGTGACAATATAAAGACACTAGATGTCACTGTGGTCCCATCTCATCTCTCATCAACTGACCAGCCTACACGAACCTCTCTGTGTGAGAACTGCCAGGAGACTGCCTCCATAAGGGTACGCTCACTCTGCTGTGTCTAAACTGCACAGCTGCAATGTGCATTAACTGTCTGTAAAGCTATTACTATTCAGGACCAGGTCTACGGTTCCCATCCCTCTGTCTGCAATACTCTCAAACACATAAGTGCCCGCCGGCAGGGGCTTGGAAATTACTGTACACTGCAGCTCTGCTGGAGTAGAACTGCATACATTATGCTGCATCTGAACCTGGGGTCCTGACTGCAGGGAGTACCACAGCACTGCCAATAAAAAATACATAAAGGATCTCACACATTGTTACTGTTATTATTGAAGTAATTGCAGCGGTGATGATGCTTAGAGACTAGTTTCACAATCAAACACATGACAGTTCTGATCCAATTTCAACTGTGTGCACGATTCAGTTTTATTTTAGATGATTAAACACAATGAGATCACAGGTAACAAGGTTGACAAAGGACACAAAATTTCTAGAAATATTTCACATCCTTTACACTCCTTTCTTTCTATCATGTACGTCTTTGATTCATAGATCAAAAAAAGGAAAAGTGGAAGTATTAATGCACAACAGACATACCTGGTTACCGCAATCAAGCTTCTGTTTGTTCTTACTGATGGGGAAAAAAAGTAATCAGATTCTTTTCAGGGCAGCCATTGCACAAAATCAATACTATATAAGGAGGCCTGATGAATTTGAAATTTGTACTCAGAGTGGATATTGATCAGTCTCAGTCAAAAGTCTTTTGAAAGCTTGTATAGATTTACAATCGATTCATAGTTTAAAACATATAACTCTACTATTATAAATATCTAATATGAGTACAGAGGAAGCATGTGAGTAAAATCAACATTAATGTATGTATTTAAAAATGGCTTCACATGATCATAGTATTATTATAGTGTTATGTAATAAGCAGATGTGCTGTAACTTCATCTAATATTCATCTGATCAAATTCAGGCAACATGCAGCACTGATACTCCACGGTAGCAGCAGGACTTACAGAGAGCTGGGCAGGGCGTGGTGCTCTTGCCTGGTAGGGACAATATGAGTGAAAGACCCCTCCTCCTGATTTGCGCGATGGTGCAGTCACTCGGGGAGTGCACTGGTCAATACAGATTCTGGATGTGTAATGCTTTCATGGCATTAGAGATAGAAATTAAAAGCTAAAACATGATTAAGGGATAACAATTCCAATTGTTACTTTGATACGCTTGAAATGAAAGGCTCATAGTGCCTGACTTAACATGGCAATCCAGCAGACCAGAGCCTGCTGCTCCATGTGTGATTGAAACTGTCTTGGTCCAGTCTTCCTGTGGCTCATCAGAATGAGAGCTGTGTGCTGGAAGGACAACCTCTGATGCCTGTTGGCCTTCTCCAGACTCCTATCTAATATCATTAGGAGCGGATATACATCACTTGGACTAATCCAGCTGTTCCCCACAATTACATTTTAGCCTCTTAGACATATCTGACCCAAGTTCATTGCAATAGTGCTTTCCGGGCATAACTTAATGATTGAGTTACTGGCAGAGAGCTTAATAAAAATACTTATGAGCCTTATCCAATTCAGCTTTTCTAATTGTCTTATTTAAATTAAAGAAGGTCTTAGTTTTGTTAATTGATGGTCCAAATTTAGGATGATAACAGCCCATTACTGCCTATTTCAATTATAATCAAGTCATTATATGGTTATAAGTAATAGCTAAAATTGCTTTACATCCTAATTATTTGTTCATAGCTCTACCCATTCCAGGACGTATAGTGGTGTAAAAGAGGTTCCATTTTTAGAACAGTTTTTCTATTTTCCCTGTTTTCAGCTGAAGAAATACCTGGACCTAAGGTATCACAAAAAGTTTATTTTGGAATTTAAACCAACATACCATTATCATGTACTGCATTAAATATAATTTAAAGGGAGCCAGATTGAGTTCAGATCAAGTCAGTTTAAAAAGTGGAGCATAAGAGACATGTTTAGGTAAATAAACAGACTATGTGACATTCATGGAATTCAGTTTGGCCAGCAGGGTGAGGCTGCGTACGTCTCAGAGACAGACTCCAGCCAGACTCTTCTCTGCTGTCTTGCAATTTGAATGTTGGCTCACAAATGGATCCTTCATTAACCTGGCATCTGGAGGCCATCTCATAAGCAGACTTTTCCTTGAAGCACAGCTCCAATCTGTCTCTCTGAAATGAGGGTGCTGAACTGTGATGAGCACCAAGGACATGTTGTCTCTGTCTGGGCGTGTTTAAGGAGGAAGAGAGACGGTCACTGAGGAAATACAAGGCACTAAGCTATGCGTAGTCACACAGTCCTGTCTTTGCATTTTTAACATTTGTTTGCTCTGCTTGTCTGAGCCACCTGCCCACTGACACATGAATTACACTGTGCCAATGTTATTCTGTGTTCTATCAAATACGGATTAAATGGACTATTGAACCTTTCGATCTTTCTGGTTCGGCCAGCTCCCTCCATCCAAAGCTGAGCAAGTAATTTATGGTGTTGCTGAGTCTAATGCACCAATCTTCTGCTTCAGCAGAGGAGTGTAGCGAGAACAGCTGCAGAGATAGTGACTGTCAGAGAGCTGCAGCTATGATGTGGCCCTTCATCCAACAGCAGGCAACTAGTTGCAGCGAACCCCCCTGGCACTGTCCATGGTTCTGAGGAGAACAAAAGCATCAAAGCAGGAGCTCTCCTCCTCGCTGCTCTCATACGGGGAGGGGCCGAGCTGTGAAGGGGGAGGCACCATGTGTACTTGATTCAATTAGGCAGTCTGTGAGGCCTCCCCTGGGAGAAGGCTTTAAAAAGGGGGCTGCAGGCCTGTCTAACAAAGACGTTCAACCCAACCCTTTGCCCCTACTGAATCCACCTCATTAGTCAGCCGAGTAAGTGTTGATCATCTCAAGCAGTGTCCCCTCTACACAACAGTATGAGGAGGAACAGATCTTCTTCTGACTCTCTTCTTCTAATAAAAAATGTACTCTTGTTAGGATGCACTGGTGAGTATTTGCACTGCAGAGACTGAAGAGGACAAAAGCTCTATTTTGTGTATTTTGTGTATACTGTCGTGTATTTGCTACTATATGTACCATGTTTGTTTAAATGACTTTTCTGCAAAAGTCATCATATGCTGTCTGTCCATCATGGTTGAGGGATAGCAGCACAAACAGATATTGACACAGGAATTTAGAAGGAGAAAATTAAGCAGCAGCAGAAATATCTCTGTTAAGCTGTGTGTTAGCATCAATAGAAAGCATATCTCTTGGCAAACATCTGTTATATCCGCTATCTGACTCACACCACTGAAAGTCCTGCATGTTTCAAAGTTCCCTCTGTATCACAGAGAATAAGCAAAGCTTTTACCTTTGCTGAATGTCAGACAGACAAATATGATCCAGCGACATTAGTATTCATTTTCTGTTTTGCTGGTCCTTTGAAACACAGCAGAGGTCTGTGTTTCTGCATTAGCATGTTGTCAGAGTTGCTTAGAAGCAACGGTGGAAAAACAGAAAAAAAAAGAAACATCTGCTTGGTCCTCTTTAATCAGTGCCATGCTTTATCTGTCAACACTGATCTGTTCAAAGTAGTTTCAAAATCATTATATAGACATGTATAACACGTCAAACTAAACACCCTATTCCTTTCATTTATGGTATAGGAGTGGGTGGAGGTTTAGGCGGTGTTCGGATAGGACTGCAGTGTGATAAATGGTGTTTAATCCGCTGTTTTTGTAATCCAGTTCTTTTGATCTGGACAAGGAACTACCAGAGTCTTATGGTCATAACACATTAACAAGAAACATATCTGGGTACTGGTCTGTTCAGTCACAACCACCTAATCTGCTGATGTGCACTTATATCCACCTACAGGCCCACCAACCTGCAGCCTGACAGTCACACCTGCTGTGCTCTGGGACCACTTGGCTGTTTTAGCAATCATTGCCATCATAGGAACCAGAGATAATTACACAGCTTCCACCCACCAGGCTGGCCTGCTTCTCTAAAACCGTATTGCTCCAGTGCAGCAATAACACTTGTCTAAATGAATGCACAGCACTTTACTGCACGACTGACAGTGCCCATTTATTCGGCCGTCCAACTGGAAAGAAAAAACAAATTAATTTGGCACTTAAGGCCCCACACCCCTGTGAATAATATATCACCGTTCTCTCAAATCGCAACCCCCACCCCCAAATCCCCCCCATTATTCAACCCTCATTTTAGGATTCCCAGTTTTAGGTAACACAGCTGTTAAATGGTCTTCCATCAAAGCCTTTTACATTTATACAGAAAGATGAATCACTGCTGTTTGATCTCAATCTGCTCTCATCTGCAATTCCATCCTTCTTGAACAATTATTACATTTGACAAAAACAAGCATTTATTCACTGTTTCCCCATTAAACACTGAGAAAATATCCATCCAGCTCACTAACATACACAAAATTGAGCAAACTAATTGTTCTACACATTTAAAAAATGTAGCTGAGTATACTGAGCTTCATTCTACAGTCAGTATCAGATTAATGGTGCATTAATGGTGCATTTGTGTGTAGCCAAATGTGTATCTTTGTTCACTTCACACCGTCAAGTTTATGGTCTGGGCGTCAGAATAACAGCTCTCTAACAATTATCACTTGTGCACCCAGATCCTAGTAACACCTCTCCCCTCCCCTAGGGGAGGACAGACGTTGGGCTTTACACTCTCTTGTGCCCCATTATATTTATGCAAATTAGTCTAAAATCAGGGGAAATCAGGGGGCATCCTTTCCTGTTAGTGCTAATTAGCAATGAATGCTATATTTTATACATTATGCATGAAGTCCCCCTCTCTGCAGCTATACATTGTGACCTTGAGCACAAGGCCAAGTTTCGTAACACCCAGAACTCTTGATTTTCTACAGTCTGACAGAGCATAAAGGAACGCAGCCAAATAGTGACAAATTCTGTGCAGATCTGCAGTCATCTGGAATATTAAGTTGACAGTCTGGGAGTATCTTTTTTGAGAATTATTGTCTAGGAACATAATACCTACAAGCATAACACACAAGAGAGCCAGGCTGTACAGAGATCTATTAATATCATATGGCTACAGCTTGCCAATGAATCAGGCCTCATAAAGGAGCCAAACTGCAGGAGAGAGACAGACCGGGCTCATAGGTGATGAGACACATCACATCCACTCTGCTCCCAAGAGCTAGTAAATGGTATTTTCTCAGATGCCATAAAGGGGCCTGCATTAAGATAAAAATGTTGAAAAGCAATTATTAAGGAGCAATAAAGTATGTTTAGTACCCTCTCCAGGCAAGTGGCAGACATATTTTTATAGTAACTGGGCCAAGAAGTGAGGCCTGTGGTACCATGTCTATCTGTGGGTGCTACATGAGAATGGGAAATTGACAAAGTAGACAAGAATATGGCCTTTGTTATTGATGAAATCCTTGAGAAAGCTTTTTTTTTAGATACACAGAGACTAAACCTAAAGGCAATGTGGTTTCTATTCATACAAGCATATACATACAGTTGGACAATATAGACTAAGTTCAAAAGTATTGATGCAGGGAAATAGTTTGGCTTCAATCCACTGTAACTCAGTGACCACCTTTTTAAGGTAAGGGAAATATGAAAATTCTTTTAATTGTAAAATGCATGGAGAATGTCAGAAAATGAAAGGTATTACTAATGGATGCTAGTTCAGGAGGTGCAGTGTTTAGGTGACTTCAGTATTCATGTGCATACACTCAGTGGCCACTTTCTTAGGTACACCTGTACAGTCCAATGTATTCAAATACAACCACTCAACATTTATTTTTACAAAGCTCATAATGCTCATTTTTTGTTGGCATTGTTGTAAATGTGAAAAAGCCAATGTTTGATACTGAGGTTGTCGTTGAAGGTGGTATTATGCAAAAATATACTTTATTTCAGGACAGCTGTATTATATTGGATTGCATAAGACTACAGAGATGTAACTTGGTGCCACTTAATGTAGATATATGAGACGGAACAAAACATGATTAACAAGGTAAAAAAGATATTACAGAGTGACTGGTGGTGAAATGACCCAACTCTGATTAAATGAGACACAGTGCTGACAGCTGAGTGTTTAAGTGTCTGTAGAAAAAAACAAAAATCCATATATATATATATATATATATATATATATATATATATATATATATATATATATATATATATATGCATATACAATACAATAAAGGAACACAGTGCAACAAGAAACACAAAGAATGGCTGCTGTCAGGACAATACATTTCAATCTTAACAACACATTGTGAACCACCTAGAAAATCAAACTAAGCTGTGCAGAAGTAAGTATTATAAAGTGGGGCTTAAGCAATTAAGGCCTTTATTCACCCTTAGGGGTGAGCTTCTACAGTTTAGTCCCCTTCTGCCATGTTTCTGACATCAGCTTCCTGTATAGCTCCTTCATAGACAAATTCAGGCAATCCTGATTTAGCAACAGCTTAGTTTCACATTTTTTCCCTGTTCATGTTTGACTTTAGCCTCCATGTTATAGTTACGTAGTTATAAAGTAGTCCTCATGTAAACATGGTTGCACCTTCTCATTCCAGAAACCAAAAGCTACGCTTCCTCACAGGCTGCATCTCGAGGGGAAACAACCTGGAGACCTACAGAAAACACAGAGGATCATAACAACACACAACAAAGACTCAATGATTCAGGAAATTATCTGCATTCATAAAAAATTAAAACATACTCTGAATCTCTGAATCCATCTGTAGTCGACTGTTAATCTATATTAAGCACAGCTTGTCCCTAGGTTAATAATGAGTCTCTGGGCGGGAATGGGAGGAGGACATGATGATCAACAGTTGGCACAGTGAGGCTGATCCCAGCAGGCAGTGCTGTTGTGGCATAGCTGGGGTGAGATTGTGCCCGGCACCTGGCTGGTGCCCTAAGGGGAGCTGGCAGATGGTATTGACGCTGGGGTGTACATCGTCATATACTGAGCACGAGTAAGCCTCACTCCCTGGGAGAGTATGCAAAGAAGATGGGCACCTGCAGGTGAGGAAAGGAGGCATTGCCAAATAGTGGGGGTGGGGAAGGTGGGGGGGGGTGTTCAGGCAACAGGACTCCAGTGGACTGGGCTGGAAAGGGGCTAGAAGGGTTACAATAAGCCCCAGGCAGACAGATGTTTTTGCTCATTAGGGCTTATAAAGCAATTCTGCATACAACAACTGAATTATTTATGTAGGCAATGTCTGCATCTTTCTGTAACCTGTCTCTAACCCCTTTGTAGTATTTTCTAGCTCCATGCTACAGTGTACAGGTGCGGCTCAAGCTTAACATACATTGCAGACCGCTTCAGTGCATCTGTATGTTCTGCCAGGCTGAGCATTGTTTAGAAACACACAGAGACTGCCAAGAGTGTCATTTACACACTGCCCGATGAGTGCTTATCCATGGGGACCTTTAAGCCTAAAATGTCATTGGCTGAGGCTCCTCTGAGCGCACACAAAGGTCACCAGTGACACTGGCACCAGAGCTCCTTATTGATTTCCAATCTATCACTATTATGCCTGGTAATTACAGACAAAACTGAAATTCTAATCATGGAAATACATTCAGTGTGAGGGTGTATCTGGAATTGTAATTTAGTGCCAATACATGTATAATTCAACATGAGGTCAGGGGTTCCTCTGTGTATTGGTGGAAACTTGAGCAATTTCCCACCTGTGCATCAGGATAAGTTGTGATTCAATGACACTAATACCTTTAGTGTTAATATTAAACAGCCACTGTCAAATTAATTCAATTCAACATAGAATTTAAGGTAAAGGTATGGTGACAGCCTGGTGTTGTGCAGCTCATGTCTTTTTATACATATTTTTTTATTGCTTCTGTCACAAAGATATGTTTGGATAATTTGTCATGCACTTGAGCACCAGGAAGCACCTACTTGCTAAAAAAAAAGGTTGGGCACACTGTAGCTCTGGCAGCAAACGCAGGCAAAGCACAAGCATAGATTAAATGAGAGGTAAGCCGCCAACAGTAATGTGTGTGTCATATAAAACATAGTATACATTTCAAATACTTTGATAACAGAATGTAATTAAAAACTTGTTGGCATCAAATCTCTCCTACAACCATAATTACAGTCTCACCATACATATTTGTTATTTCAAACTGAAAGCACTTTAATATTTTAAACAAGCCAAACAAACAAAAAGAGATATGTGGCTGTATGGAGAGGGCCAGTGTGTATGAAGTGGGCAGTTGCCTGCCTGAGCACAGATGGTGGCAGAGCAGGATGTACCGACCTGTACATTTGCCCACATGCGCGTGCACAGATAAACACCCACACACACACATACATACAGAGTAATCACATATGCATGGATGCATATGTAAATACTGCCCTCATACATGCACACCCACACATAGGTGCAGATCAGCCAATTGAAGAGCTCACTCTGTGGCACAGGATGAGAGTGCAGATAGACAGACTGGTCATTTAAGAAGGTGTCACACTTTATTTATTTATTTTTTTTACAGAGATCAGGAGTCAAAACCCTGACATACTCCTAATTCTGTAATCAAAAGAGTGACTTTCCCTTTTTTTTCAGTGGTGTGGAAAGACAACCAGACATGTCGATCAAAGGCTGACTGCAGTTCACAGAGACATCCAAGGCCAGGCAGGATAATTAGTGCACTGGAACAATCAATACTCCTTGCGTGGGGGTTGAATGCAGAGGGGGAAAAAAGCAATCTATGGAAGAGTTGGTGGAGAACTGCAAAGGAAGGCAAAATCTAAACATGCGGCATACATTTCAAAGTGAGGCATTTACATCAGTGGGAGGAATTCCACTCAGTGTATGTAATGAGTGCAAACTGAGTGCAGGATGTCCACCTTTTCCAATCCACATTAAAACCACTGATATTCATTATTTATACTCTAAACAGAAAGGCACACAACGTATTGATTACTAACAAAAGCTATTGAGATGTCCTCAGTGTGCATACAGACAAGTGATAAAGACTGGAGACAAATGGCAAGGCGTAAATACAGGAAGACGGATAGATAGGTAGATGAATGAAGGCGAGGGTTGAGCAAGATCGATCGGCAGAGGAAGAGCAGAGGTCCCCAGGGGGGAGTGGGGCCTTTTTAGCACCGTGCGAGGAGGAAAGGATGACATGTTTCCCGTTCGAGGTGCTGAGTATGTAAGCGAGGGAAACGCCACCACAGTCAGGATGGAAAGATGCATGAGAGGAGAGTGTGTGGCCATGGCGCTCTGTGGCGTGACAGACGGTGATAGCAAGTGACAAACAGAGCTCTCTGAGAGAGGAGAGGAGGACATACTGGTTCTCCAGACTCCAGCTCCCTGCCATGACTCTGGATGTCAGCCATGCCCTGCCCATCCTCGCACAGTTACAGCCATCACGAGAAGCAAAGGAGAGATTTTGATTTGATCTAGAGGCTTTTTTGAGTCATCATCCCGTCACCTTTCTGGAAGTACTTCTGGGGAAAACCCAATTAAAAATTGGAAAAAGAGCACGACAAGCATACCTGAAGTCAGCCCTGTGCAGTGAGGTGTGGAGGCAGGAAGCAGGAAGGTGGAAAATATATCGTGGTCACAGTCCTGCTGCTTGTGGGCTGGAAAGCATCCAGACATCCTTTAACACCAAATGATATATGAAAACATTTCAATTACAGATATATTGCAACAATCTTTTTTATTCATTCTGTTATTTCAAAAATATTTAATATAACAAATATAGCTAAGAAAATTTTCAGCTGTCACCATATGTATAAATAAATGTGCCATTTACATGAAATTGAATGATGGAAACATGGCTTCTGTGAAAATAGAGAATTGCTCCCGTTTCCAGACTAATAAGAATTTGTAATGGCTACCCCCACTCACAAACGGCATAAATGAAAACATGATGTGGGCGTCGACCACCATCCCTGCTACAGATTAAGGTTCTGACACTCCGTTATAAAATCCATTTGAGCGAACAAAATAAATAAAACATTGAGTTGCACCATTTGCACCTTGGCAACAGCTTTCCTATTATTAGAAGACTGGTAGGTGCAGGAAAGACAGAGACGGAAAAGCTCCAACTATGTCCAGACAGGTCCAGACCCACACACGTCGTCCAGGCTGAAAATGATGGTGATGCAAGATGCCCTAAACACGGCTCATATTTCATTCCCTACTATTATTATCTGACATGAGAAAAAGTGTGATATAAAAGATTTGAAATTTGAAATACTGTAAAGAAAATCTATTTAATATTTTTTCTATTATTCATTCATTCATTATCTATACCTGCTTTATCCTGACACACAGGGTCGCAGGGTGTGCTGGAGCCTATCTCAGCTGTCATTGGGCGAGAGGCGGGGACACATGACAGTACATAGACACTGACATAGAAAGACAGACATACCACTCACATTCACACCTAGGGGAAATTTAGAGTCACCAATTAACCTAACCTGCATGTCTTTGGATTGTGGGAGAACATGCAAACTCCACACAGAAGGGCTCCCGTAAATCAGCCTGAGTTTGAACCCAGAACTCTCTTGCTGTGAGGCGACAGTGATTTTTTTTCTATTAATTATTAAAGACATAATTTGACATTTAAGGATTATTTGCTTTCTTTGAAAGAGTTAGATGGAAAAATTGATACCACTGTCATATCTGTGCATTTAATATGAGGCTACAGCGAGGAGAAGGTTTACTTTACTTACTTATAAAGACTGGAAACAGACTGAAAACAGCTAGCCTTACTCTCTGTCAGCAACAAAATCCACATATCAGCACCTTTGAAGGTCAGTAAATAATACTGTTTGTTTAGTTTGTTCTTCTTGCCGTCATTGTAAGATTGTCAGGAAACCTACATTTGGTAGGTCAAAAGGTTGGCTGCTGTTGATGCTAAGCTAAGCTAAACAGCTGCTGTCTGGAGCCTCACGATTACTGTAGAGACATGACAAAAATGAAAATCTCTGTAAAATACTTTTGAACTTCCTTTTCAAAATGTTTGACATTTTTCAAAATGTCAAACCCTAAAATAACATGATTAAAATCAACCCATAACTAAAGGTGGACCCTGGTTACAAAATGTCACTTCAACAGAGGTACAATGGCAGTTCCTCTCACCCCATGAACACAGC
This sequence comes from Scortum barcoo, assembly GCA_023238725.1. Lineage (NCBI taxonomy): Eukaryota > Metazoa > Chordata > Actinopteri > Centrarchiformes > Terapontidae > Scortum > Scortum barcoo. Next base: position 13,074,279 of record CM041536.1, read on the forward strand.
CACACTTCACACATTCAAGCTTTTTAGCCTGCTGTGCACAGGACAGTTGTCCATTGTCTCTCTTAACTGATGTCAGAATTTTGAGGTGCATTAGTGCATTACAGGATGCGCCCATGCTGGTGTGCATTTGCCCTCTCCGTAAGAAGCACTCGGCCTCACCCACCAGCTGCACAATACAATCCAAGCATATTGATTATAATGCTCATGGAGGCAGAATAAAAGCAGGGAGGGGAGTATTTTTTCTGACTGACCTGTTTATGCGATAGTTAAGGACAATGACGGCCACGGTGGGCAGGAGACCTACTGTTGAGGGTTCTTCATTGGGCTTTTCCATGGCCTGCAGGAGCCCCTAAAAACATGACTGATTTATTGAGTAGGAGAGAGAAGAGAGGGAAATAGACAGCATATACACCACAAATCCCTCACACTGCCCAATCTGCAAACACGGCACATCTCTACTGGTCACTTTAAGTTATGCAGTATAACATGCAAGCATTTAAGTACATGCTATTCAATACCACCTGCTGGGCAGAAGATCAATGGAAAGATTCAGTTAATATCAAATTCTCACTTTGATTAAGTTAGCATCTTTTTCATCTCACTGGCACAGGGCTGCAGAAAAGGAAAATTGAGATCAGGTATCTTATCAGATATTCCAAGATCTAATTAAAGCAAAATGATTTGCCGACATTATAATTGCTTGAATCCAGTGCCTATAAACCTCTCCCTGTATCTCACAGGATATTTACCACCAGAAGAGGATTTAATAATTTTATCAGCTAAATAGGGGGAAATGTGGGGATGCTAATAAATGTGTGTACTAGCTTATGCTTGATGAGGTGTCCACCTCGAAAACCCAGTGATCCTGATCACAAAAGACTTCAGCTAAAACAGAGTCACAAAAGGCAGGAAATGGGCACAATGTGACACTTGGGCACAGCAATATAACTGCCACAGTGGGGCAGTAGTCCATTAAGCTATAATCCAACACTGTAGTATGAAATCTCCTTGTTGGCAGCATTCGATGCATAATTCACCTGGAAAGAAACAGTGTTGGTTAGTAAGACTTGCATCTGTCGTTGGGGAATTCTGGGAAGAAAAAAAAATAGAACCACCGGACTTCACAAACAATAATTAGGGCTCAGAGCTCTCAAGAGGGTCCTCCATTATCAGCACTGCACAAATCAATGTTTATGACCACAATAAAAAAACTGCAAACTAGAAAGCCCCCAAAACCTGATTCATCCATAACGTCTGTTCTTTACTCATAGTATTTGTCTGGCTTCAAGCTTATTTAACCTGAAACCAGTCCTTCATCTCCCTGCTGTAACTGACTCTGCAGTTTAGTCTCAAGAAACACAAACAAAGAACAATGAGGCACTGTTATAACAGTGACGCTGATCTTGATTTAGCAATGTATAATAAGCATCACTAAGATATTCTCAACCACTGTTTGGAGCAAGTGTGTAGCAGAGAGAAGTTCAAACCTGTGTGAACTAATGTACCAAGTAAAGAGGCTTACAAATTGAAGCAGTGTTTGGAGCACATGGAAATACCTGGAATAAATGCATACAGCAAAAAGTCACATACAGAGAGTCTGGTAAATCACAGAATTTACTCCAGGAATAAATGTTCAAATGTTAAATGTTATAGTAAATAGTTATAATTATAACAGTTCTAAAAAATTACCTCAGGGACACTGATCCATAATACAATGGTAATACACATGATTCAAGTCCTTTACCCTGCATGATTGTTCATCTTGACTTACTTTCATTTTAATAATAGTACAGTGAGATTAATAATTATTTGATTTTATGTCCTAGAGAACCATATTTGCCAGTCAGAGTCGAGAAAATCGTTGAAAACATTTCTTGTAAAAGAAGTAAAAATGGTAATAAAAACACCAGGTAGTTTTACTTTGAAAAGATTTAATGCTAATGATGTCAGTCTAATACTAGTGATGATCTATATAGTTTTGACATGCCATACATGCACAAATCCTTTATTTTTAACAGTTAATCTCAATTTCAGTTAGACTAAAACAATTAACTTACATATCAGTTTGCACAGCAAATGAGCTGTTTCTCCTTGTAATACGCATTTTTAATTGAAGAATACAATTACAGATATACAGCAGTGGGGATATACTGAGAAAAGGGAACTCATGTTGAACCAGAGTTCATGTGTAATGTTATTATGTGCAATCATAAATATATATGGTGTTGTTATATTCCTTTTTAAATGCCATATTCCACAATATGTTTCTGGCACCATGTACCCATGTGACGACATAAAACCACATCTCCCTGTATCCTCTCGCAGAACACAGTATAAATATGTACTCAGATAGAGGAAGGCGCTCTCTCATGCTTTGCTGAAGACTGTAACTGAACATGAAATCTCCCAATTTGTAGATAAGGCCTAGATATTATAAAATCATTATTTAATTTAAAATAAAATGTTCAATACAAATACAGCAGTGGGATATTTAAAGAAAAGGCAACAGAGAATGTAATGGGATATGTATAGTAACACAGGAAAGGGTAAAGAAAGCATGGATTATTCATGTCTATTCCCACAGTGCAACAGCTCCTTTTTGATGGATTGTGCCTTGGGCGCTCCTCCCTGCTCAATACCAACAGTCCCAGGCAGCCCAGCCTCATACTGCTCCTCGCAGCCGGGATGATGAGCTCCCCCAGAATCACAGACAGGGCCAGCGGCTCTCATCTCCCCTCTACAGTCAGACATAATGATGGTGTGTGGTCTGAGGTGAGCCTAAATTTAAACTAGAGTATCAGGAGAAGGGTAGTAGGGCAGAGAGGCAGCAGGAGACAAGTCCTGACAGCGTTTGACTGAGCTTGTTTTAGTTTAACTGGAGGAGAGAAAGTAACACAGACGGAGCGTCAAATGACAGGTGGAGGTGCAGAGAGCTGGTGAAAGGTGCACAAAGACATTGTTACCTTCAGTACAGTGCAGTAACATACTTCTCTGCAGCAGTTTGTTATACACTTTGGAGTGTCTGTCTTTGTGTGGATGGGTGAGCTCACCTGGACTGGCTCCAAATGGTAGCAGTGAAAATGCTACAGAGGTGTTAATGCAAGGAGGTGGTGATGCTATGACTACCAGCCATAATAAATACCATCAATACATTTAAGTAGAGAGACACATTTGACATTTTGTTTACAATGTGATAAGTGGACTCAATTTTTTGGTAAATATTGTTATATTTTGTCTTGAGTTGTCTGTGTGTAAATCCTATATTAACAAGACACTCTTGGAAAATGAGATTTCTGGGTTAAGTGGTTAAAATAAAATAAAGGTTAATAGAGAAAATAGAGAGGATTGATGATTTTCATTTTAAATGCCACAAAAGTGAAAAAAGTAAGTGAAAGGGAATGGAAAAGATGGAGAAATGGAAAAAACCCAATCCCATTGGTTCCCAGAAAAACAGTAACTGAGATTTCAACATGTACAGTATCTACGTGAAGACATGTAGAGATAAGTGGGTTTAAAGGAAGCTCCTCTGACTCCATCGTTCAATGATGTGCTCAGTCTGCAGCGCTGAAATAGCTTTCCCTCTACGTGAGCTCTGAACTGAGGGTGAACCTCAGCCTTTTTTTTCTTACTTCTATTTAAAAAGAGGCCTATCTGTAGACAGCAGGAATCTTTGCCAAATTTCTCCTGGCAGTGGATTTAAAAGACGCTCAATATAAAGAAATCCAACACGCAACACGATGCAGGTCAAATCTCAATAACAAATGTTGCCTGAAGCCATCAACACCCCAGACAGGCAAGTGATAGTGCAGACTGTCTGGCCCACTGATGAGAAACTGAGTAATCCCAAGATTTCACACTTTCAACACATTCCATGGTATCTCCTAGCATTCGGCAGGTGAAGATGGACAGCAAATGAACCCCTCTGATGGCCAACCAACCATTCAAAACACCTTAGCAACAGTTAGAATCCTTCATGCTGCAGACCTGATCGTCAACCCGTGGCTTTGCAGTCCTCCAATGAGCTTGCTTCGCCGCAAAGGGGAGGAGGCAGCCATAGGCAAATAAAGCAGGGACTCGAACAAAGGGGGGAGGCATCAGAAACATTTTGTGTTGCCTCTGTTGGACCATCAGTATTCCCTACACACATCCACTGCTATCACTCACCACACTCATTGAGAGCCCAATTTAGCCATGTATGTAATTATTCTGTCACTTAACAAGCAGACACAAAGCTCCATGAATGTGCAGACCAATGCTCGACAATTACAATCAACAGTGAAGTCTTTACCAGGACCGGTGAGCGGAGCAAGGCAAAGCAATTTTACACAGATACACATTTTGCAGTGTTTCCTATAAACCGCAGAAGGGAAATGTGTTGCATTAACATTCAGAGAGTTACCAGTCATTTGCAACAGTTTCTCAGAAGCTTAAGCACAGTTTTTCCCCTGCAAATTAATATTCTTCCTCAGTGGCAGAGAGACTTCAGAGACACATATCAATACATTTTTTTCCTATTGATGTGGGAGTTCAGTCAGTACTTGAAAGGTTAGTTATATTGGTGAATTCAGTGATGGGAGAAGAAGCCACCCGCATTTCTCAAATACTCCTAAGACAAAAGTGCCTCATCACGCCTTAACAGAATTCTACATTTCACTTTGAGTCAGCCAAAATGAAAAAAAAAACACAACCTACATCTTAAGCATTAGAGGCATAACATAGATACCTCGGCAGGGCCTAGCATAATATGCATTAGCTGTCCAAATTCCAAGCTCTACAAACAGCTTCATAATCTTATGATTGAGTTCCTGTACACCAGCCATGATCTCTTTTCAGAGTAGAGCATTTAAAACACGCACGGATACTAAGAGTGCTACTCTGCATTTAAACAGTTTTATGCATCTGTAGCCATAAATACTACTACAACCACTCCTCCCTATTTCTTCTGTGCCACATTCAATTAGAGGATGTAATCAATCTATTCTTGAGCTGTAGATAAATAGGATTTCCTGATCCTATTCATTTAGCATGTCACATACTAATTCCATTTTTTTGACAAAAATCTTCCTTCCGAAATGAGACACACTCTTTATTCTATCAAAGCTGGCCAGTTTTTCAGAACAACTTATTTCCAAGACTACATTGCAAAACCGATATTCATGTCGTCATTATGTTTCTTGAAATTATGTGTTTCATACTTCAGGGTAACAACCTATTTATTATATAACCTCGTTTTCACCACAAATTCTGATGAAGTTCTTGGAAAACTGTTGTATAAACATAAGAATGGCTTCCCTTGTGAAGTATACTATGCACAAAGCATGGTATTTAGTTGTTACCTAACAAATATTGCAAAGCTATTAAACAACTCTTCAGCCTGTATAAATTCATAATTTCTTTCATACTTTGTGCACACATGCAGCTGAATCTGACCAGCTTTTTTTTTACATTCCAGAAGAAGCGGAGAGCCAAGAGGTCCTTTTTACTGAAATAACAATGTTGTCTTTCGCAAGATGTTATAAAACACACACCCACAGAAATCAGGAGCTCAAAATGCCTGGCTAATCACATGAACAGCCCTCCATCCTACCAAACCTTTGAACGGGCTAAGCAAATATGCTCCCTCTCCCTTCAGAGGCCTAATCCCGCTTAGCACAGACGTAAGAAACGTGCCACCTGCTTCCAGCCATACAGTTCGAGGCCTGACCGCCCTTGTGACACCACTCTGCCTTTAATCTCATGAACAAATGCATAGCTTCATCCACACATCTGGCTTCACCACTATCCCTCACCCAACCTGTGAGGAGTAATGGACTTCAACCCAGGATATCCATTGGATATTAATAAACACACAAATGTTTCACTCACTCAGGTTATTGTGAGCGGATGCAACACCTCACATTTATCAGGCAATGTTGTCCTATGAGACGATCACTTCTGTTAAAGGAAGATTCTGTCCTAAAACAATAGTCAGGTGCTCGCGTTTACAAGGTTTTGCAAAATCTACAATCCTTGTTCCCCGAAACCATGAATTTAAATGTTTATCTGAAGCGAATATGAGGCATCAACTGACTTATTCAAACCAAATAGATATCTTCCAAACATACTGTCTTTTAAGTAGGAAATTCACTCTTTGTGTTGCTATCTTCCACAGCTCAGCATAGTAATACTGTCTGTGGAAACAAAAATAATGTATTTCACTGGTCAGTTGTGAGAAAGCTGTAATTCCTAGTTCATAAAATCTCCAGAGGAAAGTGGTGAACCTGACAATTGACTACCTCAGTGGGGGCGAAACTCCCAGATTGTTGCATCTGCTCTCACCCAAACTGGCTACATTAACCACGCAGGAGCAACTGGGATTACTGCAAAACTGACTATCAAACAACATTTACATGAAAAACATTTTCATATTAGAAAAGAAAATATAGAAAATATAAGAATAAAATAAATGCATATAAAACACACACATACAACATTTAAGGAATTTGACCCAGTTTGACCTAGTGCTACCTTGTATCTCATCACAAAATGGGAAACAAGTTAAAAAAAGGGGAACTGCTGATTTTGAGTTTCTCGGAAATTCCACCGAGCTTGTGTCACTGCTCTCACTTGAGAGGGTGACGCATATGAGAAATGTATGAGAATAAATGTTGTATGAAGCATCAAACTATTCTGAATTGTACTTGACATGTTAAATTGCCAAGAGTATCTTAAATCTGCATACATGAAAACACGCTTCAACGGTAAATGAGTTCAAATCAATCTTGTATTTTGTGTTCAGAAGAGGTAAACAGTAAGCTTTCATAAACTGCTTACACAGTATTTTCAGGATCAAATCAGAACAAGCTGGAGTCTGAGTGTACTGAAAAAGTAGAGCAGTAGTGCTCAGATGGATCTTTGTATCAAAGTTACCTTTAATTTGCTATTGCAGTTGTCTGTTGAGGATAACGTGGGTTGCTTAAACAAGAATGGAGATGTCAGGCTGCATTAGCATCCAGACAGACTCTGCACCCAGAGGATTCAGCAGTGCCGGGAAAATCAGTCATTAAATTTGCAGGCGCTCTGCAGAGCTCCACCGTCTGCTTATGGGATGAGGGGCAGCGTCTTATGGCCAGCGTAGGTTCATATTTCTGATTCACCCCACAGCTAAAGAGTTGCCTGTAACATGTGACACAAAAGCCCAGGATGGTTTTTGGCGAAGTTTTGACTACCAAGATGAGCAATACATTTTAATTTATGAATTTTCAAGGAGATAGTGTGTCGTCTTTGAACAGCAGGGTCATGAAAGTGCCCATTCAATATTTACAGAATACTAATGAGACACTGGCTAACAAGGAGCTCTGTGCTAAAAATACATAGTATGTCCTTTCTTGGATATTTGTTTGAGTGTTCACAACACTATATTATTGAGGAACAGTTTGTACTCGTAATGTGCATTTCAAAATAAAGGCTGAATGTCATTATAAGGCTGTCATTTTTGACAAACTACTGTGTGAAAATCAGTCTGGAGTCACAACCACAGAACAATTTATGATGCCTATATAGTTGAGTTTTTTGATACTGTCATAAAGGCATTAATTCAATTAAGTTCAATTACATATTGTAGCACTTAGGTCATAGTTAAAGGTGGTGTTGTTCTGGACTGTATTATACTGAGAGGTGTTTTATTCTGAATCTTCAGTTTTCACAATTTAAACACCATAAGAAAAAAAGTACCAAGCAAATTGCAACTTGCAATGCATGAATCTATTCAGCGTGTTGTTGTGGCAGCCATTGTTAAAACCATACAGTATTCACAATTGTTGCTCTGCCATTATCTTTTTTGATTGCCGTCGTGATATTTGGCACTCTGCTTGCACATTTTTCCTGCTGTGGTAACTAAACAAGTTTACAATTCTTTGTTCATCTGTTGTAAACAAAGGATTTTTGTTGTTTCTCATTTCAAGTGCCCTTCCCCCGTCTACCTTTTGTCTGTGAAAACCCTCGTTTGTTGTTAGAAGCCCTCAATTGGATCCTGGCTGGCCTGCCCCCTCTCTTGCCTCAAAGCCAGTTGCAGATGAAAAATTTATGACTGTATGCCTTGAAAACCTCACATTCCATTTGAAGTGCTGCTGTTCCTCTGATGCTGCCCCCACTGATGGCAACTGCGTCTGCTGCCTTCATTCGACCAGTGCTTTTCCTCACAGTGGGAGTGCAAATCAGGGAGAGAGGGGGGAACGGCGTCCATGGCTTTACACTCCTTCACTGGTATTCACTAATCAAGGACAGATTTTTCTCGGCTGTGTGCAATAATCAGACATTAATTAGCTGCTTTTAAAAGTCACTGACTGTAAACTTGCACCCACACAGTCTTCTCACCACACAGTAATGTATCTGCATTATCTGGCAAGTTGTATAATACAAGAACCAATGGTTAATTCATCATTGTTTCTGTTTCAAATCTCTAGTGACGTGTTTGATGTTGAACCCGAAACTCTTACTTATAAAGGTTATGATCACTTTCTGCATCCTATTTAATTACTAAGGATTACAGCCATTTGGTACATGTTCAAGTAAATATGCTCATTGGGAATAAAATGACAACATATTCAAGACCATCTTTGGGTTATGTTGGCTTTTTGTTACTTACATTTACACACAATAATAATTATTTCAAAGGCCAATAAGTGCATAATCATTATTTTAATATGAATAACAAATTGCAATTTAACCCTGGTCACTGTAAGATTTGCGCTGCAGACCCACTCTACTTAACTACATCTTTTTTTCTCAAAATCAAAATAGGAAAATGCAAATACATGTGGTTTGTTTCTGTTCTAAAGTGATTAAGACTTGTAGATTTGTAGAAAGTGATTAAGACTTGAAATCTTGTGAATAAATAAAAACAAGAAAAAACTGTTCAATCTAAACATTGTAAAATCCCTTTATGATTTTACTAGAATAGTCACACATTTTCCAAATTTTAAAAACATTAGCTGAATATTTGCAAAACTTGTGAAAAACTGAATTTAATCCATGTTCACAGGAGGTGGAGCAATGTCATGTTGCTTTTGACAAGATGTTCTAAGCAGATGTTGTTTGTGTTGTTCATTGTTGGGACTGTGTAATCAAATATGTGTATGGTGTAGCGCTTCAGATATGAATCTCATTTCTATCTGTGAATAGCTGTGAATCATGTCTACCAGTCAGCGGGGGATGATTTAATCACCATAGTGACAATGACAACCCCTGTTCCAGGGTCAAACATGTGGGTGTCGTTTCCAACGCCTCTCAGTAACCTGGAACTTGTTTTCGCACATCCCTTTGGATGGTTGTGAAATATGAAAATAGAGGAAACAATAAAAACAATACGCTGAGGAGTGAATGAGTAACACCACATGAGCTGATTATGGTATTATCATTCACAACCATGTTCATATTAGTAAAACACGAGATTTTCCCTGTTGTGATAATTACAGTGCAACAAAAGGACATTTTAAAACTGACAAAGCCTTTTAAAAGTAGCAAATACAAAGAACTCCTCGGCAGGATGAGGAGACGATTAAATAGTTTGCTTTTAAATTTGAGACGCATAGTAACATAAACAGTGTAAAGAAAATATGAATAATCTAGATTTGACTTGAATGTAAGATTCTGGATGAATTCTTGTGTTGAAAAACCTTGGCAAATCCTGCCCTCATGCATCAAGTCACACTGGTTCCTAAGCAACAGGTAATTTCACAACACACACTGCTGTACGTGCACAGCAGCTTTTCATAGCGGGGTTTCAAGCCAATTTAAAGTCACATCAGATGGCAACCTTGAGCTACTCAATACTGTTCATACCTCTGTTCAAAGCTGGGGGCGGGTGTCACACTTGTCACTGGAATAATTAGTTGAAGACAATGAAGCAGCATTCATCTTCAGCGGCAAGGTCTTCTCCAGCGCCACATGAATCAACATTCCCCTGCACAGCCTGCAGTCTCCAGGCACAGGCTCGGGTTGCCCAGTTTAAACTGTTAAAATGAAAACCAACCCATCACGAGGTGGTTCCCCAGAATGGCCCCATCAGCTTTTAGAGTTACGAAAATATTGAATTATTCAGAAAGATTCTTTAATATCGCCATACTACGAGTGGAGATGATTCAAAGTTAGTTAGATGTCCAGATGAGCCAACATATTGCATGGATTTCCATGACAATATTTTCACCGTAGTTGATGGTGAACAGGAACTACCCATTACATTTGGGGTTATGTTAAAGGATGAGTGTGGTGATATACTGTAGTTTTCATGCTGTCAACAAACCACATGAAAAAACAACAATTACGTGATCCTGTTTATAATGACTTTGTGTAGCAACAGGCCAATACAGCTTCTTCATTTGTACCCCTTTATTTCTTTAATATGAACTTAGGTACATAGTTTGATCGCACATACATACACTGTCCTCCTGCTGTAAACACTCAATGGGGCATCAGATCAATTCATCTGTCGCTGAAAATAGAAAATAGAAATAAAACAATGCATTTGTGACCCACTTCAGGCTTTGTGGCCACAAATGCTGTAGGGGTTATGGGAAGTGTGAGAGATGGACTAACACATTGTTGCATTATTCTTTTTATGGAATTTATTGACAAGAAAACATCCAGAGTATCTTCAGCTTGGTTTGTATTTTCTAAGGCACATACAGTGGTAGACAAAAAGCAATTCCACAGCAGCACCTTTGTGTTGGTCATGTTATAGTTTGAAGCATTCAGAGAAGGAGTTCAGAGTGTGTGTGTGTGTGTGTGTGTGCATGTGTGCATCAGTCAGTATTCATGTGTATTGGGAAGAAATATGTGTGTTTCTCTTTGTAACCACTTCTGACCGGTCCAACTCTTGGCAACCAGCTTCCAACATCTACCTAACTTTGTACATGGAAACAGGAAATATTAGGCAATTTTGTTTGTGTGTGTGTGTGTGTGTGTGTTTATCACAATACACTTCATGGCCTTAATGGAGGAATATGAAAAACAGAAAGTACATGCTGTAGATGTATGTATGCATGTACTTGTACATGCAGGCAGTTGACCTTACTGAGAAGAATATGATAAGGTTCTTCTCCTACTGATATCATAAGCAAATAGTGTGTCATATTTCTGGGTATTTTATCTGCAGAACTCACTGATTAGCTTAAAAATACATAAACAAAGTTAAAATTTTGACACACAAACAAGCCAATCAATACATACCAAGAATTAGAGAGAAATGACCTAATTAAGACTTTTTCATGACAAATACTTTGACTAACCTCAAAGCCAAATTGTTATATATCTATATCTATCTATCTATATATCTATCTATATATATATATATACACACACACACACACACACACACACACACACACAGATAAAAAGCAAAGCATAAAGCATTTAGAATAATATGAAAACATGTCTTACTACAACACATAGTATTCAGTCATCTCAAGCACTAAAATGTATTTATTCATACACTATTTTCTGTCATTACAGTATATGGCGGTTATCAGTTGGTGGAGAGTGTAATGCTATCCTTACCCTTACCTCAGACTCTAAACATGAGAAACCTGACCATGTTTGCGTTTTGGTTTGGGGATTCAACGAAAAAAGCTCTGTGCTGCTACTGATGGACAACACACCACTAGCTGAGTCTCAGGAGAGTCCGGACTAGTCAATAATTCAGAGTGGGGTATGAAATTTTATAAGGAGGCAGAGAGATAGTGGACAATATAAAAAAAAACGAGTGGCAGTGCAAAGAGTGGATATGGGGGAGTATGAAGGCTAACTCCTGTTTGCCTGTTTCTGACCCAGAGCAATAACATGTCAGCAGAGGCTCTCAGGGATTCTAGCTGTCAATCAACACTACACCCGGATAATGGTCAGTATGGTGTACAGGCGAAAAAAAACACTTTTCCTACATTTTCTGTGGCCGGTGTCATATCGGAGAAATGTACATCATGTGAGATAATAAGTGAGGGAATCTGCTTTCCACAGGTGTACAGGAGACACAAGTGCAGACAATAGACGATGGAGCATTGATCTGTGTCAGCAGCGCAAATGCAAATCACTGCGGAGAACATTTGCATGAGTCGCAGTTAGCAGCTTAATAACAGTGTGAGTGAATAAGAGTGATGATGTGAGATATTAAACTGGCTGGTAGTATGTGTACAACTGACAACCAGCCTGAAAAATGACAGAGATAACGATCCACATTAACAAATTCACCACACAAGGTACAGAAAAATGATTCTATACACAATAGATGATTGTACAAAATGTAATTGTACAGCATAGAACAAAGTAAATGCTTGTTCCTATTAAATGAAAAGATATGGATTCTGATAAGCTAAGGGTAAAAACATGTTTTGTTACAGTAATTAAAGGCAGCACAAGAACATTTACTGAAAACAAGAAACCTGGTCAATAAATCACTCTGTTGTTGCTGTTCTGTATTTGGTTTTAATCTGTTTGAATCTAAAGCTTAGATGTAATATGAAAAACTCCACAAGGCAGATTATGTTTTCTGTGATCCAGCATCCAATGTGGTGCACAGTGTGACACTTCATGACACAGTCCAATAACTTACAAGATCACAACCTGATACCGCAAAGTCACAGTTAAATCAATGCTAGAACAAAGCAGCGTCTCAATGGCAGACAGGGCTTTTTTTTTTTTTACTTTAAAGCAAACAGCCAAAAGGGATGAAACACCTAAATGTGGTTGCCTGCTGAATAAAGAGGGAGTGCTGCACAGCCTTCTCCAGAGGCTGAAACTCCCCGCAGGTTTTAGGCGAGTCTTTTGTCAGAATCAGGGAACACTTTGAAAAATAATGACGCTCTGTAGAATTTCCTGATCTGCTGTGCACATCAAACATTTTATTAAATGAAAGTATGTGAATTCAAGAGAAAATCTGATATAAGAAATTCTTTCTTTTGGGACATTTTCACTCAAATTATACTTTTATACACCTGTACACTACACAAAATAATGCACAATAAATATATTCAGTATTATAATTAACTACAAAAACAACACTTCTGAATTGGCTGTACCTTTGGGTCTATTAAGCAAACTGGCCCTGAAGTGCCACTATCCTCCCTCCATATGCACGCCACCTCCCATCTACTCACCGGGGCACATACATGCAAATGACAATCTGTTGTCGCACTAATTAAGGTCTAGGTCACATGAAAGAGCGCTGTGTGACTCCTCGAGCTCAAAGAGGCTTCTTCATGATCCAGTCAGCCTGTTGAGGAAGAGGACTGTAATGTTATGAAACGTGTGTCAGAAACCTTGAAATAATAATTAGAAAAAAAGAGTAAAGAATAAGAGGCGACATGATGTATTCTGCCCTACCCATACTATACCCACAGGGGTATACCCCCACCCTCACTGGGCTTATCATCAAACCTCTCCGGGAAGCATGACTCAGTTCTCCACTGCGGTCATTCGGGAATCAATACCATGATGTCATTGTGACAGCAGGTGGATATCCAAACCAATACTGATAATACACCAGGGAAACCAAAATCACAAATGCAGTAACATAATACTGGACAGATGCTCCCAAAAAGTGTATAAAATGCTAACTAAGTGCAAGATTTCTTTTTTTCTGGTGGATAATTCAACACTCAAGGCTGAGTCGCAGAAATAACATCACATGTTGTGCACGACAACAAATTGCTGAGCAGGTTTTCTTGAAGAACTAGCACACACAGTGCAAATGCAGTATCAGGAGGTGACACAAATGTTGCTTTGACAATCAACTCCTGTCTTTTGGAATCCCTGCTCCCTTTTATCATCTGATTCAGACTCTGAAACGCATCAGTTCAGATTATCTCAGACTCATTTCTCTACCGATCTGTTTCACATCAAACACTTCAATGAAGCAATCCAGTTTAAGCATCACACAACACTATTTCATAAATTACACAAGCTTTTTCTTGTGTTTACTGGCACATTATTTTTGGCTGCCAGCATTCCCGCTTCAGTGTCGACTGAATACACGTGTCTTTGTTTAGTCGACAACATGTGGAGAGCAGCCTTTTGCTAATGGAGTTTGACGTGAGTGATCTTTGCAGGAGACCTACGTGCTGTGACGGCACCAAAGTCTCAACAGGATTTACCGTCAGCTTCACAGAACGTCCAGATTCCCGGTTGTATGGCCATTTGCGCTGAGCTGACTTTTACGAATCATCATGCTGACCACCTCCCTGTCTTCAAAGCAATCATTGCAATCCATTAATGGTGACAGGAGTGATTGGTTTTAGAGACTCCAAACGAAACCTAACTCCTCACTGTGCAAATCAATGCATACACCTTTCTGTATTTTACTGAGCTATTTGCAACTTACGTAAGGAAGTTATAAACATACTGCATGAACAAATGTTACATCAACTGTAATAAAGACCTTTAAATCAACAGAATAATCCTTATCTCTTTTTCAGTCATAATTTGTATGACTTGTTCCAAAGTAACCGAGCATTTATCTCTCTTAGTATGTTTTATGACTGGAGGTCAAAATCCTTCCGCTGACAGGAAACCAGGTAGACACAATACCTAGGTTGATAAGAAACCACCATCCCTCTGCTACACGGATTTTGTTATGAAAGGAAAACAGATCTGATTGCTTTTGTGCCCAGTGGAAGAAATTTGATACTTCACATTAATCCAGTCCAGCTAGAACCCAGTAGTCTAGAAGTCCAAAATGATTGCTTAGTTTCACTCATACAGTAAAACAAATGCTTGGATGTTGACACATATTACATTATTATTTCACAGTTTTATTTGTCACCTGACTGAAGCAAAATGTTGTGCTTAGGACACTTAGACCCAAGCTTATCAAGTATCTATGTCCTTTGTGCAGCATAAATCAACATGCACAATGACACACAGATGCACAGATGAACGAAAAATGTGGTATAATGCAACTCTGTGTCTTTTAATGTCTTATATTAAACATGGGTTTAATGACCCCCTGTAGATTTCAATCTACTTGATGTCAATGCAGACTCACACTATCCATTATGATTAGGACATAAAAACTTTCGAAATGGAAACACACAAAAAATTATGTAAATCGAATCCATCTGTATGGCAATTAAGTGTCCATACAGTCACCATTATAAAGCCTCCTAATGCAGCCTTAGAAACATCCTAATATCATGGAATGTTCTCTCTCAGCCTTTTGTGCGTAGCAGGATATTCCCCACAGCTATTGATGGCTGAGACAAGCTCTTGATTCAACCTCATTCCAGCAGAGACGTGTGAAAGTCAAGCATCTCTGAACACACAGTGAGACACGTCTGCAGCTTCATACTATGAATACATTATTCATCAGAAAGAAATTCTACCCTTGCAGACCGGGAGGTATCCTCTCTTTTGAAAACTGGTCAAACTCAGACCCTGAAAGGCATGCAAAATAACCATTGGATTTACAAACTCCATGGAGGAGTCACTTAAGGTTATATTCGAGCAAAGGAAAATTCAGTACTTTGCATTTTTATAATCCAATTTTACATTAAAAGTGTCTGCTTTTTAACACAATGGTGATCAGAGCAACCAGGGTACTGACACAAACATAAACATGCTCTAAGCCTCTGAACAGAACAGACTCACACATGCAGCACAGTATATATATACAAAACCCAAAATCTTCTGTGCTTGGAGAATAAAACTAATCAGTATTTCTCTGCCCTCAATTAGCTGTTTTGGGACACTTTGGCAAATCTCTCATTTTGATAGCAATTATGTTAGGCATGCTGGGGTGAAATTTCATTGCATAATTAAAAACTCTGAGATGTGAGAAATGCAAATCTCCCATCAGTCTGAGACAGGACATGTTGCTTTGACGAGGAAATCCATATTCATAGCACGTTTACTGGGATAATTTGTCTGTGTGTGTGTGTGTGTGTGTATCATTTGAGTACTGAACCCTCCATTTTCTTTTCTTTTCTTCCTATGTGGAGACATTTGTTGCGGTTCCCTGATTTGAAAGCCAGGTTTAAAGGCTAATGAAATATTGAAGTAATGAAATATCATTCATGAAAAGCAAAGTGCAAAATATAAAAAAACAAGAAGCAACTATTACGCCTGATTCCTGTAAAAAAATAAAAGTCATGAAAACATACCCGCGTGATTGAACTTTCAACCTTCCAGTTTTGCAGGTAAGAAGATAAGACTGCAGCATCCAAAATGCAACAACAAGCCAATAATCCACCACACACATGACCCACATTGACAAGGCCTTTAGATTTATGCTCACATGGACCACCCAAACACACACATACACACACACACAGAGTGACAAAATAGAGGCCATGGCAAGGACATCATCTATCATGCTGACACATACAACACCCCAACTAAAAGAGACATCAGCACACACGCACACACAAACACCCATAGCATCTCAAAGAGCAATAAATACTTGATATCAATAACAGAGAGAATCTTTCCTCTGTTTGCTTTACAAACTGTGTTTCATCTTTTTTATCTCACTGGGTCAGCTCACTATAACACATAATAACCTACTATACACCAACACCAGCAAGGAACTTTATTACGTACATCATAAAATCTAATGCAGTCCAGTACAACAGAAAATAAATACTATCATTGTGAGGCTTAAATGTGCAGTTTCTGTGACGCTGTGAGAGTCAAAGTATTGACTCTTTGATTATTTTGTAGTAAATTATATTATAGGGTAATATTTGGGGCCTCATTTATGCATATGAATATAAAGTCCTGCCTAATAAACCTGCAAGTCTGTTAAGTGGCTATATACACAGCTATGATTTCTTCAGTAAAACATCAAGTATACTGTCATTTACGATAAACAGATCATGAAAGTCAAATCGCATTCTCGAGTGTGTGCGGTGTGTTTGGCAAGGTGTTCTCCAAACGGTTATATAAAGAGGATTATAACGCAGCAACTCAGACACGACCCTGCGTCCCCGCCATAAATTCAAGCTGCTTGTCAGGCAGTCGCAGCAGGAACGTGACAGACTGAACGCTGCACACCGGCAAAGTGATCATGACCACTTTAATAACTATCAGGAAGATTTGTACTTGTCATGGGCTGCTTAGATATAACATCCCATTCTCAGTGCTCATAAGCGGGGAAATAAATCTTTCAGTCGCAGCCCGCCACAATAACATCGATATATCAAAACAGAAACGACCCGCAGGACTGAAATTGATTTTTGGCCGCTTAGGTTCAATCAACCTTAGATGTCATAATGCAATACGTAAGCTCATCTATTCAAAAGCAGATTATTAATATCCATTATAGGACCAGAGAATGTTCTTGATAAGATTAAATCATACTAATCACTGGTGTGCAAAATAAAAATACATTTAGCCCAGATATCAGTTTATAGGCTCAGGTACTTATTATGACAAAACTGTGATTACTGAAAGAAGAAATTAAAATTGTATGAAGAAAAGACGCACCGAGCATGATGCTGTTGTACATAATAATTCGCCAGGTGTTTGTATTAAAAACTAACCCTAACACCCGAGGAAGAACAAGCTATTCACATTTTCTTCACGGATGCACATGGGTGGTTGTTTGGTATAGTGGTATAGTTGGTAAGTTCATTCAAACTGCAGTGAGACTGAAGCGGCTGTCGGACCAGTGGACATGTTTTCTGACTGTTGGGCCGTCGGAGTAATGGGATGTAAGACTGGCATAGCACTGATGTAAAGGGCTAGATGTCTTAGTTGTCTAACAATGCATAATTAACACTAAGCTGCAGTTTCATCATCATTTTTATTTAATCACACAAATGGTGATTTGCGTGTGTAACGTACAGTTAACTGTGTATACAGTTATTTTTAGTCACATTATACCACCTCAACCACACTTTTTACAACAATGTATACTGCATGGTCTCATTATGTTTAGCTAGAGGGCTATGTGCCCAAGTGTGAATTATTTATTAAACACAATAACCTGTTTTTAATGAAGCCAAATGTGAGGCATCTGGTGTAGAGTGGGAGGGGATATGTTGGAATATGCTTACATTGACTGAATTTTTCTGAAATTTACAACTGGCCAACCCAATTCAACTTCATTACAGCTGTCAACACAGATAAGCAGTTCTTTCATGTCCACTCAAATGTACAAGTTTTTCCACGTCAAACACACACAAATCCAATTATGCTCTAATTGAGTGTTACAAGGCTCATTGATTATGACAGAGGCAGTGCAGCAGACTGAGACAGAGAAAAATACCCCCAGTAATTAGCCCCCCGCACCCAGGAGGCCTTCAGGAGGCATGATTTAATATTGAGGGAATATTTCTCGCTATTACTCAGTTTGAATTGACTTTGCCATCATTGAAATGTTAATATTTACGGAGCACAAGAGAAAGAATAAAAGGATAACCATTTTGGAATTTCAAGGCTGATGTGATTTCATTTGTTTTATTCATCTGAAGAAACTTAAATCAAAACTAGTCTGGGTTGAAAAACAGTTACCATCTCCAAACTATAGTGTTAACTCTGATTCAATGACTACTAAAGTCTACTACAGAATCTAAGTCACTGGAATAATAAAAAAACTGGTTAATAATTATGACAGTGTGCTTTTCTTCATGGTATGATTGCTCTACTTACTCAGAGTTATTTTGAATCAGAGTTTTAACAAAAGAGGCTGAATTAGTGGGAAACAGCAGTCAGAGGAGGATGTGCTCACATGCTTTTAAAGAAAGGTCATAAGAAGGTCATCTTTGCCTGGAGTGTGGCGGAGTCTGGACTCTTAAGGAGACATAAAAAGCTCACACTTGTGATTTCCACTTCAGTGGCAGTTGTCCCTGTTGTCCCTGTGAGCATGAAAAGGTCTCTATAAAAAGGCCAGAATCTAATTACTGGGGTCAATAAATACAGACTTCGTCTCTGCACTACTGTCACTAATGAGTCAGTGACAGTGCAGTGGAAGTTTGAAGAATCTTGTGGCGAAAATGTATTAATGAAGGGCATCTTTGCACACACAGTCCTAATATAATGACGCTCAAATTGCAAGAAGGTAATGCTTAGAAGCAATATCTTGCATCCTGACTGCTCCAGTTGAATGTTCAGTCCCAGTTCTGCTTGTTGGTTTGGAGAGCTTCACAGAAATTACATGTCTTTTTTTTTGTCGCAGCAGGGCCACATTGTGACAATTTATCAAACTCTCCTACATGACTAAGAAAGGAAAATTAAAATGCATGCCAAAAAATGCCTCACCAGCTTTGACATCCCCCTCCTGATCAGTACCTCCAACAAGCAGAACCTCTGCAATGAGATAAACGTCACAATTCTTGTTCTGACGGAAACAACAGAAACACAACAAAACTAAATAATGCTTTAATTAATCTTAAAATGAGGAATGACACTGAGCTCTGCTCTACTGTACACCGTAGGCCTTGTATGAAGCTGCACACCTCACCATTGCCGGTCAGCACAAAGACAATCACCTCTTACAGACCTGCTCTCTGTCACCAGATATGAATGTCCTTGTTAAATGAACACAGTCACCACCTCAGCCTCACCCCTTCCTCCTTGATGGGACTCCACTGCATTGTGACAGAGTTACTGTAAAACTGAAACGTGTCAGAATATTCAGTAACAGCTGATGCAATTGTGACAGGAACAATCCTCCGCTCGGCGTGAAATGTCCACAGATCAAAAAAACCCAGCAGGCTGTCACAAAGGTCACTGAGCATAAATAACATTAAAACACTGCTAAAACAATAGAAATTTGTGCAGCAGGTTAAGAGACAAAAATATTCATTTCATCCATAAAGACATACAGCTTTAGCATTGTTTATAATGATATCGATGAACGTATTGCAAAAGGTCAGCACTCTCAGTCTTGACTTAAATTTGATCACCTTAGTCACCTCTATAGGTTTCCTAACAACTTGTGCATGCAGCAGCACTTTTATGATGTTCTCACCACAACAAGATAGAGAGTGGGTCAAAGTCCTGACAGACACGTGTGAGGTGTCAAGAAAAGTTGCTCTTGAGATTGTTGTTTTATTCATGTGCGCTAATTAGTGAATTTCTGCAAGGTGGGCGTGTGGGGGAAAGAAATAAAAATTTATCCAAAAAACTTTAGGTCTATGACCCAAGAGACAGACGGCGAGATTCACACAAGGTAAGATCTGATTCAAACTATGGTGCATTTTTGTAGACTGTTGGCTGTATCTGCGTTGTATGTATGTTTGGGTGAAATCAAATATATGGTCAGGCAACCGAGCCTATTTAAAATGCATGCATTTCTGGCGCTTGAACACAATCAGTTGTTGGTGTCAGAAGTCCTGCTTTTACTTTAATCCTCCTTCCACGCCTACCTGGCGTTGCAGCACACCTGCAGGCGGTCGGTAAGTACCCTTGCATCTCCAAGTGTATAAAACTGATTAGCCGGTTTTGCTGATATTAACTACAGTCACAATAAAACAACCATCTGCTGCGAAAGATGCAGATCAGCGGTAGATGTTCCCCTCCAGAAGCGCATTTGGGTCGATTGATGCGCACAAAACAGTCATTTTAACTCCTCATGTGAGCGGGCAGGCAGTGCTGCACATGTGGACCTGAGGCACAGGTGACTGAGCTACCTGTCGCGGATCTGAGGCTAGGAAGTCTCTCTGTTGTGAGGGGATCAAGCTCAGGTTCAAAGGCATGAAATTTGTCCACGATGTCTGTGCGTAACCGGATCCACAGGAGCCGGCTGCAGAACAAGAGACGAGCCTGCTCAGCTGTGGGAAGTAGGACGACAATGGTCGCTGTAATGTCGTTTCAAACGGTGCACACTGAAATAAAGTGCCATTTGATCCCACGATTGAGAGGAAAAATGCATTAATTTCTCCTGATTTGACGGATCGGTTTAATGTTTGCAGAGGGGAAACATTTGGGCTCCTCGGTCTCTGAGTGATGTATTATTGAGTATTATGGATTTGAACATGTGTGAGCAGCATCTTCCCTTGATGGACTCCAGTGTTCAAGCAGCACTGATGAGCTGTGAATTTTGGCTTTTTTTGTGTTCCCTCATTATTTTCTTTTTCAATTGTAAAAACATCATTTTATAGCACTGGAGGTGTTTGTTAACTGAGCCTCCTTTTAGTTTAATTAGTGTGTGTGGATGCTTGACTTGTTGTCACCCATTGATGATTTTGCTGTTTAGATTGTTAAAAAAAAATGAATGAGTAAATCAGGAATTCAGTTGTGTTTGTTTTCACAATATATTTCCTACCAAGGGGCTTTTGAGCAGACTTCCCAAACCTGATACGAGTGAACTGTCTGGCTCAATCCGACTGCTTCTCTGTGATGTAATTATAACTGTTCAAAGCATTCTTTGTTCAGTGACCCCTTTACTTTCAGGGCTGCTTTTTTTAGGAGCACATTTGATTTGGTGGCTTACTATGCTTGAGAAACCATGTTTTCTCAGGGGTGTTAGAGGGGAAGTTTTGTTGCTTTTTAAAGAAGTGTAACTGTAATACTGGCATAATGAGTGCATGCCCAAATCTGCTGCCCAAATCAGCTTCTGTGACCTGAGAAATAAGTCTCATTCCTGTTTAGAAATCTCTTTTCAGCAGAAATAAGAAATGACAGTAGAGATGAGGATAAAGAATAAGGATAGAGAGAAGAAGATGAGAAGCAGGCCATGAAAAGGAATATAAATGTGGTGTAGCAGAAATTTAACCCAAAATCTTGTATGTAAAGTATTTTGTGAACCACCTGAGTAACGAGACTCTGATATGATTTAATATGTAACAGCAGTTTGTCATGGTTCAGGAGTCCAGATTCAACTAGTATAATGAGAGGAGCCAGGTCACACTGCCATATGAAATATGAGACACATAAACAAACTTGTAATGTTTTTTTTAGTGTCGCAAGGAAGTGTTGCACAGTTGTTATGAATTACTTATCAGTCTGTGCTTTTTAAAATGAATCAATCAATCAATTTCTCAGAGCTCAATGTGGCGTCACACTTGAAGCTGGAATCACTAAATATTTGTCATTTTTTGCTCTGTAAATTACTTAATGATAATTTTCTGTTTCACAACTAATCAATGAATCAATTCACCACTTTGACCCAACTAATGGTTAACAGGAAAATCTGAAAAATGTATTTATTCTCCAAGACAGGTCTGCTTGCTTTGTAACAACATATAATGGAGACTTGTCCATGTTTATTGTTGGATATTATTTGTGCCTCATGAGCCAACAAAAGACAGCGTTGGCATGAAAAAAAAAAAAACCTGGATGGAATTCCCTTCCTCGGGGCAATGTGACTGCACCTATTGTTAAAACCATTTCATTCACATATCATTTACTCATATCATGTTGAAAACATAGATGTACCCATCTTGCATTATATCTGTGTGATCTTTATCAATAATTCACAGGATGACTTTTATTACTATTCGGAAATTACCTGCTGTCACATTTTGGATAAATCATATATCAACAACATATTAAAACAACTAAAAGTTGCAGGTGTCTGATTGACAAAACTATTTCCATGTGCCCTTAGACATCTTTATCTTAATTTGTCTGCTGAATACAAAGTACTGGGTTCAATGAACACTTCTTTGATCCTTATCAAGCTAAAGGTGCAGAGTTATGTAGCAAGGCGAGGTGTAGCCTGACTGGCAGTCCCTAAAAATATGCAATTTCGTCCATCCTGTTTTATTTGTTGTCCTTGTTGTCCTGGTGATTTACCTGGATTTAGTATTGGTAACCTTTCCCGACTGTAACTGAACCGTGACTGAAAGGAACAACATGAGAATTTCCCTATTATCAGCATGGAACTCCACTCTGATAGGACAGACTCATCGCTCCCTGCTACCCACACAGTCCTAGCTGCAGTATTATAACTCTGCACACCTGACCCTTTCAGCCACTGGCCACAGGTCCAATAACACAACCCCAGAAGTAGATGTAATCCCAGTAAGCCGCAGGTGGCCTTCCAGATTGGCTGCCCAGATCTCCACATTTTTCCCTCCTTTCACACACTGCCCCCCTCTCACTTTCTCCCGAGGCTTCCAGTGTGGTGGTAACCCTCAGCTGAAGTAGGGCCTTCTCAGGGTGGAGGCAGCACACAGCAGCCAGGACCTGTCACATTACTCTCAGCTCCGCACTGGGACGAGGGCACCTGAATACAGACTGTGAGGGAGGGTAGCCGAGTGCGACTGAAACTAGACCAAACAGAGGGGAGCAAGGACGCCTCTGCAGCAGCAACAGAGTCCAACTTGGGACCTGGGAGAAACTTTTTCCTCTTGAGTCAAGGGGATCACAGTTGTGTGTTGCTAGAGATTGTGGGTTAAAGTACTCTTTTAACCTTTTGTAAGACTTTGGATCTGTTTGAAAAACAGACAGCACAATGGATAAGGATGCTCTACAGGACTATGAGTACCCGGACCTGGATCCCCTGCCGTCCAAAACTGAAGTAGAGTAAGTACATACATCATATTGACAACTTAGATTACTTATTTAAAGCTTAAATGTCACTTAGTTTTGTTTTTTGTACTCATTGTTATATATTTTATTATTACGTACCAAATTGTATACTTATTGTTTTATACTAATTATTATATACTTATTGTTTATCCAAAAATCACTGAAGAAAGTCTGTCCACTGTTAAACATGTATTAGTACTTCAAAATTGCAGTGAGACGAGGCTCTCATTGATCTATAGGATAGCACTTGGCACACTTCTACGGTGCCAAAGTCGGTGTGTGGTCTAGTTTCTCCTCAGTTCACTTGTCATATTACAATAGAGGTTGTCTCGTTTTCGTGCCTCGAGGATGCATGTCATGTATGCATGTAGAACTTGTTAGATAAAGTATGAAAGTATGAGTTGCCAAAAGTAACTCGCTGTTTAAATGTTTTATTTTTCAGCCATAAAAAGTGAAGAATAGTACCATGCCAAAATGGACATAAGATCCAAAACTGATACTGACAGTCTTCTGGTGTTATTTTTTGCTCCAGGTCCATCCCACAATGCAATAGGGCACATTCAGTATTTCCAATTTGCCCTTTTTGGGATATTTTCTTTTTCACCTCAGTTGATTTTCCATGTAAAAAATGCCTTATACATTGGCCCAGAAGGATTATTAAAAAAAACATTGATGTTTAATAATGGCCTCACATGAACAATATGACAGAAGCATGTCATTTATCACCAGCTGCCATGTTCGGCTAATAAACCTCCCTGGCTGTCATGTAAATAAATAGACTATGTTGAGTTGTGGTCTGAAAAGCTTTAATGTGGCCACTACTGTAGGTTGCTATCAGTTTTAGTTAGCTGATTTGTCAACACTAAAATGTCCTGCTTCTTCAGCCAGCTTGGACTCTCGCCTTCAATTTTCAAATGTTCTGCTTACAAATTCACACATTGTTTGGACAGGTACGAGACTCTTGTGAAAAATGTCAAATAACTAATCCTAGAAGCTGCCATCTCTGTGCTCACAGACAATAAAGTGACTGTAGTGTTTACCTAAATAAGTCTTCCAAACCTGGAGTAGCTGATGTATGGCCTGCTGTAAGGCCTTCTCTGAATATCAGAGTTGTAATTACTACCTCATGACTAGGCATTCGTGCTCTTCCAGTGCATGGGAATGTGACCATAGGCATCTGTTGTTTTCCTGTGTCACGCTGATACCAATCCGTTTAAATGCAAATCTCTGATGCAGGATTTTAGCTACAAAGTTTCCAGTCACAAATGGTGCCGACAGTGACGTGTGAAAGGTTTAGTGAGGTGTGGGTCTGCTCAGTGAGTCAAATCCTTGAGTCTTAAGTTCAGGTTTTGATTGTTTTGTTCATGTGTGAATGTTTTGTTCCCTTTTTAGAATAATCCCTCCATGTGACCCAACTGCAGATGACAGGCTCTACCATATATGCATCACTGCGATATCTGTAAGTCCGCCTTCCTGTTGGATAAATGTGACATCACACTGTTCCATCATTCACTCCTTCTCACCACATAATTCACTTGCACATAAAAACCAGGCATATATTAGTCATATGTAGTCCATTGTTGTTTTCTGATGGAGATCCTGACCCAAAAATGATGACTCAATACATCTAATTTAGACAGTAGTGTAGCCTTGTCAGAGTTTTTCACTCTCCAAGTGATTTATACTTGGAAAGTTAAGTACTAAAAATACTTGAGTTAAGTACTAAAAATACAAAACTTACATTTTAAATGATTTATATTTATAATAACTGAGTGCAGAAGATTGTTAGCCATATTGATAACTCTTCCAATGGTGATGTAACTTGGTATTCAGTCTTTCTTCTTCCCCTTTTAAAGATGGTCTAGACTGATCCACACTGGCCCCATTTAAGTCTTGAAGTCGAGTCTTCCCAGCCTTCTGTTTCCTAAATGTGTTATGGGTCAAGGCAGGTCATTGAACTCTCACTGGTCAGTGATCCTGACTGATGACAGTGCGTTCAGACCACATCTGTGGGGAGCACTAATGAGATCCTGGTGTCATTTGGCCTTTCGTGGCATCAACTCATTTAGAGTCTGAAGCAGGGTGAGCCCTGAATCCTGGGGAATCCACAGCTGCATACTGCTCTGGTGATAAAGCTCACTGGCGTATCTTCTCCTCCTAGCTCGTTGTCATGCTGATCCTAGCGATTTTAGCCAGACGCACGAAGGTGGGTGATAAACAGAAAGGACTCTCAGGTTTACTCAGGTAAGGGTCTCTTTTATCCTTCTTTTCTTGAATTACATAAACACCATGGTTTTCCAAAGTATACAGCAGATTTATAGATTTCTATTTATCTGGAAATTATCAGCTTTCCTTAATTTTAGTATGGCTTGGACCTTGTCAGTGTGTTAATTTGTCAGTTTATAAAGGCAGCTTTTGGCTAATTCTTAAGTCAAAGATGTGTGGGGTTTCCCAAAAGCACTGGAAGTCATGGATAGCTTTAAGTAGTGCATATTTATATTATAACACCACCAACAATGTCTGCTCTAATTTAACACTTGAACAATTAACCCTGAAATCTGCTCCAGTGAAGCTGCTCAGTGGCCAACATTATCAGTGGTCGTACAGGGTAACTTCCAGGTGTGTATGTGTGTGTGTGTTTTTGGAGGTGGGCACTGGCTCTCATGCCCAGTAAAAACAGAGGCGAAACACAGGTTGAAAACTGATGGATTTTCTATTTCAAGCACGTTCAAGGCTCAAATACTGACATGAATGGAGGCTAAGGGCAACCTGGAATGTGGAAAATCACATTAAAAATGTCTGATATACTTTTAAGTCAGTAGTAATTATTTTGTGGGCTAAAACTTTAAGCTTCTATAGTCCTTTTTGAAGTGTGTCATTGCTGCTCAGTGACTGTTTCATCCAGATGTGAGGCTGCTAACATGAGGGCTCTAAATACCTGCTGCTTGATTTCACAGTCCGGTCAACTTCCTGGATCACACACAGCACAAGGGCCTGGCAGTGGCTGTGTTTGGAGTGCTCCTGTGCAAACTCTGGGGCCTGTTCATATCGCCAAACCCCCTCCCCTTCACATCAGACACAGCGAATAAACGTGAGGAGGTCACTTCGTTTATCTCTGCACCAGCATCAGCCTACACTGCATTCACTTTAGACAGATTTTAATCTCAGTAATGTTTACATGAACAAAAGAAAAAAATCAAATGGACATACCCCTATAAACAACATTTTAGTTAAATATCTGTGTTATGTAATTGGATTATTTTTTCTTCATGTGTTTCTCTTATTTTAGACTTAGGGGTTTACAAGAAGCTTTTCTGAAATACAATTACATACAATTACATACAGTTTAGCAGAGTTCTATTTCAATCATAGTTTTCACATAATTTTTGGGGGGAAAGATGTGTGAAGAAGTTACAATGTTGTTTTAAATAACAAATCAGAGTATATTCCTTTTGATGCTCTGAGTTTTCACACACTTCTGTTGTATTTGCAGAGAACTGGGTGATTCTGGGAGTCTTCTACTACCCCGCACTATACTACCCTCTCCTGGCATGTGGCACTTTACATAATAAAGTTGGCTATGTACTTGGTAGCCTCCTGTCATGGACGCACTTTGGTGTTCTGGTCTGGCAGAAAATTGACTGTCCCAAAACACCTCTGGTAAGCAAAGATTACTTTTCAATACCACTATGAGTTCCAGTGCATCTATATAGAGTGCCTTATATTGTCTCCAGTAGATTGTCACTTTCTTTGTAACGTGTCATCTGTCTGAGTTTTAGGATTATTTCAAAGACAAAGCTGATTTGTTTCCTTCTGGAAGCCCACCGATTGCCAAACAAAGATGTTTTGTAGCTTATGTAAGAGATGCGATTTGAAAAGATGAATATCAGGCTTCTCAGCTTGATTCACGGACACATGGCTGGAGCTTTAAGATGTACCCGGCTGCAGATTTTGTGCCACATCCACGTCATTTGGGTTTTCTGTGCAATGAATGACTACAACTCAAAAAAATTAGTTCTGCTGTCTGTTGGTCTTAATTAAGCGGCTTTTGTCACGGTTAATCAGTTTAGCGTGTGTGAGAGACATCCAGGCTTTGGATGGTTAGTCTTTTATTTGTGTTTTTTCCCCCACCCTGAGCTGCCACACACCAAACACAACAGGGAACACTTGAGCTGATCTGCAAGACCGCGCATAATCACATAAAGACAATTTAATATATTTGACTAAATATTATGTTTAGTATAGTATTTCTTTCTAAACATTGATATCACACTATTAAATTCACACTATTTGTTGTATGACTCAAGTGGAAAGGTTTTTTAAAACAATGTTAGCATTTTCCCTGTCATTAAATCATAAAAAGAAATTTTTGTGTTGTGGTCGGGATACCATTTGGCCAATATGTCAGCTCCCACAACAGCACACAGAGCTATTTGTGTCCACTTTTTGTGTTTATACAATGTAGTTTTAAGATGAATTCCTAGTGTGTCAATTCAAAACAAGTTGCTAGGTGATGTATTTTTTTTTATTCTTTTGCAGATACACAAACACTATTCCCTTTTCTCCAGCCTGCCCCAGATAGCTTGCTTGGCATTCCTCAGTTTCCAGTATCCCCTTCTTCTGTTCAAGGGCTTAAAGGGCACTGAAAAGAACAATGCTACGGAGGTAAGTTTGGCATGTCTGCTTCAGGATGGTTAGGGTTTACAGCACTAATTGTCTGCCCTGCTTACATAACAAACTGGTGTCTATGTTGATTCACAATCACATTCACGTAAGCCTCAACTATTAAAAAAGCTAAATCTCACTAAGACGCACATTTCCCCTGAACCTGTGCATGTGAGGAACTTTTTATAAGCTGCCTGCTAATCAAGGAGCTTATCATGCTCATACAGTCTAGGCTGAGGGAAAATGTGAAGTCCAATGCAGCGTGCCATTTGCCTAATCATTTTTAAGTAGATTTGACATAATTGGTTTACGTTATGTTCTTGATCAGATTATAAAAAGGTCATCTTGCTTTTTCACCGAGGAGACACAATGCCATGTTTATTTGATGCTAATCTCAGCATAGGTGTGACAAAGCTGGGGTGAGGCAGTTCCCTGTAGTTTGACACACCCCCTCTTTCTCTCGTATCTGACACCATAAATCTGCACAGATACAGAAACTTGTCTTAAGGAGGCTTAGTTTGTGAGCAATGCTTTTTCCACATGTTAGTAATTACAAAATAGAGCTCAAATTTAAACAGCACCTAAAGCCACAAACTCCCAAATAATTTCAGGAATATAAAGGCCCAACTGAAGCATTTGTGTCTCCATAAATCGAATAAATTCATTCAGGTTTTCTTCACTGTTCTTGCCTGCATTATCTGCTATGATCATTTGGTTCCTTACATGGTGGCTGTCCATTTTTGTGTTAGGATCTTAGCAGCAGCTACTATAAAGACTATGTGAGGAAAATGCTCAAGAAGAAACCCACCAAAATCAGGTGAGAGTTGCTTGGATGTTTTACTTTTTAGCTTTGAAATCTAACTTATGGGAAGAGGCTGTTTGTTGCCCAGCCTATAGATCATGTCTACCATTATCTCTTTATTCCAAATGAAAAAGGAACTTTTATCTGAGCCAAATGAAATGTTATCTCAATATATCTCAAAATGTCACTGGCAGGTATCTAAAGGAAGTAGGTTGCTGCCCTATTGAAGTGTCCTTGACACTGTATCCTCATTCAGTCAGCTGACCAGCATGTCATGCAGAAGTTGTTCTTGTGATCAATGCGCACCATACTTTTCTATTTGTGGAGAATTTGCGACTCTGCCTACTTAGAAACACCTTTTTAAAAATTTGTTATCTTCAAAGATGGTGGCAAAAATGGCTCATTCATTCACAAATGTGTCCTAATCTCATGAATTCATTAGAGTGTGGTGTAAAATGCAGCAGTTTAAAATTGCACCTGTGTTTACCTTTCGCCTCAGCACATCGAGTACAGAGACGCCCAAGCTCCCCCAAAGAATAATTGATGCTGTGAAGTCATACATTTATACACCAGAGGAAGGTAAATGCACTGTCTTGGTTGTTTCATACACCAGGTCATGCCTTCAACTGACAGTTTTTTCCTGTTAATCTTTTATAACACTGTACTTTTTTATTTTTTCAAACAGCCTTCCGGTTTCCACTGAAGTTGGCTGTATCTGGTGTAGTGTCATTTATAACCCTGTATCAGGTAAATTTAGGGTTTATGATCCAACACTATCCAAATGATCATCATAAATGCACTTTAGATAAAACCTTAAATGCATAGTCCAGAGTGGATAGCAAAACAACTCTCAGGTGATTTTTAAAAAAGCTACTGTATTAATAGGCTCAGTTTTTTCTGTAATCACTAAATGTTTGTTGTTTTTTTTTTTTTTTTTTTTTAGGTGGGTCTTCTACTTATCTTGACAGTGGTGCCGACACTCCAGACTGCCCGTATGGGAGTCAATGAAGATGTCGCCAACATTTTAGCTGGCTTCAAGATTATGCTGTCACCAGACAAACATGAAGTGATCAGAATCGTGGTTTATTACATGTGGTGTGTAGAAGGTGAGTAAAACCAGACATTGGGGATACGAGACAAGCAGAATGTAGATCTATCTGTTCATTTTAATATGAATGCTACATGCTCTTTGTCCTGCAGTGTGCTATATCTCAGCGATGACCCTGTCTGGTTTGGTCAACCTAGCTATGCTCATGCGGTCCATGGTTCTGCATCGGTAAGTGTGAGGGAAAAAAGACAGCTTTTTAGTCTTTTTTTTTTCTTCTTGTTTTTCTATTCTCTTCCCAAAAGTGTGCTTTGCATTATGGTTCCTTCATTGTAATGTGATGGCTCACAGAGGAGTTATTATAACATAATAGAGTACTAAATAGAGTACTAATCACCCAGACAGACAGAACAGCATTCATTCCACGTTAACTGCAGCTAGAATTGAAAATGGCCATTAAGATAAGAAATGAAATACTATGCCATTATCATAAATTAGATGTATGAAAAGAAATGGGTTTCCATATCAAGTATTGAATTGCATTTTGGTCATATCCCATGCTAAATTACCTCTTTAATTTACTATGTAATTTGTATATTTACTGAAGAATCGTTTTTTTATTGCATACTGTTGCATTGTCTTGATTGTGTTTTTGCTTCTGTAGGTCAAACCTGAAGGGTCTGTACAGAGGAGATATCTATAATGTTTACAACTGCCAGAGAAGTATCAGGGCTTCCCGGCCAGCTCTGGTCTGCTGGATGGGATACACCAGCTTCACGGCAGCTCACATCTGCATGGGTATGGTTATCTGTTGTGTACTAAAAGAGGAGAATATTTTTTTTCAGATCATGTTTCCGGTTTGCTTACATTATTTTATATGGTTTTATCACATCATTAATGCTGCTAAACCATAGAATTTGTGTATTATATAGTTTGCTTTGTACAACTGAATACATCTTTACTTTACTAAATAGAGGGTCGTATTTGTCCATCAGATAGTAGCAAAGCAGTAATGCAAGATGGAAATAAGATCCCCACTTAGGTCAAAAGCCCCTCCATTTAGACATTTCATGCCATATTAAATAGTTAGTCTGTTGACACTCCTTTTGTGTTCCTTTAGATGTCTTTCTTTCAGCAGATTAAATCAGATAGAATAAATATTTGTCAGAGTTTCATATGTGGTTCATGAAAGGAGACTTCTTAAGCTGTGTTCTTGAGCTTTTCCAAGAGAAACTCCACTGTGATAAGACAGAGGAGTGGGTGTGTGGTGTAGGTTTGTTGGATGCTGGACTTGGTGTGCGGCTGTGAGGTCTGATCCTGAAGCTCTGATCTCCCCCCCCCCCCCCCCCAGGCATGATCATTCAGACCATGATGTTCTTCCTCTGCCTCCTGGTTGCCGTCTTCCTCATTATCATGCCAGTCCTGCACGGGCAGAATCTGATCCTGTTTCAGATCCTGCTCAGCATGTGGTGAGCGTCATCACATCGTTCACTCATTAAACTTCTCTGGCAGCGGACAGCATGACCAAGGCTTAATTTAATGCTGTAACATTGCTGTTGTCACGCAAAAAAAGTTAAAATGTTTTAATGTTTTTTTGCCTTCTGTCTTTTCTTGTATCACTGCAAGAGATGTTTGATTGTTGATTCTTGTGCTTTCAGGCCCTTCTGGCTGATGATTATCTTGGCTGTGTTGATTCAACATATCACTGGCAGGTTTTGCTTCATCAAAAAAACAGCAGGCACACGAGACCTAGACAACAGGTGATTCCCTAAATCTGTTGCTTCGTCTCTTTTGTTCACTCATTTATAGTTCCTAAGTGTTTTACTGTCTGATATTTACAGAATATCCCTGTTTGTCTGATGCATTCTGTCCTTTATTGCAGGGGTAATCTGTTCCTGCTGACGTACCTGCTGTTTCCAGTCAATGTCCTGATCGGGGTGCTGCTGGCAGTGTGGCGCATGATCATCACAGCTCTGTTCAACATTGTCCACATGGGACGCATGGACATCAGTCTTCTGAACCGCAATGTAGAGGCATTTGACCCAGGTGAGCCGGCTATTCTGCAGCCCGTAAAGGTGACCACAGCCACAGCGTCGCTGTCTGGCATGCTGACCAAGCCAAAGCATCAGGTCAAGTTCAATGTCAACATGCATTAAAAATATATTCTGGGCCATCCCATCAAAATTACATACAGTATATGTGTTGGAATTAAAGAAAGCATTGCTGGGAAAAAATCAATTCCTTAGACTGCATTGCTCAGTTATATTTTACATTTTTCTACAGGTTTTATCTTTTTAGTTTCAGAACCACAATGGTGACATATCCATTGATATTAACATCATCCTTTTACCTCTGTGGATGCCACAGTGATTTTTTTTTTTTTTTACTCTCACTGTGGAGGCTTAAAGAGAAGCAATTTTCTATGAGCAAATGCACTTTTACTGATCCCACTTAGAGGCCAGAAATGCATATCCCATCCACTTTACCCTGCTAGTAGCGCACTGCAGCTCATATGATATCTGTATTCAGTGTAGTGCACAGAACTGTAATTACACACCAATCTATGAAATGGCTGCAGATTTAAGACATCTGTTGTCAGGAAAAGCAGGTGGTTTAAAAAAAAAAAAAGTGTGATTGTATGGCTATTATGTGTGATTGCCTCAAAGCCAACATGGGGTGGAGTCCTATGTGTTTATTGCTTTTGCCCAGCCAGAGTGATCCCCCCTCCCTGTGTCTGTCTGCAGCCTACCGCTGCTATGCTCATTATCTGAAGATTGAGGTGAGCCAGTCTCACCCCGTGATGAAGGCCTTCTGCGGGATGCTGCTGCAGTCTGTGGGCCAGGAGAGCAATGCTGCGCAGAGGTCACGGGATGCTGAAGAGGGTCTGTAGCACAAAACTCACATCCTCGTCTACACACTAATGAGCTGGCCCACAATGACTTGGCTCTGTGGGTTCAGTGTATTCATACATTTAAAGGATCCTCCTCCTAATACTTTCGGACTGCCCCATCCTGTGGCACTTAATTATACCATACCTTACTCAGCTTTACTCAAACAGAAGTAAAAGGCACTTTTTTGTGCTCTAGTGAGTATTTATGGCAGCAGGATGGTGTATATGAAATTTATTCAAAATAAACATGGTAATAAAAGAACATGTCATCCAGTGCAGCAGAGTGGCTCACTGATGTTGATTTTAATAGTTTTCGGACAACAATGGAGGATTATGGTACAGATGAGTCAGATATATTAGACTTTGGCTGCACAGGTGATACTTGTTATTATCGATTCATCACTGGTTTTGGTCTTAGTGGTCTTAGTATTGCCAGCCTTATCCTTTAAAGATAAACAGTGGATTCATATCTACATTTAAGTCAGTGTGACTCCTTTAATTTCTCCAGGGAGGTTGAGAATTCAGTAGCAGGCCACTGTAACACATAATCAGATCATAACACCGTCAGGCATGCACAGAAGAAATGAAAGCTTAGCAATTCTGATTTAATATGTCAGGAGCAAATTGAGTCTGTGTCTGTATGTGGTGTAATTCACAGTCCTGCTGCTGGTCTCAATCAAATCCGTCATAAACTAATCAGCTGTCTTTATGGCGCCCACACTCGCCTCTGTCAGAAGCAGACAGTGTAGTCCTATACAAAAAGGAGGTGAGTGATAGTCGCCTACCTACATGCGTGGTGACAGGAGGACTTAATTAATTATAATGAGAAATTAGCAGGACAATGTATCAGGCTTCAGCAGTTGCTGTGGAGTCTAACTCTTGTCCAGTATCTTGTCACAGCCGAGTGCAATTACAAATGTGTAGTTGAGTTGTTGCTTGTTTGCTTGGAGAGAACAATGCATTATCAAGAATAATCTATTGTATTACAAGGATTAGCTGAGGAGTAGCTGATTACACAGATGAGCTACGTTAATTGCCTGTTTCATATTCATGTAGCCCAAGGGACATAAGCTTTCAGTGTGTTAATGGCAAGCCCAATATGCTTCCACCATGCTTAGAGGATTAAAATATGATTGCTTTCTATTATTACCCTTTCTGTAGTATTTAGCTGGTCCTGGGTGGCCTTCAGAAAAGTCTCCACACCCATTCCAGTTAAGTTATAAAAAAAAAAAGGGCTATCTATTCTTGAGGCTACCATGGAGGGTTTCTGTATAAATGACATACTGTCGGTGCTATCATGGTGTCTGAATCTCCTCAGGGATCCAGCTGGTCCAGCAGAAGAAGCAGTACAAAGTATCCAGTGCCAAGAGGGCCCGCAGGCACTGGCAGCTCCTCTACACCCTGGTCAACAACCCCTCCCTGGTGGGCACCAGGAAGCACTTCCAGCGTCATACCGCAGAGAGCTTTCTGAACGGAAGCCTCAACCGCAGCACCAAGGAGGGGAGCAAAAAGGAGGCAGAGGCCGGCGCCAGCAACTGAATGTGAAAGTGACCCTGATTAAGGATTGGCTGCAAAAGTCTCTTTTGGTTTTGGGAAACGAATACAGTCATTATTTGTCCACACCTGCTGTAGATGTGTGAAATAAGTGCACTTATAGTTCAGTGCCATACGTAGAGATGTTTGCCTGTCCGGAGACGGTGTGTCCACTTTGTGCTCTTCTGGTTGTTTGTATGCGAGGG
The DNA here is from genome assembly GCA_023238725.1 of Scortum barcoo. Taxonomy (NCBI): domain Eukaryota; kingdom Metazoa; phylum Chordata; class Actinopteri; order Centrarchiformes; family Terapontidae; genus Scortum; species Scortum barcoo. The sequence goes on from CM041536.1 coordinate 13,108,865, forward strand.
CCACAGTCTCCAGTCTGATGGGGAAGCTTGTGTGGCACTGAACCCCCATCTGAACACGCTCTTTATCCATCATGTTCAACGCGGTTATGTGCTTATTTTGGGATAGCATTCATTTGCTTTATGTTGTAAGCTGTAGGTTAATCACGTTTTCCAATATGTTGTTATTATCATATAACACAGATAATGCAAATTTGTGGTTACTCAAACTAAACACATGGACACGCAATCCAATGAAACATCCTTTTTAAAGAGGCTATTAATATGTAGAACATTTCACTATTTATGAATTTACATTTCTCATAGACTTGGTAAGACTTTTTTTTTCAATTGTACACATTGTGTGTAATTAACCTGTGGAACAGAAACGGTTTGTATTTTCTGTTTTATTTGTAGGTCTTGAAGTCCAAAACCACTTGCTGCTACCAGCGTTTTCTTATTGTCGTCTAAACTCTTTTCTGGTCTCTGATATTCATCCACATTTCATCGTCTGTCTCCGCACTTACATGTAAAATGCCGACTTTTGAGTGAAAATACGAACAGCCGAATGTTCCCTCTGATTACTGTGAAAATAAAACTAAAACAATGACATTTTCTCTTTTATTCTTCATTTACTTTATTATATATTATTTTATTATATTTTTCTATATCTATGTGACGCTGCTGCTGTGTTGAGCGAACTGAACTGGACCCAAATGAAGACAAAGGGAATCTTTGTGTGGATCAAACGCAGGTATGTTTCTCTTCATCCTCTGCAAAATCACTCTATATTTTCTGTCTTTTCTCAGAAAATATGACAAAGCCGTGGAACCAGGTTCCATAATAAAAAGGCACCAAAAGAAGAGGAAATAATAATAAAGATCTAAACGAAGTAACTTGAAACTGAATTTCTTTTAAGAAAAGATTTAAATCGTATCGAATTTTATTAGCCTGCTCGCATTTTTTTAATCATTATTTCAGATATATTTAGGGGGAAAAAATGTATTTCTGATTTTCTTCCTGAAACATCTCAATCCGCAAAGACAAATCCAGAAAATAGTCTGCATAGTTTCATATGTTTTATTAATTCCACTTACATAAAATTATATCAAAAGATCTTGAAAGGTCACGGGTTTTTCGTTTTACAACAGTTCACAAAAACTCACTATATACATCAAATTACGAGACAGTGAAGCCTCCGGACACACATGCGCCCTTTTTGTTAAAGGCTTCATAGAAACTTACTTACCGTCGTTTTTTGAAAAAAAAAAAAGGGAGTAAAATTTCATTTCACATGGCTTTACATCACAGGTCGACAGTAACACCTAAAGTCCTCTAGACTACACTAAGAAAAAACCACACAAGGAAATACGTGTGACATGCCATGGACACGGTCATCGTAAAAAGCGAGAGTAAAGCAAGCACCCGTTCAGAAAGAGGTTAAAGTCGCACATTTTTTAAAGCCTTAACGTTACGTCAAACAACATGTTGTTGGTTAATAACCCGTCAAGCACAACACACAGGTGAAAGTGAAATTTTCCCTTTTGGACGCACATGGGCAGCGGAGAGCTCTGGCGCAAAAAAAAATATTTTATTCATTTTATTTATTTATTTTTTTTTTAAAAACACACCGAAACCAAATATGTGCATCTTGATGTCATTTAATCAAACATCATCCTCCAAATCTGTGCACGAGTGAGGAGAGGAGCCTGAGAAGATTTTATCTGGCCGGTGTGAGATTGTTTTTTCCACCTTACAGAGGAGGCTCATCCACATCCTCGCACAGACGCGCACAGCTTAGAAAGAGAAATTAGTCCCTGATATCACTTTATTTTAAATGGCTTTAACAAATATGGCACTTTATGATTTTTTTTTGTTGTTGCTTTGTTTTTCTATGCTCTCCAAATGGGTGATAATTTTTTTGCCTCCAATTACGCGAAATAACGCGCCTCGCCGTTTGCACGATTTGCGCTCATGCCCGTCTCTGTTTGTGTGTGTGTGTCCTGCAGAAAGGGATGGTTTTGCTGCTTTTCTGTCAGCTCTGAGGTCTGAGAAAACTGTAGAAAGTTGTGCTTGCACTGTAAACGCATGTCGCTTATTTTAACCTTACAGTACACGTCACATTAATCCACTCACAATTTCAGGTGACTGACGGAGTACTTTCTGAGGTAAAAAAAAAAAATAATGATGAAGAGATCCACCTTTTTTTTTTCTTTAAATCAGAGGAGATCGTTTTCTCAGGTGTAGCAATGGTGGGTGAGTTACCTGCTTGGATGTAGGCTACTTGAAAGTAAAATATTTTACAGTATGCTCGCGGACGCCGGCGGGGCTCAGCGGCTCGGCTGCTTGTAGTTCCCGTTGATCTCCTCCGAGATGTTGACTGCCTCTGCTCCCAGCGGTAACCTGTCACTGTACTCCGAGCCCACCTCAAACTCCTCCTGGTTGGTTTTGGATGAGGACCCGGGGATGGACTCTGTCACGACGCTCCCCTCCGCCTCGCCCTCTCCGTCTCCGTCCTCCCCCTCGGCCTCCCCGTCTCCCAGCTCGCTGGGGTTGAAGGTTTTCTCCGACTCCACGAAGGACGCCCTGGGATCGAAATCTCCCGTCATTTGCTTCTCCATCTGATCCGGATTCTGAGCCCTCATGATCAGCTTGTAGGTCTTCCCCTGGTACTTGTACAGCAGATGGCAGCAGGTGGCACCCAGCAAGGGAACAGTGGCCAGACCCAGGAGGAAAATACTGACTACCACGATGATGAGCAGGGAGGGGATCTTCTTCCTGGTTGTGAAGACTACCTGCACTTGGCAGTCCTGCCCCCCATAGGTGAGACAAAGTGTGTAATTGGTGCCAGGCTGTAAACCATGGAAGCGGTAGGCATTAACCCCCTCCTCTATGTTGGACCACTGAACCATGGAGTGTCCGTTACCCGTATTTACGCAGAGGTAGAGCATGTCCAGGGTGGCTTTGCTGGACGAGGACTGGAAGAGGCCCAGGGGCTCTTTATTCACCGTTTCCTGGTTTTCAGTGTGACTGAGGTGAAGGTTTGACTTGCTGCTGGGAAGCTGCAGCGGATTCAGCTGCACTTTAGCCTCCGTCTCCGACACTTCCAGTGCAATAACACCAAAATCAAATGTGTACTGCTTCAGGTCATCCAGGCTCAGGTTGAAGGCATGGTTGGAGATATACTCGCTGCTGTCCCTCACGCCGCATTTGCTCGCAAAGTTGGGGCCCTTAGTGACGCCGCCAGCCTGCTCAGTGCCGTCACTTTTGTCCGACGAGCCTTCCGCGCTGCCCTTTGTCTTTTCTTCGGGCTTGTTCCAGTTGATCACATTATTTTTGGAGCTCTTGGGCTCTGCAGGCTTTTTGACAGATGGGCGGATCTTGTCCACTGCAGAATCAAGCTTCGAGTCGCTGCCGTGTTTTTGGGTGCCTGCCATAGCCACTTTAACACGCCTCTCCACTTTACCTAACTCATTCGCCGCAGAGCAGCTGTAATTTCCGTCCTCCTTTTTACTCATACGGGGGATGATGAGAGAGCCGTTTCTGAAGACGAGGAATCGATTGTTGGTTGTTTTATCATTAATTGGCACATCGTTTATCTCTGCTGTAGAGGGCAGGGGGAAGAGGTCATTTTGATTTCCTGCAATAACCTCCCAGCTGACCTGTGGTTTGGGGCTCCCCTTTGTCTCACAATTCAAGATGACCATGACACCCTCGTAGATCTCCGTGTTCTCAATGTCAGGCTGGTAGGTTATCATGACGGTCGGGGCTTGACAGTTCAGTTTTGGGATCTTTGTTACCATGGTGCCATTCAGGTGTTCAGGGGAATCGCATACAAGTGAATTTAGCTCGGGCACAGAAATCTTCGTTGTTGCGATCCAGTCCCTCAGCCATTCCAGGCTGCAGGAGCACTTGAAGGGGTTGTTAAAAATCTGAAGGTGGGACAAGGAGGAGAGAGCGCTGAAGGTGTCCCGCACAATGGTGGTAAACTTGTTGTTGTTGATGCGCAGCGATCTCAGGTCTTTGAGGGTGGAAAAGGCGTCCTTTGGGAGGTTCACCATCTCATTGTTGTTCATTTTTAGAAGCTGCAGGGCCGTGAGGTTGTGCAGGTCCTCCCAGGGAAAGTGCACAATTTTGTTGTAGCTGATGTCCAGGTTGCGGAGCTGGATGAGGGGGGCCAAGGTGTCCGTCTCTATGGTAACGATCTCATTGTGGGCCAGCCAGAGAGAGGTGACCTGTGTGATGTTGACGAAGCTCTTGCTTTTCAGTAATTTGATCTTATTGGCAGAAAGGCTCACGGTGGTAACATTGGAGGGGAGGCCCACGGGTACCACCAGCAGATCTTTGTAGGCGCAGTCAGCAAACTGATGGGAAAACTTGTCCTGGCAGCTGCAGAGCTCCGGACAGCACCGCACGACAGCAATCACAGTAGTCCACAAGGCAAGGAGCTGAAGGAGCCGTCCCGCCATTTTCTGTACCTGCAGGTATCAATTACCAGACATTAGCCAAAGGTAGCATTTTAATCAGACACATGACATCCATTATGTCCATTAGAGCAGCGGAAATGTACTGTGGAAGCTTTTACATCTCAGATAAAGTCAAATGTGTTTTAGTGAGCAGCTTATGCTTTTTAAAAGAGCATCAAATGGCTTTAAGGCAACTCAGAATTGCATTACAATCTCATAAAAACAAGGAAACAGAACAGAAAAACAACAGCAGGTGCTGCTGACACATCATCTGAATGAAACTTGCACGTTAAGTTCCCCTTTTTTTCCCCCACACTGCACAAAAATAATAATAAGTTTTGGACAACCATGCATGTTACGAAAGCACATATCCGCTGTGTGTCATATCTGCAGGGTCAGCTGGTCTCTTCTGCTCTGAGCGCGTTTGCACAGTCCGGTGCAGACAAACAGGCGCTGCCTGTGGTGCTGACACAAAAAACATTTAAATCTCGGCAATAGTTCAATTGCACTATCTCCATTATCATTTTACACAGAGGTGCATTTTTCTTGCACTCATGAACAGATCTTGTGATTCATCACAGTTGCAGCTGACCCACAGGGCGAGATTTCCCACATTGGATCTGGATGCTCTGTACTACTATTATTTTTTAAAATCATATTTTACCTTTAATAACCGCCTCATCAACTACTAAATCGCCTTACCTGTCCAATGGGAACTTCAACCCCGGTGTCTCTCAAATCCCTCTCGGAGTTTACAATCCTCTAAAACAAGTTTAATGGTCGGAAAAACTCGAGTCCTCACGCGCTGCGGATCCTTTCACGCGACTTTCGCAGACGTCGTTGGCGGAGGGCGGCGGAGGGAACATTTTTCCCGGTGAGTCGCTGTTGCGGTCCGACGGCGTTTTTTTCCTCCTCTCCGGTGAACGTGGGATCCGGTGCGCGTCCCCGCGGCGCGGAGCGAGAGAAGAAAGAGCGTGGACGCGCAGCCTCTCCCATCTCTCTCCTCACCATTAAAGATACAGAAGCCCCGGGTCTTCCATCCTTCAAAGAAAATTCATAATTCAGGACCCAATGTTTAATTAATCACCCCGACCCGGGCCTAATCTTTGACCCCATTCGCTTTGGCTGCAGACTATTGTCTTTAATGAAAACACTCAGCCAAAGAGTTTCCACACGCGCTGACAGATTTCAAGTCTATTTGTGCTGACAGCAGACACAATATCCAACTACTGAAGGACTGATTAATATTTAATAATAATAAAAACAAAACAACTAAGAGACAAGAGGTGTCCAATGAGAGAAGGGACAGCAGCACATCTTCAGCCACATCACATGCAGATCATTTGATGGCCATTGCAGCAGCATTATGTGACGCCTCAGGTGATCTTTTTATAAGCTCTGGTCACTGCGTTTTAACAGGAAGTGGCACAGAAAGCTATTAGAAACCACTTTAAAGCCAATTACAAATTCTCAACCAGAAATACCCTAATTCGCGCATATGTAAGCCCACAGTCTGTCTAACCTTATTATCAATCTTATTCCACTGAGGTTTGAAGTGTCAGTATCAATGGTGTTAGAGGGGGCTTGTTACCTGCTCATATACTGCCATCATCTGGTGTACTGCAGTATCTCTGTCTGAGTTCATGTTTGAAGGTACAGTTATTTCCTCTCTTCCCCGGTGTTTTTCAGTGTAAGAGAGCGAAAGAGAGAACCAATTTGAGTCTAAGATCCTGGGAATGAGGACATGTTGGCCTTTCCTGGATGTTCACAGAGCTGTTGGCGGGCACAAGTTCACAGTTTTTAAGTCTGGTTTGCTATTATACCCCCTCTTATTGCTCCCAGTGTAAGTGACATTGGACAAAATTGGATTAGATTAGATTAGATTCAACTTTATTGTCTTTACACATGTATAAATACAGAGTAACGAAATGCAGTTTAGCATCTAATCAGAAGTGCAAAGAAGC